>LR994579.1:13816104-14416104 GCA_905187575.2 Celastrina argiolus
AGTGGTAAATAATAATAATTTGAGTAAAAATGTCATTTTGGAAAAGTATTAATAATTATTTTGTTAAAAGGTGGAAAAAACAGCTACAGTCTATTAAAAACACATTTTGCTTCTTGATAATTATAAAAACATTACATTGAAACAACGAATAAAAATAAATAGCTAGTGTCATTTTTAACATACACATTTCAAGATTAACAGTAAAAAAAAATATTTTTAAATTTTAACACTGAGTATTTTTTCAGTACCTACAATTTTTTTTCTCTGTAATACTGTAGGTATACAAAAGTATCTTATGTCATTTTGGTAAGTAATGTTAAAATTTTTAATGCTTGTTATAAAATACCATTATTATTGCAATCTGCAAAAATTAGTACTTTAGTAAGTTACTATGAACCTATTAACATTAATTATTTCTCATTAAAATTAATACACTTGCACATTCTAATTCCTTTTCCTTTTACAATATTAAATTGTAAATGTTTAGTTTTTGTGTTAAATAAATTGTCTTGTTAAACTACATATTTTGTTTTTATACAACCTATATAATTTTTATATGAGAACGCGTTTTAAGATATTAATTATATAACTTATTAGTATATTACTGATTAAAACAAGAAAGCACAGAAGCCTCTTACTTAATTGCAATCAGGTTTTTTAATGCTATAAAATATAAAATAACTTACAGCAAAATGTACATAGTAATAATACTGAATTATGACAATGCACTTTTATTGACACTGAGTATTACGTTTTAAGATATTAATTATATAACTTATTAGTATATTACTGATTAAAACAAGAAAGCACAGAAGCCTCTTACTTAATTGCAATCAGGTTTTTTAATGCTATAAAATATAAAATAACTTACAGCAAAATGTACATAGTAATAATACTGAATTATGACAATGCACTTTTATTGACACTGAGTATTACATAGGGACTAAATCAAAAACCGGCTTGTATTTCAAACAATTGCTTTATAAGGCTTGCAGGTTTTGCAGGCAACCCAATGTTTTAAGCTATTTCAACCAAACATTAGCCAAAAGTCATTAATGATTCTTATATTAATAGGAGGGATATAGCTAAACAAAATACACAATACACTCGCTAATCTAATTTATAAGTTTAAAATGTTCATATTTATTTGTGCATGGGATTTTAGATGTACATTTAAACCATGTCTAGTTTGATACGACTTATCACATAAATGACAATGGAAGTTTTTGACACCTGTGTGGGTTAATGAGTGTCTTTGGAGTTCAGACTTGGAGAAAAATCTTTTGCCACAACTTTCACACCCATATTTCTTTTCTTTCAAATGATTTTTTCTTATATGTGAACTTCTCGAGCTGGATGTGATGAAAGTTGCATTACATTCTTCACACTTATAGTTTCTAGTCCTTTTATGATTCCAAAGAACATGGGAATTCAAACTACTTGGAACTTTAAACGTTTTTGGACAATATTTGCAGCTATATCCTCTATCACTACTGTGTGTGAGTATGTGAATCTTGATATACCCTGGTGGATAAGACTTCCCACACTGGTCGCATTGTCTTAGCACCTTCTCAGATTTATCTTCCTTTTTATCTTTACTCGGTTGACATGAGTGGTTATTTAAGAAGTCTATGTTGTAAAAACCTTTCCAACAGTGTTCACAAATATAAGGTTTTAAATGTAATTTTCTATGCAGCACAAGTGACCGAAAGTCTTCAAATTTTTCATTGCAATATTCACAATCTCGGCCTACTGACAGCCTTACTTCATGGGTGTTGACACAATGTTCTTTTAACGACTGTACTGAAAGAAATTCGGCTTTACACTCAACACAAAATAATAAAAGACTTTCTACTTTACTGTTTCCATCAGAAATATAAATATTTTTATCTTGGTCTGAAAATTCTCCTGCATCTTGATTCTCATATTCAATATTGCAAGCTTCGTTTTCATAGGTCGATTCAAGGATTTTACAGCTCTCCATTAAAGCCTTTGTGGTAGAGTCCATAAGTTTCTTGAATGAGTATGTAATTGTTAATTGATGAACACAGTTAATGCAAAGGAAGGCTGGAAACATTTCATGTTCGTTTTCCGATATCTGTAATACAAGGGGTTATTATAACAGCCACTTAAATAAAATAAACATACGAATTAATATTAGTACCGAACTACTTACCGTGTAGTTATAAAAACTTTCCAAAATTTCTGTTAACCGAACATTATCACCGCTAATACTAACGACACTGTGTATGTGTCGCAATTCCTTATCACTGCCCAAACAAGCTCTACATCGATCTTTGTAATTCATTTTTATTTATTAACGACTTAAAAATAATATTATAATATGTACATATTTGTATCGTTTGTGTTTTTTTCACAATTATTTATTTATTTTTATTTTTTTGCATGAAGTCAACAACGTAAGTCGTAACGTCAAACCGTATTTCTTCTTCTTCTTCTTTTTAATAATGGCACCCTTGGTGAATTGCCAATGTCAAAGTTCTTGGCTTGTGTAGACTCTGCTCTAATATAGGTCAAGGGCTCAGATTAATAACTAAAGCATAGAACCGGGTAAAAAGCAAGAGCAGAGACATATTTCTGTTCTTGTCTCACTATACGACACATGCTAATGGGAAGGAAAGGGAAGTCTAGCTGTCCGTTACTTCATTTTTTTAGGCTTGTCACCACTTTGGGCAATCACCTCTGTACGAAATTGCTCACAAGTTGCATGTCAGCTAGTTTGAGCTAATTTGATGTCTTTATTCGAGGGACGTCCATAGTCGACATCACATGTCGATAAAAATGAAAATAAAGAAGAAGATATAATGTTTATACTATCTACCACCCAGTATAAATTACTTTCCTCTTAATCTCCGTCTATGTCTATTAAGCTTAAGGGATTTTAGTTTGCCCCAAAAAATATTCAAGATTTCCTCTTGAGGAAGTTTTTTAATATTATGAATAGGTTATATTGCTTCCGCGTGAGTTTTTAATGATTTAAAAAACCTAAGTCAATAAGCATCTAATCTAAGAAGTATTAGCATCTTATATTTTTAGATATACTCGTAGATATACTTGTACCTCGGTACTACTATTACTAAAATATAAAGATTGTAACATTGTGATGCCGTTCAATATTCTGGAGGAATCTAATCTACTAAAACACTATTTAACTACATAAAAGAAACTAGAAAAACAACAGTATATTTAGCGTTTATAATGGACGTAATGCTATCTATTCAAAACAACGTTGCGTGTAAAATCAATTTGACAAAATTAAGAATGTTGAGATAGAGGATATGAATAAAAAGTAAAGTCATAGATACTTACACCATAATCAAAAGTCAGGAAGAGATTGCTGTAAGCAGTAACACCGCTTTTATGTACAATTCCTCTTATTGCACTTATCTACTATACAATTGATTGTATTTTATGTTCAAAAAAAGATTTTTTTATCTATTTCCATAATACTATTTGAAAAAAAAACTATTAGATAAAAAGTATAATATTATCATCCAAGTCATTCTTATCATCGCATTTTACTGTACTGCTGGTGTATGGAAATCGTACAGTGCAAGTAATATTTAATGGTGTAACAACACAGACACACACAGACATTTGACATTTCTAGCATTTGGATTGGGATATGTAAAAAAATGTATTCAAAAATATATTTATTACGTATAATATTATTAAATTAACAATGGTAAACAACGCTTACAAACATACAAAAAACTGCACCAAAAATACAAAAAAGCTCTCTCAGTCTATCAACGCAGCATGCACTCCAGTTACGTAGGAGAGCCATGAATTTGACGATACAAATGGACCGAGAGGACCGGATTCATACCTCGGCTTCACAGGAAACCCGTGTGCATCAACATCAAGGTGATACAATATTCTCGTTTGCAATAAAATAATTGGGGGTAAATGTTTAGAGCAAACATGACTCTATGTAGCTTCTGGTTTTGCAATGAACTCGAACCATTTTATTTTTGAAGCATGATTTTGTAAAAAACCTGTAAATACCAATTAGCAGATTAATTATATATAACTTGGTATGGTAACATGGTACAGTTAAAATAATAAAAGTTAAAAGTACCGATTATATTATCTATTCAAACATAAAGTGATTATTGCGAAGGGTTATCGATAAAGAAATGTACATCACTAGGAGAAAATTAATCTCTATGTTATGTAAACAAATAATTTTTAATATAATGCAAACACCGCATACTAGTAGAAACTATAATAATATACACATACATCTATTAAAATAAAGTAGTTCTAGCCTACTTGGATATATTTACTAAGCCTATAACATTAAAAACATACTTATGAAAAGATATTGTTCCGTCACAGTTTTCTTTTCGAGATGTAGGTATAACTTTTACACGCATTCACTAAGCAAGGCTTTTTCCGAAACAGTTATGTTGTAAATTGCAAAAACTGTAATAAATCAGATGAGAATTATTATCTATTACATTATAATAATAAAATCTAAAATAAAATGTTTTCTTAGTGTTTTATAATTGTTGACACAATAATAGGATGGCATATAATGCTACCAATTGAAGTTGTCGCTAATTTCTAAAGAGCTATAAAAATACTTAGAGACGTTTTTATATAATTGGTTTGATACGTTTGACAGACCACCAAAATTTGACAGACCACCAAATCGACCTCTGACCTGGTGACAACGCGAAAAATCATGAAGTTGCTGTCTCTTTTACTCTCATGAATCTTTGCATTTGAAATTTGTTAGATAGATCGCTGTTTTTAGCTCTACTTTTTACACTCCTTCTATGTATATCCTATTTCTATGGTCAAGGGTACGGTGACTCACTTTATTGATATTTAAAATGTTGAATAATCTAAAACAAACACAAACAAATAGGGATTAGTACGACTTCACAATTTTATATTGTTAGAACGAATATATTATGAACATAAAATTTCAATAAAAGAAGTATGTACTTAATATAGTATGGATTTAAAATTAATAGGGCGAGGGATATTGGAAGGAAGGACGTCATAAAGTGAGGGTTGGTTTCTAGGGCAACAGAAGAAAATGTGATCTAAGGTACCCTCGGCTAGGCCACACTCACAAAGAGAGCTATCCCTAATTTTAGCCAAGGAAACCATATTTCTTTTAGTCAAAACACAAATGTCAGTCAAATAAAGAGTGAAGACAGCTGTAAATGGGTACCTAGTTTGTTAGCTAGATTAACTAGCTGCTATCATTATGCTACTAATCTAGGGGCTTCATGCAGACACGACTAGCTCCAGCTAGAAAGCAATTTTACAAGCCCGGACAGTTTTCAATAGGATAAATGTAATACTAAATATTCTGGCGTTTTATAACGTCATTGACATATTTATATTTTAGGAAAATTCGAATTTTATCATCACTTGATGATCGGGCAAACTTGCATACAAAATAACAAAACATACAAAATTCAAACATACGACGAGTAAGTTCGATACAAGATAAATCATAAGTAACGTTAACTCACTCGTCTATTAGTGACTTTTTTAAGTTACTTTTAATAAAGGAAAAAAAGTCTTCTTCTTCTTCTTTTTTTGGCTTATGGGAAAAAAAGTCATTGACACTGATTTTTCTTTGTGTCAAAAAACGCCATTTGTCATTTGTCAACTGTCAAGCATTGTCAAGTGTCAAGGAAAGTAGCAGATTCTATTTTTTAGATTAGAAAATGTTTTGTCAACCTTCTGAAACGAATAAAAACGAAAATAAACAAGTTCACAATCTACCCTCAAAAGGTAATCTGAAAGCAAAACGGAAACAAAAAAAGAAATTGGCTAAAAAGGCCCTCAAGAAACATCATTCTAAGTTTGCGTCAACAATGTCGACTTGGGCCGAAAATTTTACTGTAGCTGCTACTTGGCAATTGAAACATCAAATATCTTATTGGAAAGCGCGTGCGAAATCTTTAGAGTACGAAAATGCTGTTTTACACGATGTTATACGCCGAAATCATTGTAAATTAGATTCGATATCAGGGCCAAGTCGTGCTTCTACAGAAAGTGTTAATGAAACTTATAGTGACGAATGTAATGAGAGTGAAAACGACGAGGAGGGTGAATTTGAAGTAAGTGAAGAGTTCATACAATTTTTAGCAGAGAATGCAAAATTTAAAGAAGAAGCTAGACGGGAAAGAGAATGCTTAAGAGCTAAACAAGATGAGGAAAATGCTATTGATACTGAAGAAAGACCTCGAGAGACCATTGAAGAAAACCAGGAAAGATTGAAAGATCTGTATGATGATAAATGGCAGAGAATATCAGCTTTAGAAACAAATATGCTATCAAAGTTTATAAGTGAATGTGACAAACATAAACCTGTGTTTTGGCCAAATATACCATTTAATTTTAACTACAGCTGAGGTCTCAATTTACATTGTGACAAAATTACATACTTTTCAAACTTTAAAAGTGAACTGTATGAACTATGGTATATTATTAATATTGAAGATTGTATTATTGTTCCGAAAGCTTAATTCATATTTATGTCACAATATGAAAGTTATTGATTTCAATAAAATAATTGATTGATTGATTCATGTCTTAATCAATGTATGGCGGCAATCCTTATGAGTTTAAACAATTTATTTTGCTGTAAGGAACTTTATTGAAATTTTATTTTGAAACTTTAAAGGCCGATTTTTCAATCGTCACATAACTTTTATCTCTTGAATAAACATGTGACTTTGACATTTATTCCATACAAAATCTCTCAAAGTCACATATTTATTCCTTAGATAAAAGTTATCTGACGATTGAAAAATCGGCCCTAATGGAAACAAAAATAACTGACTGATATTGTCTTTTTATTCTTTAATCTTTAAATAAAATTATAAACAATTATTAACTTTTTTTTTCTCCACTGTGTGTATGCGGGGTGAAACAAAAAACCGGAAATTACAAACTATCATCATTCTCGGCATACACTACTAGGTATAATAGCATTTAATTAAATATAATTATTTTATAACTACCAAATTTGTTTTGTCTGAACTGAAGACAAAAGACTTTAATAAGGGGAGAAAACAGCTTAATTTAAGAAAAAAGTTTCCTACAATCTTTTATGAATTAAGAAGTAATTATTGTACAAATGATCACTTCTTAATCTGATGTAAATTTTAATAAAATATTTTGTAAAGCAGTATTAAAATGTAAAGTAATAGCTACATACTTAACTTTTATTTTTACTATAATTACACAGTGTGTAAGTAATTTAAGTAAGCATAGAAGCTATACAATGTTTTCACCTTGTCTGTCGGGACCTCTTCTAACATAATATATGGAGAAAACATTGTATTGTGTATACAGTGTTTAAATATTTTATAAAATCGTTCTGATTTAATCTCTTTGGGAGACTTGGTACACTAATTCAAAGTCTGTATGTACACAAACTTCTTAAAGTGGGATTTTATATAAATAGTCGACCAATTTTTTTTGCAATAAACCTTATTATGTAACAGTTCAGTTGATTAGATGAACAGTTACTTAACATAATTTAACATTCATGCATTATAAAACGAGTCCCTATCTGTGTTTCTTTTTCAATTTCATTCAAAGTCTTATCCATTTCTGATTAGTAAGTATATAAACTAGCTGATCCGTGCCCAATTTGGGCCTATAAACAGTTAGGTACACTTGTGACCAAATTTAATTACACCTACCACCACCTCCAAACCTCAAAGCGCAACGCGACAGCGACGCGGAAAGGATAATCCGCAAAGTAGAATGCCCAACGCGTAAAACGTTATGAGGAACCCGAAATACGGAACCCTAAGCGTGCAACCCACCACCCGGAACTCGCAACCCGCAGCGTAGAAACCACAACGTGGAACACAGAACCCGGAACGCGCAATACGTAACGCAGATCCCGCAAAGTGGAAGACGCAACGCAAAACCTACAACGCGAAACCCGCAACGCGAAAACCACAACCCGAGTGGAACCCACTACGCGGAGCCTTAAACGTGTAACCCGCAACTCGCAGCGCGGAATTCACAATCCGGAGTTATTCTTCGTCTGCTGGCGAAGCAGGAACGTAAAAATGCTAAAGAATATGTATAGAGATACCTATTAATAATTACATGATAAGTATGACATCGCTTACCTATACAATTTATGTACGATGATTTAAAATGTTCCTGTTTGACCTACTGGTATTACGTCTTCCTTGTTTTGTTATAACTGTCGAATCATTTTTTTACACCTTGGGTTACATTATTGGAGTTTTAGTAAGGATCCCTAATTTTTTTGAAAATATAATATATTTTTTTCTTTTGCAAATAAAATTTATTTCTTTTACATTGTGTTAGTTTTATTCATAAATAAAAAGGTATTTTAAATATGAAAAGTTTATTCAAAGTGGCCGCCGTGGCTGCAACACACACTGTCATTTAAACGTTGAGGCCAGATATCAATAGAAGCAGGCACTCTTTCCATGGGAAAATTCCTCACTGCCAATCGTATGGATTGCTTCAGGGACTCCAAATTGTCATGGCGTTTAGAGCAAGACATACTCTCTAAAACTGACCATAAATCGTAATCCAGCGGATTAAGATCGGGACTAGACGATGGCCAATTTTCAGCTCTTATGAAGTCCGAAACGTTCGTTTCCAACCAAGACTGCGTAGAGCGAGCTAAATGAGCCGGTCTTGTTGGAAGGACCATTTATGGTTATCGAACCTAGTTAAGGGGTTTCACTACCTTCTCAAGAATGATATCTTGATACACTTTGATACCTTTTTCACAAAAGTTTGGCTCAGTCACTCCTTCATAGTTAATACCCCACCAAACCATCACTGACGTCGGTTAGTGCCCACATTGCACTCTCTAAAACAATTGGGAAGCTTCCTTAGAGCTTTGAGCATAAATACGGTCATTTTGCTTGTTAAAATGTTGTTCAACTGTAAAAAAATTCTCATCAGTAGGTAAACAAAATTTTTCTGTGACCTCCCTTTGCGTACCGCCTCAGTAATTGTTTTGATTTTAGCACCCTATTCTTTTTTAAATGATCTGTTAGAATATGACTAGTACGTCTCATATAGGCTGAAAGTCTTAAGTCGTCTTTTAAAACACGCGACATGGTTCTAGGGGCTATCTTCATATCCAGAGATAAAATCTTTTGTTTTCGAACCGGATTTCTTCGAATTCTTTCTCTTACTGCCTTAACTACCTTTTCCGTATGAACACAGCGTGGACGGCCAGATCTTTTTCTGTCACAAACAGAAGAGGTCTGATTGTACCTATTAGCCCGGTACACAAACATTTTGCTTATACCAAGCGTATGGAGAGTTCACACGCAATCACATCGATTCTGTTCTCTTTATCACCCCACTCCATTTCAATATCGCAAAATAATAAACAATGTAATGGCGCCAACATGAGAAAACACAATGAATAATCATGTAAAAATGACTGATTACAAATTCAAATCGAATATTTAATTAAATTTTAATTGTAACAGTATTTATGGCCAGACTATGTAATGTTCAGCACTGATAGTGTAGCTTTCCAAAGGTGAAAGAATTTTGCATATTGGTTCAGTGGTTTTATACAAACAAATACAAACAAAGAAACAATTAAAAATAAAACGTTTCCTCTTTATAATATCATTCACGCCGAAATGGAATCAATTTTACCAATTTTACGTTTTTAATATTGCTTTCATATATCAATAGTTTTCATATAGATAACAAAATCGGGAGATACAGATATACCTACACGATAGCGTAAATAATATTTCTTCGATTCTTTAGCTATCCAGTAGTGTACTTGAATGTTGAATGGGGAGGATAGATAAGTGGCTACATACATACCTACCTATTATCCCATCCAAATTTCAATTACACCACTGGATATCTAAATAATTATATTAGGTCCTTACATAATATGAAATTGGCGTTTTGTATGGGAGGAACATAAAGGCGATTTTTTCATATTAAAATATTATTTTATTAATCAAAGTATGTACCATTGCTATCTATACACTTTTGCCATCTTATAGGTTGTTCATTGATCCCCTTACTAAAAAAACCATTCGGACGGGAATCAATGAAATCTTTGAAAGCTCTGAAAGCTCTGAAAGACTGCCTCATCTTTTTTTCAAGGAAAATTGCAAGAAGTTATCCAAATTTCGAGTCGAAATTTCGAGAACGAAAGCGTTGAAACCAAAAACGCGGCGTGTTTTCTTTTGCGACACCACCCCCATACACAATATCATTAATCCTTCAAGCCGTTTCTGCAGCACTGGAGCCACGGTGCACTCGTACTCGTAAATAATGCGATATTTTAAGTTTTCCATTTTGTGAAATTAGTGACGCAGAAAAAAAAGCAAAAGAGAAAAAAACAAATGAATTACGGTTTTCAAAACACAAATGCATGAGTAATATAGCTGTTTAAATTTGAATTCCTAACCAAAGAGGATATATTTAAGATCAAAGTGGTCAGTACGACAAAACGCCAATGTCATTTTTTTTTTTTCTTCGAAGGCTGGCCTTGTCAGGCCCTGACGTCACTGCGACCCTTTTGGATCTATTGTAACTCCTTCGGTTTAAAGTACCGTCCCCAGTCCTATGTTGCTCATGAAGCGAACTATATGGTGGGGGTCTACGCCGCGGATTTCCTCTGCTGTAGAGTATTCATGCAGCCCGAGGTACTTGCTCCTGCTTCTATGAAGAGCTGGACAATCAAGAAGAAGGTGGAGGGGTGTCTCGTCTTTCTCCTTGCAGAATCTGCAAGTAATTTGGTCACCTATGCCTATCCTGTGAAGGTGTTTGTTTAGCTTGCAGTGCCCGGTTAGGGTTCTGGTTAGGATTCTTAGTTGGTTCCTACTCATTGACAGCGCCGATTTTGCGTGTCGTTTGTTAAAACCCGGGATCAGTGCTTTGGAGTGCTCTTGTCCTGGGGCCACAGCCCACTGCTCTATGCTCAGCTTGCGACTCCATTCCTTGAGCACTCGTTTGGTAGTGCTGGGAGATATTCCACAGACTGGTTCTGGGCCATACATGGGGCTTTCAGCTCCCAGCCTTGCTAGTTCGTCTGCAGTTTCGTTGCCGGGGATGTTGCTGTGTCCCGGTACCCATACTAGTCGTATGTTGTTGTTACGTCCTAGTTTGTTTAACGTCTCGGTACAGTCCAGAACTAATTTTGATGTGATTTCAGCCGTAGTCAGTGCTCTAAGTGCAGCTTGACTATCGGTAAATATCAGGATATTTTTGTGGGCTATTTCCATTTCTTGGCTCTCTGTCGCACAGCCGATTATGGCAAAGATTTCAGCCTGAAATACGGTTGCAAACTCCCCTAAGCAGGCATATTTGCCTATTGAGGTCTTTCCACCGTAGAATCCAGACCCCGCTCGGTTGTCCTTTCTGGATCCGTCTGTGAACCATACGATGTCGTTCGGGTGGACATTTACTGGAACCTTTCCTTCCCAGTCCGCCCTGTTAGGTATGAGAACTTGATAGAACTTCGAAAAGCTGTGCACCTTAGTCATGGCGTCTGATGGCATAGCCGCGACCGGTGTTTCCAATACAGAGGCATCTAGTTGTCTCATCATGGTGGAGGCCCATCTCGTCCTGCCTGCCGTCCTGGCTCTGAGGACCGCTCTCCTGGCCTCCATCTGAACATGCAGATGTAGTGGGGTTAGGTCAATCAGAGCTTCAAGTGAAGCGGTAGGTGCCGTCGAGAGCGCTCCCGTGATGATCATACAGGCTAGTCTCTGCAAACTATTCAGTGTCTTAATGCTGCTTACTTGTTCAGCTTTTTTATACCACACTGCACAACCATGTGTGTCCATCGGTCTCACTACTGCCGTATATAGCCACAGCATTGATTTTGGTCGGAGGCCCCATTTGGAGCCAACTAGTCTCCAACAGGACCCTAGAGCACATTTTGCTTTTTTTGTGATGTGCTCTATGTGTTTATTCCAGGTTAGTCTTTTATCAAGAATGACTCCTAGGTATTTAACCTCACTCGCGAACGCTAGGGTTTTTCCAAAGAGCGTGGGTCGTTTTAGTCCCTCTAGCTTTCTCTTTTTGGTGAAGGGTATTAATATTGTTGTGTGTCGCCAATGTCATATGTAAGGACCTAATATTATAATTTATTACGCTACGTAAGGACTTTTTTTTATTCACGTACAGCGTACGGCCCTGTCCATAACACAACGACATTTTATCTCGATACTTTTCTATTTTCTAACTCTTCTCATTCACAACGATATTTTTCTATTTTCTAACTCTTCTCATTTTTTTGCCTAGTAAGTAAAAGAATTAAGGGGTCTAGTCTCCCGTCTCTTTCATATTATGGGGTATAATTTTATTGATACTGAATTCCTTGTCTTTGGTACTGCATTCTTTGTCTTAGTATTTAAATGAGTATTCTTTTCACAGATATTTCCACGGTTGTCACAGATTCTTGCATCCAGCTAAATTCATCGTATTCAAGGCCAAATTTCTTAATATTCGTAGATGAATAAAATTGTAGTAAAAAAAAGGAGAAATCAAGTACCTATACCTATTTCTCCACCCTATGAACATATAGTCCTACAGGACTTACCTTCAGGAGTTTTTCAAGAATAGATTTACTCATTAGGAATAAGTCAGTTTTATCCGACACGGGTTCCGAGGAAACAGGAGCAGGACCGAATATTTTCATGCCCATCCGACGCGTGGACCATCTTAATTCTTATCAGGTGATCTGCTGTATATTGGCCTAACCAAGCATGAAAACATAATTTTAGTTATTCCAACGTAGGAATTGCACCGACGACCTCCTGAGTCGAAAGCCAAGCTCTAAACTATCAGAACACTGGAAGGTACTGGGTTAGTTGTTGTCTGGAGGTTAAGAACTCTAGTCGAGAGTAGGTAACTCTAGTATGGAATAGTGTTTTGGCTACAGAAAATAAAAAATGACAAATTCGCAATAAATATTTTTTTTTACCTATTTACTATGTACTTGGGTATAATTTGGGATTAAAATTATATCGGTTCTCACGGTACGGTACGGTAAAACCGTTTAGATACATGGCTAAAACTCACCTTGTCAATACTCATCAAAAATAGGTTTGTCAAAAGGTTTGGTAAGCACTTTACACCATGGATATATCTTTACTACGCAGATGCCATGTAAGAACTCGAGTAAAAGTTCTATGGGCAGTCCTAAAGAAAAAAATAAACAAACCTTAGCAATTTATACTTAAAGATTCAGAGCAAGATACAATTTCGGAAATGTACGTTTTTACAAATTATTATCGCAGTAACATCGATAAGTTGTGGCTTGAATATGTAACGATTTCACTCGGAAACGATTAGCAAATTAAATGTTATTTTTGTGTAGGGTACTGGGTGCCTTTCAGGAACACCCTGCGTTGCATATTGTACGTAAGACGTAATTTGTTATAAATAAGTACAACAAAGTTATATTCCTACTTTATTTACTAACAGCTTAGACTGGTTATCAATCAAATGACGTCTCATACAATAGACTTATCAATGAACGCGAACACCTATGAATATACTATTCACCACACCGATTTTATATATATTTATTTACACCACCGATCATAGATTTAATATTTTCAATATTAGATATATACTTGCCCACTTACATTTTATTTTTCCTGTGACATCGTACGCGCACGGACCGTACGATTTGCTGCAATAAAAAGTAGCCTGTGGTACCTAGTCTATATCTTTGTGAAATATCATAAGCGCCTAATGAGTAATACCAAAATTTATTCAATGCAAACAAGCCAATGTACAAACAAACATTTTTTTTAATAACATTGGTATAAACGAGTTTAGCAGAATTTTTGATGCATACAATACCTTATTTTAGCATTCCGTGTTGGACGGGGATACCCTCCGCGGATTTATATGACTCGCATATAAATCCTATTCTACGGTCCACTTGCGCCAGTCTGGGTAAAATGAATAGGCCCTAAATTAGCCTCTAGCCTGAAGTTAAATCAGAGTTTAATATTATAACCCAGAGGTATTTGGCGCGCACTTGCGTCAAACTAGGGTGAAAAATAAAATTCACGGTAGGATTTAGGAACCTTCATAGAGCTACTCAACGGCTACTCTATAACATAGGTACAGTCACCGACGAATCCAGTGTACTACGTTTGGACCTTATTCCCATACTAAATGTTACTTGGTGTGTATTTCTCTGATTAAACTAAATAGTTTTCTGAGGTAGGTTATAAAAATACGGAACCCGGATATGTATTTCAACCCCCTGAGATCATATCCAAAGGTGTTTTGAATTGGTTCTGCTGTCCACTGTCGATCCTGGCTACACATAATTTGCAGTGGTGGTAATGTGTGGTGGGCTATTTTCCCGTTAAAAATAATAATATTTATTTACTTGTTTTGTAAATTCCTAACAAAAGGACAGCTCAAAATACTATTTTTAGATTTAGTGTTAACCGATAATTACAAATAGACATACATTATTTAGACAGTATCAAAATATAAGTACATACATACTATCTATATAGATTTGTACTTTTGTAGGAACAAATCGTATGAGACATAAGAACCTACATGTTGCTATGTCGTAGGCGGATTCGTTATTTGTTTCAATGATACGAAAACTCAAAACACCAAAAATAATCCGGTAAAAAAGTTCTTGTGTGTTAGATTTTGTTCTTCGATAACAATTATGTTAATTCCGTGTTAACTTACTTTATTCGTGTTCATAATTTTCGCATGTTTATTTTATCGATCTCAAAGAATGAACCAGATTGGGTTACTCTTAAATGTGGCAGTCAATGGTAATTTGTAACATCATTTGTAATAATATTAAGTAGGTAGGTAGGTACACCGCACGACTATATCACGGTTATTTTTAATTGAATACGAATTTTTCAAGGTTGATTTAGCCAGCGGCATTTGTTAAGGGGACTTATCGATATCAGTGCTTAAGGGCGTGTTTCACCAAGCAATGTTAAAGTTAATCCTTCGTTTACTCTCGTAATTCCTATCAATGAATGAGAAGGCATAGTATTTTAACATGCCGTTAACACTAACATGCGTTGGTGAAATCGAGACTAAAGATGATTTCCGAGAGACATGGTGGTTGTAAGTAGGTACTGCGATATAAAAAATAGCAATAGAACCTACAATAAGAGTATTAAGCGGGTGTTGCAAGAATCAGGACGAATGTAATTAGATAGGAATATCCCGTCGCACGTCACAGGAGGGAAGTTCTCCGACAGCCTCGCGCGGGATGGGTCCCATTCGTCCGCGTCTACCGGGACTGCGCGGAATGGCCCGAATGGCGCATTCGAAATATAGGGTCGTTGTTATCTGGTCACATTGTTAATTCACCACAGAAAAAAAATGTCTATTAGATAAAAATATATTATCTGTGAACTATTTATTACCTATCCATGGCAAATAGTGATAAAAATTGACTATATAAATGTGATCTATACTATTACATAGGTACATTGATCTACATGTAATAGGTAGGTATGTAAATAAAATTACATGATTTTCGTAATTCGGAATGGGTACAAAGTTTTTGCTTCACCTATATTATATTATAATACATAATTTAATATTAAAAATATTATTTCAGTAAAGCCAGTAGCTACGGTCTTTCAAACTTAACGAATAAAATATATAAAAATAAATCGCTATAACAGTTACTTACATCTAATGCAAACACATCAATTGTGAATTTCATTTATAAATGTATTTCAGAAATATGAGGACCTAGTTATTTTGTGTTTAGAACGCTCTACCTACTATTCGTGCCAACGAAGCATTCAATATTATACTCTTCATTTTAGACAACGAAAAAACATGAAATTAAACTTTCTTAATAATAAGATTAAAATAATTAAAAATAATAATATAGGTACAAATAATAATAATAAAATATACTTAACTCTTATCCAATAATTAACTTCCTAAATGGAAATAATGACTTGTGGCAAAATGACAACAACCCACATATCCTGACTGACTTTAATAGATTTGTTATAGATATTGATAATATTGTACCTATTTGAATTTCTAAATAATTCAAAAATTAAAAGTGTATAAATATGAATTTACTTAGTTTACCTACATACTGAGTTTCCATTGTAGGTGTTGATTAATACAATTAATTGTAAGTTTACAATCACGTGTTTTGGAACCTATATATTCTATAAAATACGAATCTACTATCTACGTACACTTTCAGTGTATGTACCTACCTACCTGAATTAAAGAAAAAAATACTACACAAAGCTACTAATTTTACAAATAAATCATAATAGGTCCACACAAAAACAATTTGTGTAAAAATTACAATTGTACTTTATTACAATTGTATGTTTGTTCTTCTATAATACCTACTCCGTTAACACGCCGCTGTCAGTAGCTGCGCGTTGATGTCTTTTGTATCGGGCGATCAAAATAGATTCTCGCAACTCGATTATGGTATAAAAAGTTGAATTTTTTAGGCCTACGATCTTAAGCAAGTAATGGATAGCTGAGATATTATAGATAGAAATAATTTTTCTTCTTTCTTCGCATGAAAACGTAAAAAAACTTGAAATTACCTGGGTAAGCAATCTGATGAGTATCAAAAGAACCACCTTAGACGACAAAATAATTATCTAATTATGTATTCATCATCAACAAATTTCATCTAATTTTATTATTTTACTGCAATCGGTTTATTTAAAATGGGAATTACAAAAAAAGTGAAAGATACGGATCACGCAATACGCTACGTATAAATGGATATCCTTTATCTTAACTTATCCACGGATCAAGTCGAAACGTCGGCGTCCCTATCCCGAGAGCCTCGAAATTGGCGCTCAAAACGGTATGCGAGCACAACCTGTTATGCGGGGGGCGGCGCGGCGTCAGTGACTCCCCGAGCGCGGGCGCGGACGCACGTCACACACCCACGACGTAGAAATAAGTGCACCCATGTTGTAGAAAACTTGTGATTCCATAAACGTGCCTGTGGATTGCAGTGTTGTGTAGAATTTGTGTTCTAGTGCATTCCATGAACGTGCATATTTAGTATGGTGTGTGTGTGAAGGATTCTGAAGGTAGGCTGCATGGTACATAACATGTAGTGTGGACATGATGTGACATTAGCTTAGTTTGTAGAGTAGTATTCGGTTGTACAAACGTGATCATTTTCCATGCACGCTCAGCCTGACCACCGCAGAAATGCGTTTTGTCTACACAAGAATAGACTTACTGACATATTACAGCCACAAAATGTCAGGTTTCATTTATCAATCTGTCATTTTGTCTATTCTTCCGTAGAAAGAAATCATTTCTGTGGTGGTCATACTATAATATACCGTCTACCGTAGATTTCTCCATAATTTTCTCACAAGTTAGAATGTAAAAAACGGAAGGCATACAAAGTAGTACCACGCATGTAAAGTATAATAAATCAATTTGTAATCAACATTACCTAGTATCACAAGAAATAACATTTCGACTCAAGTTAAACTCAAACTTTAGCGCAACATTTAGAATGTTCCTACACATTAGGTCGATACGGGGTTCTGTTCATTTGTTTTTGTAAGAACTTAACCCACTAACTTCATTTAAGATCATGTAGTGTCAAATGTAGGTATAATGGAAATGTCTGACATAAATATTCAGGTTTTAGGATAAAAAAACTAAGGAACAGTGGTGGTGGTAGGCACATTGCTTATATTGAGTGAAAAAGTGAGTGAAAAATAGAATTTATGCATCAATTTAAATGATCTCTTCATGTCTAATAATATAAAAAAGACAGGACTAATAATGGGAATTCCGTATAAAACTATTTAAAAAAAAATGAGCTCTGTAGGTATTTTTAAGTTTCATTTTACAGACTACTATTATAATTCTACCAACTACCAACATTCCCTTAGAGTTTCAAAACAGTTTCGAATTTGATGACATATAAAATACGATTGATAATATAATATTCAAAATGTAATAGCCGACAACTCATAAATATGCTAATAATAACAACATTATATAAAGCGGTCCGTAGTAAAAGCTGTACCCGACGGAGCTTTTAAAAGTTGAAGCCCGGTGTAAAGAAACAGCAAGTTCATAAATTTTGTCAGGAATGTAAAAAAACACATCTTTAAGATAATAAGTGTATTGATGGGTTGTGTAAAGCGGAAAAATATATTTATTTAATATTAGGTAAATGTAGAGCTGTCTATAATTATTAAATGTATAATGTCCCTTACTTAATACCTTATAAATTAAAATTATACTATAACTTTTGAAATTACTTGACTGTGCGTATATAGTTACGGAACAGAGAATATTTTCAAGCAGAAATATAATTTTGTGGTAGCTACGCAGTTAGCAGATTGCTGGAAACTAATAACGGATTGTAATGTTTCTTTAATACTGTACTCATTCATTAGATATTTTCCATTTGCCTTTAAAACCAAGTGACGGCCTGTCTGTTATTGACATTTTTAATTATGTATCTCTGTAGATTGGACGAGTTTTTACGTTGAATAGAAAAGGCACGTTGTATTAAGTGCTTCGTGGTTCCGGGAAACGCAGTGAGACAAGTAGTCTATATCAGGGAGAGGCATTTTAACTACATCATTTTAATTACGTGCAAAGGTACATGTTTGCAAGCAATCAATTGAAAAGTCGATATTGTCATTAAAATCATACAACTCTACTTAACTCTACTTTTGGACGTTAAACGACCATTTTATTTATAGTTTGCTATTTGTTATCATTATTAACATATTTTTTTATGAAAATTAATGTAGACTTAACTTTTCTAAAGTAACAAAATTAATATTATAAACTTTAATTTTATTACAATACTAAATTTAATTATTTTCTGAATGAACATCGTGGCAGCTACCCACCTACCTATAATAATAATTAGTTTTCCTGAATCCAATATCCAGCGAACATTCTTAGCGAACTATAAATGAGTACATTGTGCGGAGAAAAAAATGAGCGGTTGGACGAAGAATGCATTATTAAAATAAGCCCCTTTATGCGTCCACATCGCGGGGCGTTGATGCCAGCCACTACAAAGACGTCGATAACAATCATATTCAATTCAAAGTACGAACTCCGTATCACTTACACGTATACTGATCGTTACTAATTCATAAAATGGAAATGACAATAGGTACAGGGAAATAATATCTGAATGATAGTTAATCTTACAAAATGCTAAATAGTGATATCGTGTTACAAGATTGTATTCTTTTTGGCAGTCAGAGTTATATGACACGCTGAAAGATCAACACTCAACATTATTTACGTTGAGTGTTCTGGCCATATAATTTTAATTTTTTTAAATGATCGGTATACCTATATTCATATAATAAAATGATTGAAAAGTATAAGACAATATACTAAAACGATTCAGATGCTTAATAATATGTATCATAATATTATATCGTACAAGTTTTACACTAGTCTCTATAATATTTATTGAAAAAAACATATTTATTTATAAGTAACGTAGAACATATAGTAGCACTTGTTATTATTAAAATAATTTTGACCTTCTAATCTAACTCAGTGTAAAACTGCACCTACGATATACTTATGAAACGCACCAATCATAATATGAACGCTAATTAGTATTATAAAAATACTAAAACACACAAATAAATCAAGATAATGTTTTATTTATTCATGGTGAAAAATATTTTCTAGTTTCAAAATGGTAGCAGTGCATTTTAAAATATATTAATTTAAGTATTAAATTTGCATATACATGACATTAAAATTAATTATATTGAAGTAGCATTAAGCAAGAAACTTCTTACCAGTTCACGTAGAACTCTATTTTATTTTATATCTCTAGAAAATGTACAGTAATTGATTTTAAGTTGAAGGAGAAACATATTGTCCGTATATCTTGTAGGCATATGTAACGATTTATGTTTTTTTTAAATTCAAATCGAATACTTCAAAATATCATATTTAGATACTTATATTAGAAGTGCTTAAAGAATTGCCAAAGAACCTCCGTTCATCTAATATATCCACGGATGCTTTTTCACAATCTGGCCCTATGCTAAACATCTGAAGTGATTTTTTTTTTTTCGGAATCAACCTAATTATATTATGTACGCGAAAGTGTTTAATTATGGATGGATGGATCATCGTTACTCTTTTACTTGATAGATTTTTTAATTTGATAGAAAAATGTACGGTTTTCGGGAAATTTCATTTTACGCGTACGAAGTATCAGGAAACGTATTCTATTAAGAATATACTTTTTGTTTAGCATTGGCAATCTTTACTAATACACCATTTTGCTCCATACATTACGATCATTCAGTTTCGAGCCCTTTGATAAAACGGTACGAGTATATTTAATTTTAATGTTCGCCAAACTAGAGGAGCATGTTTCGGCGTTCGCACATAAGTCATGCGCCTGCGCATAGTTTATGTCGACGCTCGCGTTTCGCAGTCGTTAGCGCTCGCCGGCCGACGCATGCACAGGATTTTTGACGCTAGACCGCTTAGAAGCCGCTATTTTTGTTTCTCCTAAACACTGGTTGCTTTTTATTTTTCGCAAACTTATAAATGTAGATATTTGTAACCTTAGACGTTGTGACTTGTGGCTCAATTATGTTTGGTGTAACTTATGTAGATAAGTTCTTAAGTTTATTATATTCATTGATATACGTATTTAATAAGTACGAATTTCGGTAGTAACAACACAAAAACATTAAGGATACACTTAATGTTTTTATTTCGTAGTACTTACTTTTAAAAGTTGCTTAAAATTAAGATAGGACCGTCGATATTATAAGTTAAGCATTTGTGTTTCCGCTGTCATCATAACTGGCAAGAGTAATAAAAATATAAATTTATCTCGATATTCACCGACTTACGCAGAAAAGACTTAATATAATATACATGATAGCAATCTGCATAAAGTAATCTTCATGATACAATTAAAACTGGTGTAATAATATTGTAGAGAAAAAGCGCAGGTTGCATTCCTTAATCCTTTTATGGAAATATTTTTAGTTCTTACTTTAAGTAGAGTTTGTTAAGAATTTAATTACCTGGGTATGTTTCTTTTAGCTCTATTGAAAATAATTACTATAATATGGTACAAAATATGTTCCAATTGTAAATATTTCTAGGTAGATTTTTATTTATGACAGATGTTGTGTAAATTTTAACACTGGTAACATAACTATGGTAGTTAAAACTTGAACTTAGAAAATCTTTCAAAAAGTCCATGTAAACGATACCTTATAAATGTTAAAACATGCCTCGCTAATTCAAAAATATTGCAACAATGTAAAAAGAAACAATGAACGTATAAATATCTAGTAATGAAAGAATTGGTAATAAATATAGTTAATAAGTTAGCTGCACCATTGTCGAAGTTATGTTAATTTCTCTTTGTACGCGACCAGGTAGAGAGGACCTCTAGCAGGTAATATCTGTGGTAATATTTTTAAGAAACCATTTAATACCGCGTGTGTATATCGCATGCCTAAGCTTTGCGTTGTGTTTTTCGTTTGAAATATTTGTTGCAAAATTATATAATTTGAAACTCTGACATACTCATAAATTGTTATTATTAAACGTTAAAATTATAAATACTTGACAATAAAATAAAATAAAATAAAAATTATAGATTTTTGTGAGTGAATGTAAAAAAAAAGTATTATATATACATAGTATTGTATTGTACAGATTATATTAGTATATATAGTTGCGAGTAATATTTTTTCATAATATTATCTATGCAATAAAATACAAAAATAGTGGTCGCTAATGACCCAGATGTTGAAGCGACATTAAATAAATAAAAAAAAATAATACAAAAACAAATAATTTTCTAACTTTTGCTCAATCTATTTTATAGAGTTTTATTTTCGGTCTTAGGATGTAAAATCTTTCAATTTTTTTATTTACCTAGTAGTCACTTGACACAATTTAAACAGGTATTTAAAATGTGGCGAATCCATCTTACTTATCAAAGCATGAAAATGTTTAATATGTAGATCAAAAATTTATAAAGAATTAAGACTGTAAATAATAAGCTAACAAACTGCTAGTATTTACACGTAACTTGTATTAAATGCGTAGAAATAGGTGGGAGGTAACCAAGTTATTTATAACAGCTAAGTAGCCACATGGAACACAACTAGGAAACCTGAGAATCCACACTCATTGGATTTTAATATACTGTAAATAGCTGATTACAAGTACTTACGATTGGGAATTGTAAAATAATATCGTTTATTGTGAAGGAGAGTAATAAAATTATAAATTACAACCGTTTGCGCGTGTATTTCTAAACTTTCAGAATTAAGTTAAATAATTCCTATACCAGTTACACAATAAGACGCTGCAGTATGATTTATAGCTTTGTAGAAATTGAAATGTGAGGCTCACTCATATTATCTAATCTAATGCTTTTGAATCACTGACCATGAATATATTTGCCTTCTTTAAGTAGGTACAGTTATTATTGAGAAATTCAACCTACTACTACAAAGTTTTTCGGTCGTACTAAAATTGCCAATAAATAAACATAGGAAGTTCAGTATAGTAATCAAATTGTTTTGATTTTCAGGTGCAAGTGACAATGTGCGAGCGGTGAGAGGAACTAACGCGCGATGTGGCGCGTACTCGTCTGTGTGCTGGTCGCTGCGGCGGCGGCTGAACACGTCCGCGAGTTCACCATACGAGAAAACGCACGCGCTGGGACATTCGTCGGACACCTAGGCGACGAGCTCCCTGATGCGGCCCCACCATACACAATAGTTCCTGTACCTGGAAGTGCAGTCAATGATGACCTGAAAATTGACCCACAAACCGGTGAAATAAGAACACGAGCACCGTTAGATAGAGAAGATAGAGACCATTACGCTTTAGTCGCAATCCCCGCAAGCGGTGATAATATCCGTGTTGTGGTTCGCGTTTCCGATGAAAATGATAATGCTCCAACGTTTCCAACGGCGGTAATGAACGTGGACTTTTCAGAAAACACGCCTAGAGACGTTAAAAGGAAACTTAATCCAGCTAAAGATCAGGATCTAGGAATATTTAATACCCAACGATACAATATTGTGTCGGGTAATACAGACAATGCGTTTCGTCTTTCATCTCATAGAGAACGTGATGGAGTGCTGTATTTAGATCTCCAAATTAATGGATTTCTTGATAGAGAAACAACGGACCATTATGAATTAGTCATTGAAGCATTAGATGGTGGTACACCGCCACTGAGAGGAACTATGACTGTAAATATAACTATTTTAGATGTAAATGATAATCCACCAGTTTTTGCTGAAAGTGCTTATTCAGCCGTAATAGCTGAAAATGCAACAGTTGGTACTTCTGTGTTAAAAGTGTTTGCTACTGATTCAGACGCAGGGGAAAACGGATTGATAGAATACTCAATAAATCGAAGACAAAGCGATAAGGAAAATATGTTCAAAATTGATTCAGAAACAGGAGAAATAATTGTAAATAAAGCATTAGATTTTGAAACCAAAGAGTTACATGAGTTGGTTGTTGTTGCAAGAGATAAAGGTGCACAACCTCTAGAAACCACTGCATTTGTGTCCATTCGAGTGACTGATGTCAATGATAATCAACCAACAATAGATGTTATCTTCCTAAGTGATGATGCCACACCCAAAATATCTGAATCAGCTCAATTAGATGAATTCGTTGCAAGAATATCTGTACAGGATCCCGACTCAAAAACAGAATATTCTAATGTTAATGTAACTTTGACTGGTGGTGATGGACATTTTGATTTGAGAACTCATGATAATATTATATATTTAGTAGTAGTTGCCTTACCGTTAGATAGAGAGCAGCAATCATTGTATACATTAAACGTAGTTGCTACAGATAAAGGTTCTCCGCCTTTACATGCCTCTCGAGTCATCAGTCTGAAAGTGACTGATGTCAATGATAACCCACCTATTTTCGTAGAGAACGAATATAGAGCAAATGTACCAGAAGCAGCAGCTCCTGGTACGCCTATTATTCAGGTCTCTGCAACAGATTTAGATGAAGGGGAGAATTCTGAGATAAGATACTCTTTACTTCCAACACCACAGTCTGATTGGTTTGCGATAGACGAAAGATCAGGTTTAGTGACAACTCAAGCCCGTGTTGATTGTGAAACAAATCCGATGCCAAAGTTAACAGTGGTAGCTAGTGATCGCGGTAACCCTCCGTTATCGTCGACGGCAACGCTAATAGTGACAGTGTTAGATGTGAACGACAACGAGCCGATATTTGACCAGTCCTTCTACAACGTGACGGTGTCGGAGAATGAAGCTGTTGACAGCTGTATTCTTAAGGTAAGTTTTTTAATATTCATCAGGCACAGTAAACTTTGTGCTCATATACAATTCTGCATGCATTGCATAATGTGAACACAAAATTTACTGATTGCGGTTAAATTTTAATGCAATTACTAAATTAAGATTATTTAATTGATTTGAGCTATTTAAAATTGAGGTAAATTATAGATTTTCTTGTAATACGTATTAGGTATTGATAGAGACGTGACTGTATCATTTGCTTTATTGACTAAATTACTTGAGTGGCCTACTGAAATGTCAGATGTCTGAAATGCTAAAGTTGACTGTGACTTGAAATGACATTGTTGGAGTTGACGACTTCATCCGTGATTGTTGTGTTAAAGTCAACCGATCGCTATCTAGTTTCTAATTTATTTTAATGAAAGAGAAGACCTTTAAATAATACAACTTAACTTATTAATTATTAACATTAATATTATATGTATTATTTGACGTCCAATTTTCTCACAAATTTTTTTTATTTTTATTTTATTTTATACACTTTATGCACAATGTACAATGGCGGGCTTAATGCCACAGGGCATTTTCTTCCAGTCAACCATAGGGTGATGCAGAGTTGCATCAAGTTTTCTGACACATAATTCAATGTAAATTATGAGAAACTATCTCACTGTTAAAACATTAAGATAGTGAAGTAAAACAAGTTACACTTGTTCTCTTTACTCGCGTCTTCATCGATAATAGGCGTGGCTTGAATCTGAATAAGCACTGGATGGCTTACCCCTTGGATGTTCTATTTAATTTACTGCTATCTTTTGACTGTTGCAATATCTTTTTTAATAAACGTAAAGGCAGCATACAGCCTTCTTTTCGTAGCCAATGCATATTATTTTTATTGGAATAGTTTTTTTGCTCGTAATTTTATTCGGCCACTTAGGGCAGTATTTCAAACCTGTTAATTATAATTAATTGCCGTCGTTATATTTTATCAGATAATTATGCGGGGAGTATAAAGTAATAAGTCACTTTTGAGTACCTGATTACTTTCTGCAAGTAATATTAGAGCAATTTATTTTTTAGTCGTCATACGCTTCAATGCAAATTAAAAACGGGCGCGCGTAAACACATTGTTCGGCCGTGTTCAATTACGATAAACAAGCCTACATCATCAGGCGAGTGGTCAATTAGTCTCTGGGACAGATCAATCCCTTTTATCTCGGGCCCCGCCTCCCGCGAATTTGTTAAAAAACGTCGTAATTTTCATTAAAGCTTATCGCGAAATCCGGTGCGCGCTCGTAACTTACGCGAGTTAATACGTTTTAATATCTTACGGGGCGCATAGTAAGTGTGGGGGTATAAATCTATCTCGAGTGGGTCCAGTTCGGGCCGCATCGCAAATTGCGATCTAAATTGAAAATTAAACAGTGGACGGTCGATGGCGAGTGTGGCGCGCCCGCGGCGTCGCGCGAGTTTACATAGTGCGTAGGCATTTTTGAAACCTTCATGTCAAGACACTCAACTTAAGAATCAGTTTGAGATAACTCGTGGAGTATTAAGTGCTAACTAAAGTTATAGCAGGCATTTCTTTACTAATGAATGTTTTATAATTGAAGTTATAATACTTAACTTTATTTTAAGTAGCTTTACTATCGTGAGCGATTACATTGAAATTATTGTACGTTATCCAATTTTAACTTGAGCCTTCATTGACATCGGCGCGGGTATGAAACAATAAAAGGATTTTTAATAGGAAGCAAAACGGTTTTAATCGTAGCCCGTAGCCGTTCGCCGAAGGCTTCAGGCTGTGCAGGCGCATACAATCGAACGCATTAGCGGGGCCGATTCCGTAATAGGCACACGTACGGTACCGCGGCTATCTCGATCCCTTTGTGATCATGTATCACCATCTTATCTCTATTGTAGGCTTTATAATTTACAATGTAATTTTAATATGTTTATGTTTTAATAACTGTAGTTTATAGTTTGGGTTAATTAAATATGTGATTTTCGGCGGATTAGCTTATTAATACGGGGTTTGTGTTTTATGTTTTTAGACGTTATGTGCTTACTACCTATACGTTATGATTACCAGAACTTTATTTTTTATCTGTAGTCAGTACAAATAATTTTGTAGAATAAGACTTAGTTACAAACTGTTGCTATAATTGAAATAGCTCCATAAACAGTGTGTTCTAAAATGTACTCATTCGTGAGTAATATCTTTATTTTCTATTTAACAATAAGTGTAAACATTACTTCCTCGTATATCAGGACGTGTGTCGGACGTATTGCTATAGAAGAAGCAGGCTCGGGGATTGTGCTCCACCGAATACGGGTAACGTTGAATTTTAATAGTAAATGGTCATGTTAATGCTTGAATAGCCCTCCCTACAGCCGACGATTTATTGCATTGGATAAAAGTAATTCCTGATGAAGATTAGATAGCCTAGAAATTACTAAGCGTTTAGTGGTTTTTATTGCGCTAATGTGGCTATTGTCGGCATTTGAAAGGTATGCTAATGCGATGTCGCGGTATAAATGTTCGTCAAAATTGGCACCTTTTATTTCTTTGGCTGTAAAATTCTTTCGTAATACATTGATGTGACTATTGTGTTTTGTTTGTTTGAGCTATTGAATGATTTAGTGAATATTTGTTTTTTTTTCTACAGTTCTATCTTGTTAGCTCTATCTCTAAACATATGTTTAAGAAGACTCATGTTATCAAATTTAAGTCTTAAAAAATAATAATTAATCAATCATTTTAGACAGTAAAATAATATCCATTTGTTAACGTAATAATTTCTTTACAAACCAGTTGTTTAATGAGTATAGAGAGAGCCCGTTTATCTAGTTTAACTGTTATTTATTCGAATTCATCCAAAATTGATTTTGGAATATTAATATCTAATTTACCACAAATATTATATGGATTAGCATGCTTTCGCAGTTTATAGTGGATTTGTATGAAGCGGTCTGTTTAATTGAAGGAATTACCATAAGTTAGCGCCCACAACGCTCTCAAAACAGTACAAAGGACTACATCTCCTATGGGCAGATAAGATACGGCCTCCCCGCTACCGCGTAGGCTTAGATATTTTTATGAGACTTGATAAATTACTAATAATGTTTTGATTGATCTTTGGTATGTATTTCACACGTAAAATATTTAAGTGATTTCGTCCTGTAGTATGGCAAGTAATCGTTCGCGTCCACACACAAAATTTAATGTAAATGTTTACGTCTACAAGTTTATTTAGACATAAATTTAACCAATTTTGTACCTATCATATACATTCCCTTCTAATTTTATTCCTAGTATCGATCGTATAGTGATAAAAAACTATGGTTTTATGTCCTTTTTCATACTCGAAATCACTAAGCCAAATTTCAGTAAAACTGTTAATGCATAAAGAGTTACTTTTGTATATTTATAACATTAGTATAAACGATGTCTGTATTATTTAATTTTATTGCAGCTGGACAACAATCCAGTAAAAAAAATGGTATTTGCCCCGTTTTTGCAATTGCATTTACCATATTAATGTGTATGAGGAATTTTGCAACAATCTGAGTTGCGGTCAATAAATCGGAGTGGGATAGTTTAAATAGTCGTAAACACCGGGACGGCTGCTGTTATGGGGCTCGGTCACGCGACTCTAACGAAGTAGGGGGAAATTTATGACACTGGACGATTTCATCCCGTGTCATCAATTATAATACAAAAATGCAAAATCCCCTTATTCTCGAAACTAAATTCAATTTCAATTCTTTTCCAATGTTGATTTTGCTCTTGAATAAAACAATAAAAACGTCTTGAAATCAATATTGTTAACGGGATTTCAACTATCACTTATAGTGAAATTCACTTAGTTCCATAAAATCGACCCTAAACTTTGAATTTGGCGTTCGAGTCGTGTTCAACATTAGCGAACTCTCAAATTACAATTCCGATCGTTTGGAATTAATTTCGAGATTGAGGGGGCCCACTTCTGCAGGTTCAGCTTCGTTATTACGATATAGCAAGATCTTTGTCTCATAAGATCTAAGCAGTCTCTTTTGAGTAGACTACAATAAAGCTAAAGGAAAGGGAAGTGATTTTGCCTGTTCCTAGAAATCCATTTCTATCGGCTTCAATTAACTTCTACAATTTGACCACAAAACCAACAAGACCCACATCTGAATTCCTACCTTATACATGCTAGGGCTTCATTCTTAGACAGAAGCAGCCTTCGCCACTTCAGTCTATATGTACAGTATAAATGTTCGTAGCGCCTAAACTGATGATTTGATTTTAATGAAAGTGGTGTCATTTACACTATTGAGATTTTATAACTGAGCATCAGCGCTGTCAAACACGTTACAAAGTCGTGGCGGGGCAGAGTGCGTTGATGTCTTTCATAAGTATGACATTTTAATTGTGAATAGAATAAAATATAATTTCAAAAATCTAAATATTATGTGTGTTTTGTTATACAAAATTTAAAGTTTTGTTAAAAATAAATACCTAGTTACCCTTTAATTATGATGCTCACTGTTATTATTACTAGTTTATTGTATAACTAGGACGAGCATAATATGGTTCACTGGCCAGGAATGATGTTTGTAAATTATAGATAGCTCCGACGAAGAGAACGAACAACAATATGTTCTTATAACAACATAATACTAATTGTATACACATGCCATTCAGCACTTTTTGCTACCTCGGCGGGACACGAACCCGCAACCTCCGGCTAGAGTACCGACAACCATTGAGCTACATAGGTAGTCAAATATAAATTCAATCGGGCGCGGTCTGACATGTGCGCGTACCTTTACAGTGCAATATTCATACACAGTTGACTTGTAGATAAAATGAATTCGTTTTCTCTGTTAGGATCAGTGACCGTTAAATTAGACGCGATAGAAATGGAATCGCAGACAATAAACATGAGATATGTAATGTAGCATGCAAATTTTGTTTTTTTTAAATTTGTTTTTACTTTTTTAGATCATTAAGTATAGTTTATGTTGTCGCGGATGTATTGTAGTCCCTGTGGCTTCGTCAACGCCGGTGGAGTCGGAGTATCGCCGAGTGTTAGTGGGTAGGGCTGCGTCCATTTACCATCTTTCGGACGCAGCGAGTCCTACATATCCGTGGAGGGAATCCCCAATCCCCCACGGAATGCTTAAAAGTATTTCTCAGCGATAAAAAAAAGGTATATAATTATGTTACGATATTAACATAAGCATATTTTATGCCATGATGAAAACAAGTTAATCCAAATTATATCTAGCAATATCCCGCGAAAAACTATAATCAAAACCCGAAAAAGTGTCTGTTTTCGTATTATATGGGATTAATATCGCCTGGTTGAAGACCACATCATTTTGTCACTTTTACTAATAATAATATTTACTGTCATCTATGGTTAATCTAAGACCTAACCTAACCTCACATTGGCACGTAGTCGAAGGATCTAATTTCAGCTATAGAATAGTCTTCTTCTCTGTTAAGGTACACATATGTAGTTTGAAGAGAAGCACGCGTAAGATTCACCCCTCGTCATCATTTTACACCTTTTTTTTTATCACGTTATGGTAAGTAATTTATATGAGATGGCAAAATAAAAAATGCTCTACGCGTTATTCTCTTCACACTATATTCGGCTCGGTATATGAACCGTGGGACACACTGTATATTCATCAAAGCTGGCATCGCTTGAAGTAGACTATAATAATATTTATTGTTTTAATGGGTATTATATAAGTAAAATAATTTACTAAATTCACGACAGTATTTGGCCGAATAAATCTTTGTTATTGTTAGATAAATTGTATGATAATGGCAGCGCCACGATTTGTCGCCCTTTATCACTTGACGAGAATTCCCCGCTGAAACCAAATGTCAGCCATATTGCCTGAGCTCTCTATTCCAACATTAACATTTATTGCTTTGACATTATTGTTCTGTATATAAAAGACAAAGCCGACCTGCAGTAGGCAAACTTAGGAAACTTCAAATTAGAGGAGATCCTCGCCTACCTTTTACCCTAGTTGTTCACCAAATTTATATCTAATCACTATAAAAGTAAAGTCTGAAGTTTAACCAGGTTGTTGGCGACTGTACAATATTATAGGTATATAATAGTAATAGTCAGTGATGATGGTTTTCACTTTTCATTCAGACTGTAGAAAAATGACTCAAAATTCTACGTAGAGCTTAAAACATTTCATCCTGAGATACCAGTTTTTATTGCATCACATCTCATATTCATCATCCACCTATACTCAATTTCTTTCGTGTAAAAAATATTAAATTATTTTAAACCTTACTAGACCGGTTTAGAATTGTTTTTCGTTTGACAGAAACTTTTAGTTGTAATATATTCTGCTCACACAAAGTTCTAGCACGCCTGGATACGGCATACGTGGAGATTCATTCCTGGCTACGTGAGTTTATTGCCAACTTATTACCGTCAATTCGTACGTACCCATTTGTGTAACACAATAACGGTCATCAACCTGGTATTTGCTGGTTTTATTCATTGAAAATAATATACTTTTTTATATTATACTAGTGTCAAAATTATAAATTGTATTAAATTGAATAATAAAGAATTATTATATATGTACAAAATACTCTATTATGACAATGATTTTGCTTTTCAATGCTGAAATAAAATTGGTATTGGAAATACTAATGGTGCTGTAAGTCCATAACACTTGTTAACAGACTTGTACTATTTCCCTCAGTTATAGTATTCTATATTATGTCAATCTAGTAGTGCTTTGCAAAATACATCTTTTAGCCTGGGGAGTGATTTTCAAGTGAAAGCATGCTTATTAAATTGATTTAAGCGCCTCTACACATGCACCGCAGCTCTGGCAGCGCAGACGGAATTTGTATAGATAAGAGTACTAACATTCGCGTATCCCAGTGTAAAAATCTTGAGAAAATCTTAGGACATATTAAATACTGCAGTCGCATTTGAGCAGGATCAGTAACTTTATTTTCCATCTTGCTTAGTTTTCTTTTAAATTATTAATTTAACACACTGATATTATAAATTTGAAAGTTTGAGTGTGCTTTTGTCTAATAAGTGCTTGCTTGGCTATTTTTCATAGTAAACCGCGTACGTATTTAAATAAAATGTACACTGTAATGATACACAAATTACTTGCATTTTTCCACTTTATTTGTTAATTAACAGATAAGTGCTTGGTGAAACAAGCCCTTATAAAAATACACGGTTTACAAAAAGACCGATTTCGACTAATGTTCAATAACATAAATAAAATTTAACAAACCTAAAGAAAAATAATAAATCTAAACTAATCTGGTAATCAAAATAAACTTTTAAAAATGCACTGTTCCGCGGGTAATATATTAAATTTCTTTTATATATGTATAAAAGAAAGACGAATCATCCGACATTATAGTCAACTCCGGTATATTACCAAAGCCTTACTCATACTTGAAATATGAAAAAATTGTCATTAAAATTAACTCGCGTTCCTTCGTTTAAAGTGGTTCCTCAGCCCCGTCGTATATATCACAAGGTGGACGGGAACATGTGATTTTTTATAGACCATTCGTTCAATGTTATGTAGCAATTAAACAAAATGTCGTTTGCAATAAACATTCCCGTCTTAAACTCTATAAAAGGAACACGATAAAATAAAACTATTGTAAAGATTCACAGCTTGCGATCGGTTATGGCTCTCCTTCATTAACTATTTGTTGGTTACATTTTCTACCCATATTATTAAGTAGATGTAGATATGATGATAATCCTGCGGGAATTGTGCATTTTGCGGCTTAAAAAAATAGACCCTGTGTTTTACTCTATGTCTATGACAAAAATCGGGTTAGTTGTTGCCCTATAATAATCGGACAAAGGTTGTTTCCTGTGGTTGTCTCAGTGCCTATTCCATTCTAAAAATAGATTGAAGATAAATATACGAAACACATTTATTATTCTTCTTTATTATATTAGTGCAGTTGAGCTTTAACTAGTAGGTACTTGCATAAATTAAATTACCAAAGCAACTTTCCATAAGTTCTAATTAAGTTTGTGTTCGTTCAATTTTAATTGAGTTTATGGTACTTAGGTATTTTTTCCTTTTGCATTATGAATGATCTAAGGTGCCTATTTAGTATGGAAGATTAGTAATGGGACTGCGCTTTCTTACATTTTTTCCCTTAATCTTTTATAGCTTTATCCACAAACAGGTTCAATATGTCTCTATGGCTTTAATTATCTCATAAACACGATAATAGGTATCATATCGCGAGGCAATAAAAACTCTTCCAGTGGAGCTATGTGGGCTATTTACAAGACGCATAATTGCATATTTATTTGCGTTAAAAAAGCCAATTTAAAATTCGAATTCTTGTTTTTCCAGCGATCACGATGAGAATAGGGTTGACGGATAAATAAAAAAGTTAACGTTTTACTTCAGTTGCAGTAATATCGCCATTAAAATTTTCCACTGTTTTTATAAAAACAATTTTAACAATTGAAGTAAAATTAGCCGCATAAATGCAAAATAATGCATCAACAAAAGAAAATCATTTATTAATGCCATTATGTAAGAAATGTAAAGGTTTAACAATGAACAATAAGTAGTTATGTTGACAATGAGACTTGATACATTGTTTACCGGACTGTCGGAAGATGTGGCAGCCCTGTTGAAGTTCTTTTTAGTTTCATTCGCTACACCCATCTTGCGGGGTGGTGTCTACGTCCAAGTAATTTCTGCGCATGTCCGGTACATTTAAACTAAGACGGCTAATGTTGCCAGCAAAAAGATTGCATTACCCGATGCATTCCCACAGTTGAGTACATTCGTTTTTTACTGTGCTAGGGCTGCGGGCGTTGACTAATTAGAGATGACATAACTTGTGTTCTAAACCTGACTTTACAAAATAATCGCTTCAATTATCGGCACGTGTATGGAATGACTGGATTCAGATCGAAATAATTATGAAATGAAATATTTAAAATATCTTCGGTCGACAATTGAAATTGGAAATATAATTAAAATTAAGGAGGAACATTTAGGTATAACAATTGATCTAAGGGCCGATTTTTCAATCGTCAGATAACTTTTATCTAAGGAATAAATATGTGACTTTGACAGATTTTGTATGGAACAAATGTCAAAGTCAAATGTTTATTCAACCCTATAAAATCGGCCCTAATAATAAATAATTATCATTATAGTATTAGCTTCTCTCATTCATTAACATATTATATAGAATACTAAAATCGATATACACCAGTTGTTTCTTTACATTTAAGATTGAGATAATTTAATGAGAAATGTTTCTCGCAACTTTTTGTGTAATCTGTGGCAACCCTCTGGAAAGTGAAGCAAGCAACGCGACGTCATTTACTTGAGTTCGCACGTGGCTATCCATGTCCAACATTGTCAGAGTCTCTCAGTGGCTGCAGTCCGCCATCTTGAAATAGTTGTTATTCTAGTATCTAGTCGTCTGTCAGTCGCGTGTGGATTGATCCTTTTCTCGAGCCTAATGAGAGCTACGACAGTAGCTCGCCTTAATTAATATGGTTACTGTTAAACCATGGTGCTAATGGCCCTTGGCAATCTTTGTTTCTATAAAATTTGCGAAAGACATTGTGTCGTATATTGAAGCGTGGTTGTACATTAAATTTGTATTCTTTTAATTGAAATTGTAATTAAAATTTTCCTTAAATAACAATTTTTTTATATTTCTCAGTCAAATTAATACCTAAGCGACTGTTAATTATAATCACGCTTAGACGTATTAATTTACCTTATAATTATTATAGGACTTAGGGAGTAAGGACAAAGCAAATATACTTATTATATAATTATATTAAAATTTGGAGGGTTTTTTTTAAATAAATAAATGTAAATCTACATTACAGAAGTAAACGAACAGTTCTACGATAATAAAGTAAGTTCTAATACTTTTTATAAGAGACGACACCCAGTCGAGTTGTCGGCGAGTCCCTATGTAGAAAATATGAAATTAAATTAATCGTATAATTCCTACATCGAAATACGATTGGATGCCTGTGAATCGACTTAACATGTAACTATTCATTATACGCGGCCATGCGATAATATATTTTATTGTGCGGTATCACAGTCGACATTTGCGTAATAGTAGTATCGATGTATTTTTATCGTAAGCTAGGCTTTATTCATTCAAACGAGGAGCGAAAGGTCATTGGCTGGATTCCTTGGTATAATACGATATTGTAACGATTTAGTTGACAGCCGTACACAATCGGGTTAAAACTTTAAATATTCGGTTAATTTATTAACAACATTTTGCGGTGTTATGGAGTTTACGATTTCACACGTTCGAGATGTAGTATCCACATGTGCTGTAATGTAGAACAGAGAAGACTAACTGTGTCTAATTGGGAATTTGAAAGTTGTCAGAACTGGAAATAGATTGGAACTACCAATTAACGTAGTTTCGTTATATTTAACTTCAAAGGTTTTATATATAGCAATCGGCTATAAGTACGATAGAAAACACAGGAAATGGAATAAATTATAAACTAACATTTTATTGAGATTTAAAACAAAAAAATAAAACAAGTTAAGTTTTTATTTAATTTAGAAATAAGTTGCTAAACTCAAAAAGACCAAAAAATATTTAGACATGGTACCTACATAATAATACAGACTGTTTTAATAAAATTGTTAGTTATTATAATCAAACTTAGGGCGTGTTTCACCAAGCAATGTTAAAGTTAACGCCATGTTAAAATACCACGCCTTCTCATTCATTGACAGGAAATTCGAGAGGGATAACATGATATTTAACGAAGGATTAACTTTAACATTGCTTGGTGAAACACGCCCTTAATATTTGAAAGACGTTAAACCACATAATCCTACGCTGTAACAAGTGACAAGTATGAAGGATACTGGCGGGAAGGAAAATTATAGGGTTGCCACAGCGCAGCCGCTCGTAATGATGGATTGCGTTTACCGCTACCAGCTTAATGAGAAAGTAGGTAGCCCTGATATTGTAGCAACCTGATACAACCGCTAAATTATAATCAAGGTGCTGTAAAGTTTTAGTGTAGAATTAAAGGGCAATTTAAAAAATAATACAACATATACCCAATATGTTGTATTATTTTTGAAATTGTATATTTTTGAAATTTTTGAAATATATTATGTACGTTAGGTATGGCGATGCGCAATTTAACAGCCGGGGCTTAAAAGCTAAAGACGCTATCGTTTATTATTCATGACGATTCGAAAACAAGCAAGTTCCTATGCGCAATATGTCAATAGTCAATACCATACACTCCTGATTTCCTGACGACCTCTATTAGCGCAGTGGATGAGCGCGTTGGTGCTCGACCTCGGGTTGCGGGTTCGAATCCCGCCGAGGGAACAAAAAAAAGTTTTCAATGTTCCTGGGTCATGGATGTGTATTAAATTTGTGTATTAATATAATAAAAATCTTAAATATGTGTATAGTATATAAGTATTAAATATATTATATTTCCATTGTCTGGTACCTGTAACACAAGTTCTTCGGATACTTAGCACAGGGCCAGATTGACGTGGTGTGAAGCGTTTATAGATATTATTATATTATATTATATTATTACGAGTATTATTCTAACCTCGTCATCGTGATTAGCAATGGCATCTGAAAGTTTAAATAACTATATTCCAAAACCCCTGTTTTTTTATTATTTTGTTTAGACAAAGCCAATATGTTAGCACTATATTTAAAGTCCGGCATACTTTTCGTCTCCTAAGTCCTTTATCATTATTCATACACGGTACGCCCATTGACACTGGGCTGTGGTCATCGGGCCCATGTCTTTTCCTCATTTATAACCCCAAGAAAGACGAGAAGTGGGACTATTCTGAGTCGGACGCCATACATTTATGCAAATATAATGTGGTTCGCAGAAACACTGGATTATAGGATATATGTTATATTTGCGTTCACGTGAGCCATACTAACAGATGACAGTGTCTATGATGTACAATAAACGATACAGATATAAAATATATATTTTTAATTTATTATTATAAAACATTTATTATAAAACATTTTAACTAGATGCTGTAAGATACTTACTATGAAAGTATCTCTATATACTAACTAGGAATCGCCCTGTGGTCGAAATTCGTTCGTAAATTCATGTTTTAAATTTGGCCAATTCTTTTGCCTCTCAGAAAAAAAATGACATGTTCTCTATGGAACCTAAAAGAAATGTTGACAATTGACTCAAACCGACTAAAATAAATAAATATTGTTTGTTTGCATCAAATATGCTCCGCAACTATTGAACCGTTTTTTATAAACTGTAACACAGATATAGAGTAGACCACGTGACAGACATAGGCTACTATTTAATTGCGATAAAACGTACGCTTTCCGCGGGAATCGCGAGTAACTCGTAAATCAAAATATCCATCCATCCGAAATATCCATGGACATGGATAAGTTAGAGCTTATAGAGCTATATCGTCACATTGAGGTTATTTCTTAGGTTTTACGGCCGTATTCATGAAAACTATTTTATCCTATTAAAGTTTTATAGACCATATTGAGTTCATCACCTACCTTGAGTATTGTGGACACGTTTATAGCAATTGAACAATTTGTTAATATTGATAACACTTATTCAAGAAAACTTTATTTCACTTATGATTTAAAAATAAAAAATTTTTAAAGGTACGTCTACCAATAAACTTCACGCAGGTATTTTATGTAAATACCTGCATGAAGTTTATTATATATTATAAAGTAAATGATAAATATAGGTATACTTTTTCGCTTATAATATTATCGTATATCTAAAATCTATTTAAGAAAACTTTGAGCATACATACTTTTCTGCTTATCTGAAGAAAACACTCTCTACGATACTGAAGCTATAAACGGCACGGCAGATTTAAAAATAATTTTAATACCTTTCTATTTAATAGATTGAAATTAGCTTTCTGGGAAAGTACAATATAATTTTAGTGCATTTTTTTAAATTTTAACCACCAAAACGAAAAGAATGCAGGAAATTTAATTTTTAAGTAATTTAAAACAAAGATTTTAAAATTTATATAGCATATAAATAAAATCCTTATAGCTTCTGTAAAGTATTAGAATGACATTCGTAAAATTTACTACCAAAGGATTTTTACTGTGTATGGGTACCTAATAGTATAATGTTATTTATTAGATATGATAATTTATGGTGTAATTAAATCGAATCAATTTATAGAAGCAATAAAACTATTTGTCTTGTGTTTCACCTGTTCCCCGAACTCGTTGAAATCTTAAAAATGTCGAACGCAATCATATCGCATTTTAAATTTATCGACGGGAGATGCGCCGGCGCATAAGTCAGTTTCAGTGCCGATACAGTTTGTTCGGTTATCGCCGGGAATAGAACCCGCGTCCTGTTACTTATGTATGCCGGCTATCGTGTTACGATAATGTCCGCCATGCTCGCTTCGCTCACGATGCGCTAATGTGGATTTTTGATTTTTATTTATAGCCTTTATTTTCTGTGGGCTGCGAAATATGGATGGAAACATAAGCTGACCACTGGTCAGGCTACATTTGTTCTGTTTCGTATATTCTGTTGGACACTGCAGTTTCTTTTGTAACATATTATTTTCTTTTGTAATAAGTGTAAGGGCAGAGAACTCGCGGCGCTTTTTTCTAGTCTGTTAATTTTTGCGTATGCACTTTACATAATTTTAGTGATACCTAATGCAGTGTTGAGTTATGAAAACAGGGCAATGCACTAAATATGATTCTTTTATATCCTATTAGTTCTATAATCCGGGCGCTACGACACAGATTTACGAACTTAATTTTATTAGTGTACTATATCGACACAAATTACTATAAATATCGATTCGTTGATGGTTTATTTCCAAAACAGTTACGTATTGACTATCCAGTTTTACAACGTATTAAGTTCGAGCAGCATAAAATTAAACTACTGAAGATGTTCAGCGGCGGGTCGACGACCCACCGAAAATCATAAACTGCAATTAAATCATAAATTTAGTACCGAACTGACGCAACCGACAATCACACAACAGATAATAAAACAAAACAGATCAATAAAAATACTTAATTCTACGCGTAAATGCTGCATGCAATCGATTTATGCGTACTCGAGATATTACCGAAGCGATTTTACTTTTTTTGCATTCACGATCCAAACATCGAGTAACGGGCGCATTTGAATAATTTTAAATAAAAGAGGAGGCCTGATTTATACGAGTTTCAAACTAAAAGCCGATAGTAACTCACGTGGTGCGTACGAAACATAAAGCCCCGTTAGTTTAGATGAACTACAGGTGGCGACTATTGCATTTGCCGAAAACGAGTTATAGATTCGAGCTCGTTCGTCCGACCGAATTCCAGCGATATTTAGATGTTGATCTATCCTGGTTCGATATCCTTTAACTCTTCATCAATAAATACTTTACTTCATTTTGACCTCTCCCTGAAGATCGTTCGCCGAGATAATATGCAAATAAGCCTGTCGACGATGTAAAAATAAAAAGGATTAAGCGGGATCGTTGTCCCCTTAAGTGACCCAAATAAGATAATTCTAAACGACACTTTAAATTTTTACCTGTCAGTAGGAATTAAGAATTATATAGCTAGCTTTAAAAATCATTAGCCCGACGCAGGTGTTTTTTCCGATAGTTATAATACTTTCGTGACGAAATTTGATAGGAAAATGTCAAATCACTAAATCTTTTGTGATGAGGAAATCGTTCGATGGTCGAATTGAATGATTAGTTAGTAATATATGGTCCGGCGCATATTTTAATAGATATTTAGTTACATCAGTATAAATAAACATTAAGATATCTCAAAATGGAGGAGCGAACCGAGAAAAAGCGTTTGAAGCGAGACATCTCAACGGGAGGCGCGCCAACGGGTGCAGACTAGTTTTTCGAAGTGACTGCCGTTGTAAGTGTTCTCGGTATCTTTGTGTAGCTGTTCACAAATATTTCATATTGCCTTATGATTTTGACACAGTTTATTGTGTGAAGGAAGGGCAATTATTTTAGAATTAGAATTCATTTATTTCCAAGAAATTTGTAGGTCTTACTTTTTTAATATTATTGGGCTAGTTCCCGAACCGGTGGTAGGCATCACATAGACACGATGTTCAGAAAACATTTTGTAAAAGAATATTCTAAATAAAATGTTTTGATTTGATTTGATTTAGTTTTTGAAAACAAAATTTCTCCTTTTTGATCGTGGAAATATTGTTGAAAAATAGTGCATGCTAAATTATGAATGAGTATTAGGTAAAAAATGAATTACAAGTTCATTATGTTCAGGAATAATATTTTTGAATGCATAATAATTTAGTTCACATGGCACATTACACAATTCAGTCAGCATCATGAATGTATGCTTGTTTCATTGTAGCGCATCACCTACTGATCTGACTTTTTTAATGAATGCAATGTCAAATGATTCATAATAATAGACCAGTAGGCTGATTATGTATCCTCGCAATAGCAATTCGACAGACGTAAATTGTACAATTGTGTACAATATCGCTGTCAAACGTATACACTTGACAGCGATATTATACACAATTGTACAATTTAAGCCTGTCGAATAGCTGCTGTGAGATTAGTAATCTGCCTGTCGGTAATATAATATTCAATATCATTTGGGTTAACATTTTTTAATTTTGGATAATTTTTGTGTCATAATATTAATCTTCTTATCAGTTGTGTCCCAAAAGTGATGTGAACAATATTACAATTTATTTGTTACTATATTCCTTTTACATTCAATTTGAGTTAAAAAACATCAAATTAATCAAATATGGCTAATTCTATTATAGGCTTACACTGTAGGTAATAAAAGCCCACTTTTAGCCGTTTGTTACTGATAAAGGAGGGTCGTATTGATTTTTATATATTTTAAATTAAAACATCCACAAATATGGAAATTGCGTTTATAAAAATGAAATACAATTTGTCAGATATTCGAAACATTCGGTAAGAGGTATTAAAACAAATCGCACTATTAATATTGGGCGCTATCTGGTTTTAGTAGCGACGGTTTTACGAGCCGAGTTATCGTATTCTGGTTCGACGGGTGTCAAAATTCAAAGGTTTTGTTGCTAGTCGCAAGTGATTTTTTTGTTTTGTAATAACAACCACGTTTGTTAGCAAATAATGATTAAAAATTATTATTAGACAAAATAGCCGCTACAGCGAACTATTAAAGCCAATCACGACAAAAGTGATCGAATATCAATAATTATTAGATTTCTATGTTTTTAAAGACCTTAATAACCATAAGTAGAAAAATGTTAATTGTTTTAGGCCAAGAATTAGTGTTAAAAAGTGTAAATTATGTACTTAAGTGTCTATTGAAATGTAGAATACGAAAGTACTTTTACGTGTGTTATATCATTTTTATATCACATCGTGAAAAGATTGTATAAATGCTACACGTAAAATATTCTCTTGTAGAAGTCAAGTTGAATATCGTAAGATCACATAATAAAGAACAAAAATACTTGATGTAACCGATAAGTGTAACCCGTTTGTGGACTCATAACAATCTGTTATCAAGCATAATGATGCTTCAGATTTATTTATTGTGTCACCTCTGTACCGTTTTAACTTTTACGTAATGTTTCGTGTAATTTTGCAGGAGCTTATCTTCAGGTGTAATTTATATTATAAAATAAAATTCTTCATGTTTGGCCCTGCACTCTTGATAGATTGTATGAAAAGATTTATTTACGAGGTCCTGTTAACAGAAACCCTATTCATCATTAAGCTATCGTATATTTACTTAGAAATGTTACAACGCTTTCTAGTTTATGTGTTGCAAGTAGGAAAACCTTTAAACAGTATTGGCATACATGTCTATTGGTCATTAATTTCATCATAAATAAGATTTAAGAATTACAGAAAAGACTCACTTCTGTGAGCGAAGCAACATCTGCCTTCGGAATAAATTAAAAGATATACACAAAACATTTATAAACGGCACATGTCTATTTGTTACGAACGAGCGTCCGCCATGTTTTTCCTATGAAAAATGATAATATTAACCTATTTCGTAACCTCCCAAATATTTAGGAGTTGGCTTTAGAGACCGTAAATTAATTACTTGACAATATAAATCGATTGAGATAAAGATCATATGAGTTTTGTTTGGGGAATATTAATTAGTATGGGCTGGACAGTTACTTTTATTATGCAAAGTCCTTGGTTTATTATACGTAGAGAAAAAAGTTACGTCACAATTTTACCAAAATTAGTGTCAATCATAAATGTTGTCTAAACATGCTTCATTAATGAAAAAAAAAGTATGAGAGAGATAAGATTATACTTAGTGTTTTTTAACGGTCGTTGGTGAAATTGGCACAACTACAATCTGTAAACTTTGTCACTAATGTTGGTACTCAATTATAAAAGAAAAATATCAGATAAACACTAAATAGTCTGTAACGAATGTGACATCTGCCCATATTCGGATTTAATACGGCTTCTTCGATAGATAGACGTTGTATAATTAATTTTTCTGTTCCGCAATCGTAACTTTTTGTTCTGTTAATGTCCTGTTGATGGACGCATTTTTTAAACGATACAATATTTTTTCTGCAGGATCATAAGGTAGTGCAAAAAGCTCAGCGTTCGCTATCTATGTACGAATGAAGCAATAAAGACTGCATGCGCATGTTGACGTATAATAATAGATATATTATTATTCCCTTATATCGCTCTTGACGTACACTCGAACAAGTCAATCTCTGTTGCATTTTATACACATTAAAATTGTAATAAAATTTTAGTCCGTAGCCTGCTATTCATATATTTTTTTAATTACCGTTTTTTTTTGTTTCAGTTTTCTTTGTGAATAAAAAATATATTAAACTGATATTAAGCTACACGTAACATAACTTATATATTTTGAAGAGACTTCGATATGAAGTTGTGACGTGTCTTATAAGTAAAAGCAATAAGGTAGAGTCTAGACAGACTGCACTACATTGCCAAAACCAGTTCTAGTTTTTTCTAAAATTTCCGGTTTGGTCTTATGTTGATCGATTTTTATAGCTCACATTTGACTTGCAGCTCTTAAATGAAGTTGTAGGTCGTTGCTTCTTGACTTTTTAGACCAATTAGGTAATTTTTGCACAAAAAACATTTTGAAACTTTACTACTGTCGATCGATTATGTTTGATTATTTTAAGAAATAGGTATATATAAATTTATCAATATTTCTTAAATCTTAGATACAAGTTACATAAATTATTGTTAAAATATTCTATAAGTATACTTTTTAAAATTATTTTCGTCGACTGTACATTATTACAAAGTTCAAATTTAGTATCGTCTCACGCGTGTTCCACATTCCATCACCGGCCCTATCATGTTTTTTTAGAAAGCTTAATACGGTATGACTAGCTCCAAGAGATTTTTAACCTTATCACTAACGTCATAAAACATATTTTCTAATGCATCGTGATATACTGGTTTTGTAATTAAGGTCCGTGTACGGGCAGTCGACATGATATTGTTTTTTATGGAATAGTGGGGCCGATAGATTAAAGTATTGGCCTGGGTTCGAGCTTAGCTTGGAAGGAGAACAGCAACTTATCTTTCGATATTGCTAGCACACATAGATAAAGTTACTTTAAATTATCGGACGTTGGGGCGGCAGAAATTGAATAAAATAGGAAATAATATATTATAATATTTTGTAATATAATTGAAAGTAGTTGTGACAATGATATCCGCGTTTAGTTAATAGGAAAAAGTTGAGAAAGTATAATAATTTAAATACGGCGTCATAAAAACACTTTTTATGGATTTCATTGCAGCTCATTATAATCGACATAACACTACAAGAATTATTATGATTACGAAAAGGAAATCATCAAATCATTTAAAACTGCCTACAGATAGTTTTCTCTTTCGTATATATCCCCGCCCTGAAAACACTGACTGATATTAATAATAGAAAGTACCAGGATAATAATATATATAGAAGCTAAGCTTGCATAAACGGTACATAGAGATTATTGATGATAATATTTAAATTTTGTAATCAATTATATTAAATATCGGTAGCCGGCAAGTGGCGTTCGGGTGTATTAATTTAATGGCAGATAACGCCACTCGTGGCAAGATCGCTATCGCTCCTGACCTGTAGTTCAATAATTATTGTGAATCGCAACACTCAGTGGTTCCCAACTTTTTTGTACGCTTCTGTCTAAGATTTTGAATGAAGAAAAATTTTGACAGCTGTTGCTTAATTTGTCAGATTTTAAAAACCCTTTGCAGTCATTATACAGCAAATATTTTAAACACGGATTTGTGAGAACTGTGCAGCCGGAGGATTTGGCCGATAAATTAAAGTGTATGTCCAGTTTCGTGTGTTATTAAAATGTATACAAAAAGTTAATATTAAAAAACGTTTTCATTTATAAAAGCTAAAAAAAATAACGACATGAATTATTATGGGCAAATTTCGTCAAATTAGATCTCTAATTGTACAAGTTTTACAATTACCTTAATTCATTATTATCTATAATAGTTCAATGGTTTAATATTTAAAAACACATCGGTTCCTGTATAGTGGTTGCTTTTAGAGAGCTCAAGTGAGGGTCTTCCGGTTATTTTAGATTACGTATACCTGTGTAGTTAGTGTTTCCGGTGGGATACCAAACGCAGGGTATTGTTTATGAGCTTTGTGTGACTTGTCAGGTATAAGATATCATTTATTCATAACCATATAGGGCTAAGATAACTCATAAAGACTAATCTAAACCTGAAGTACTTAAATATTATTAAAATTATGATTAGAGTAAATTATTTAAAGTCTTGATAACTAATTGCTGGTTAATATAATTATTATGGATTAACAGTTTTTTACTTATCTCTAGGTATATTTTTATTAAACGCAACCTTAAATCATCGCAGGTAGAATGGCTTTTTAGTGTGTGTATTCAGGATTTCGAGCGCTCTACGCCCCGCATCTTCGCCGGTAATCGAACTGAACTTCGGTGTATATCGTTTGCTCTACAAAATAAGTTGCCGCTGAAATTTCGCCGAACTTTTAAGTTACACTGTACGCTATAACGCAATGTTAATTCAAATACCATAGCAGGCATGCCGAACTTCAGTCGCGAATTATATTCCGCATAGTGTGCTTAGACAATAACCCCTTACCAAAAACTCGTTGAACGTAACAATATTTTGTCAGTCTGTCAAGTGTCAATTTTAACGTATTAAACAAGAAGAAAACATTGTGGTTTACATATAAGATGTTTCTTAGCCTTTTATGAAGTACCAGCTTAAAATTCTGTAATTATATTTTACTTGTATCTGCACGAGACTCGCGTGAAGTTTTTCATATCATCCCACTGTACTGCTAACCTTTTTACACTCTGACGTTGGCAACTCCTATTGAGGGGGGGGGGGGGGCATATGCCAAAATAAGAAGTAATTTTAAAAATAGTTCAATAGTTCCGAACAAAATGTTGACAACCATAGTAAATACAATATGGGCCACTGAAAGTAAGATTTGCTATCTTCAATCTCGCCGTGGGTTCGCGTACACCATGACCGATACGATTAGCTTACGTTACTTATAGGGAATATTATGATTTTCACTTAAAATACTCTAACCGTGACTAATCTGACTTTCTATTAGAATTTATCTATACAATATTCGCTTCAAGCGAGAGTGCTAGATGTTGTAATATTCATCTACATAGTTAAGATAGAGTTCATATCATACGTAATCCTAGTTTCTTCATTATCGCTAGGAACAAGATTTTTCCGTGGTACTTGTAGGTCAGGTTTACATCAGGTTGAAATCATCATAATATGTTCTCTCCAGGGTGTAAAATAAATGGGTGATGATACTTTAGGATGTGCCTACTATGTAGAGTATACTGTGAAAGTACCAGCGCTGAAATACTTAATTTTTAATTTTCATGTTTCTATGAGAAATGCTCCAACATCATAAATTTGCCCATACAATAATAAATAAAAAAACTCTCTCAGCGCTGCTAATTTTACAGTAAACTCTATTATGTCTTCCATTGGGTCCCGTACCCATACATACCTTAAAGTATTATCACTCACTCATATTACAGCCTGTATTGGCGAGGTGAACCGAGGTAAGCCGAATACGTTAATAGTATGGTATGAGCACGCAATTCAGTCGCCTCGTGTGAAGTGTCATTATTTTCAAACTTTGGGTTACTTCGCGGAGAACTTCATCAGTCTACTTCGTGAGTGGACCTTGTTTAGCTTAGGTAGACTAGCGAAGTGTGTCGAATATATTTTTATGATTTTTTACCAAATAATATAATATTAACTGACTTGCAGAAACAGAAACTACACACTACTTACAAGTAGGCAGTAAAAAGTGTCGTGGATATCAAATGTTTTTAACATTATATTTGTGTTAATGGATTTCGGAGGCATGGCGCCACATTAGAATATTTAGATGCCATGATAATATGCCTATAACACCGTCCGGTCGGCCTACAATGTTTTCTAAAACTTCTTATTAATTAAACATTCCGTCGTACCTAATATATTATCTATTTAGATAAATAGAAACTAATCATAATTTGAATAAAAACCCAACCAACAAAAAACAACCTAATAAAATATATATATGTTGTACCTACTAAATATGGGTAGGTCTAAGGTACGTTATTCTATGATTAATTGTTAATATCAAGTATGCAACTGGCAATGTTATCAAAATAAACCTAAGTAGTATGAAATTAAACGACCTTAGTCCAAGTTGCCATATTACAGTTTTGATGCATAATTTGAAAATGGTAACATTTTGTAGGATGTCGAAATTATTTGTTCGAGCCGCGGCAACGTGATCTTGGTACGAGTCAAAATTAATTGTCGTACCGAATTACATTGTAAAGTAATCAGAACGGCATGTCCAGCTAATTTATTACTCGTTGGAGTCGCCACGAGCAAAGCGCACTTCACGCGGTGTTGCCAGATTTTAGATAAATTTAAAATATCGCCCTATCAAAGTTTAGGGAATTTTATGACGTCACATTTCGGAGTTAAGTATTTTGATACACCGATATCCGAATGCAGTGGGATTGGAATGCTGAATTCGAGCCGATACAAAATTGTCTGGAGTAATGTATATATTTTTTTTTCGTTTTGAGCAAAATATATGGTATCAAGTTGCAATAACTCAATTAGCTTACCTGAAAAATAAAGTAAAGTAACATAAAAATTAAAAGTCGAAAACTTCATTTTTGTCAGCTCTGTATATTGCAACAATCGATATAATTGCAAATTGTTGTGTATATATGATAGACAATTAACAAGAGTGTAAATGTCTGTGTGGGCGGATATAGGTCAGGCGCAGGCAGTTTCGCTCCTTAAACATTAATCTAAGTTCCATTACCGAACCGGTACGGATTCAATAGGCTTCCCTGTAAACCGTAAACACTGATAGAGCAAAAAGGTAAATCTTTATGGCTTTTATAGTTTAATCTTCGTTATGTGGAAGTTATTGTCTTAATCAAATGTTAGCTTCTGCTGCGGTTCTGTACTCAATGTACGATGATAATATACTAAAATAAAAGTTTGTGATTAGATTCTATTTAAAATCGAATTTATCCTTGTTATAGGTAGTAGTTGTGTTTTTACGAGAATTAATTGAAATTAATGTATGTTTGGTATCGACACCGCAGTACGATTCTGCAATTAAATTTTTTAAATAATTAAGTTTCGATATACCCTCGATTGCATTAAACAACAAAATGGTATTCTCATAACAGACATCTCATGCATCATAACAACGTAGTAAAAACGTCAACGCGTAATTTAGTATAAAACATAGGGTCAACACATTTTGGGTCATATTTTGATAAAGTTCTGTTTATAATTGAAGAGATGAATGGATGTGATGTGTAGCAAAATTATGATTTCGAGAAAATTGAGTTCAAACTGTCACTTAAACATTTTAGAATACGCCGTAAAGTATGAAGTACATCAATCATCTGTTTCAGAATCAATGTACATATAGCCTAAAATGTTTTGACAGTTAAAACTCATTTTTCTGGGTAATGTTTTTTGGGACATATCACTTTCATCCATCCATGTCTTCAATTAATCAATAGTTAGGTTAAATACGAGAATTAGGCTTCTGTATTTATTTTTGTTAGAAAAAAGTCGCGGTGAAAGCTACGGCTACAGTTTGATTCATTGAAGACATGAGTGTCACGTTCAGAGAACTTATTCAGGCATATTTTAATACGCCATCAATAGTGGAAGCTATTAAAGCCATGATCCGCGCAACGTCCCTCAATACTCAATAGCCATTTATGCTTCGTTAGCTAGATACGGGAATGCCATAGCCACTACTCACTAAGGCTTAGGGCGTGTTTCACCAAGCAATGATAAAGTTTATGCTTCATTAAATATCATGTTGTTCCTGTCGTAATTCCTATCAATGAGAAGGCATGTTATTTTAACAAGCCGTTAACACTAACATGCGTTGGTGAAATCGGGACTTAGTGTTTTTAGGATTCCGTACCCAAAGCGTAAAAACGAGAATGGAAACGAAATTATTACTAAGACTTTGCATCCATCTGTCCCTCTGTCTGTCACTTTTTTTTTAAGAACTGCGATAGCTAGAAAGTTAATATTTTGACAAATTATGTATTTATATTGCCGTTACAACAACAACAACATAATAACAACAACATAAATTAATATTTAAAGGGATTAATATTTAAAGGGATTTTTTAAATCGTTTAGCTACCCACAACTCCATTGAACTTAAGCTAGGTTTTTACAAGCTAATTGAATATATATATATAATAATAAATTAACTCCTTCAAAGGGTAAGTGTATGAGGAGCGAAATTTGATTACATAATTAATTTACCTAAAATAATGCAAACTAGTTTTACCAAAGATATTTCGCAATAATCCGGTTGTTGATGATGAAATCAATCATTATTATCTGATAGTAGACGGCCTTTCCCAGTGCGATACGGAGGTTTTGCCACCTACGTCTCCCACGGTAACAATAAGGTCTACTTGCCCGTACTATGTGTCATGAAACATACTATAATGGACGCTTCACACCACGTCAATCTAGTCCTGTGCTAAGTATCCGAATAACTTGTGTTACAGGTACCAAACAACGGAAATTATATATTCAATACTTTAATACTATAATCATATTTAAGGTTTTTATTATATTCATAAACAAATTTATACACATCCATGACCCATGAACACAGAAAACTTTTCGTTCCTTCGGCAGGATTATAACCTGCGACCTACCGCTCGAGCACCAACGCGTGCTCAACCACAGCGGTACGGAGGTCGTCAACATGTCGTCAACGTCAATGCTTTGTGCCATTGAAACGTTAATGATTTTGTTTAAGACAGACACACAATTAAAAGTTATAGTGCTCACAATTACAATATAATTTAGTACTTTGGCAATACCAGGAAAGATTTGACATAACTACCGTAGTACTATTATCCTGAAAATATTTTTTTCTGCTGTAGACGTAACACGATTGTTGTAAAATTAGCTACTAGCCACCTATAATATTGAAACTACATTCTCACATATTTTAAAAGAAAACATTTATTTCATGTCCCCGAGCGAAGAAATGTGTCAATACAATTCAAGCCGGTCCCATTGTTTCCGTTTCGGAATACAAGAATAAAATAACATTTCAAGATTTATAGCGCAGTGTTAATATTGCAACGCAGAGTTGGCTCGCGGTGGAGAGTTTCACTTTTGTGCAACGGAAAAGGAAGCTCGGTACAGAATATATACAAAATGTAACTCTTTTTACCCAACGGTCAAGAAGGGTCTATGCAAATTCTTCTACTACTTGAAAAAGGTGGAAAATACTATTAAAAGCAAAATACATGGCTGAAGATTTATAACATTGGAGACATAAGGTGAGAAAATATATTTATTTTTAGGACTATTAAAAAATTAAAATAAATAAAATGATTGAAGCCTTAGTTGAAGGTGGAGTTGGAACTTAGACCACAAACAATATAAGATATTTGACATAGACTTACACTACAGCTTTCTACAGATTTTCCATTTAAATTTTTAAATTTCTGAACGCTCTCAAGTAAAAAAACATTCAATGTTTTTGCGTTGTCATGGTGCCATAACCCCATGCTGTCGATTATAGAATTTCTATTAGTCTAGTTCAATAAATTACTTATGTTCTTAAGTTCTACACAATAAAGTTAATAATTTACTGCACTAAAACATTATGAATTAATATTTTATTGCGGCATTTAAACAGACCTCGAAGATTAAGTTTCCATAATATGATTATTTATAACTTTATTTGTTATAAGCTTCCTATTTATTCTTATTCATAGCGATATAAATAAATATAGGTATAAGCCTTTTGACATAATTACGTTTGTAGATTTATATCTAAGAAAGAGTATTAAAATCAATATTTATTAGCAAATTATGCACAGAGCAATAACAATTTTAGAATCAAAATCAAGGAAATAGGAAAATATGTTGTTTTTAGTATTCGCCAAAAGTGTATAACAAATTGATCGCTATTAGTATCGATCATTATGTAAAGTGGCAGTGGGCGGTGGTCGTATTAGAAGTCTATATTTCTTTATTTTTTGAACTTATTACACCTCGCTGCACGTTCGCTAGATGGCTCGAGGTCAGAGGTAGTAAAGTAACATTACGTCGACGATAATGAGACCGGGGATCCTGAATAAATTACGGCAACATAATGTTCGAATTATGAAGCTAATGGTAATTGAATTTTTTAATTTGCAACCGAAGATTGTTAAAATGTAAATTGAAAATTCTCTAACCCCGGAACGAAACAAGTTCATTTGCATTATTTTTGTTTTTTTTTATCTGACGAGCGGCTTAACCCACCCGCCCGGCCTCGCTATGGCCTACGCTGGATATGCTAATACGAGCCCCGGCGCGGACCCGAGTAGAATGGAGGAGGCATTTGTTTATGCAAATCCTTCACGTGAAATGGAGAGTTATGCTGATTTTTCACTGATGCACGGCACGTTTGCATTTTCATTTCTCTAGATAACTTTTGACCCGTTCTGACGTTCGTTCTCGAATTCACGAAGGACATAAAATTTTATTGCAGCACTATCTAATACGAATCAATTTACGGCTGTACAAATTTCACCGGTAAAGTTTAAATAAAACCTTCTCTATAACCATATAAATTTAGGAATACCATATTTTCCTTACTTTGTTACGTTAGCAACTACCAGATCCGATAGAGCTACTTATGACTTATGAGAAATGCTACAAATATTATGTAGATGATTTTGTTAGTTCATTTTAATACTGCTTTGCATTACGTGCCTGACGTTACGTCAAGTGTGCAATGAGGTATGCGTTCGGCCTATGCAGAGTTAGAATGCCTCTCGCGTGCGGATGTCGCATCCATTTTTCTCCGCTCGCTATTTGCTACATCTCCGGTAACAGCGATGACGGCGTGAGATAGTGTGAAATCATAAATATAGCTTTTACTGTCTACCAGCGAGCGCTTTGTCTCGTCTTTTTGTTGTGTTTGCTCAGTGCCCCTAAGGAGATGCGAAATAGAATATCATTTCGTTTTCTACTAGTGTAACTTTACGGGTTCGCTTTCACTTTTTAATATTATATTGTCACTTTATTTCATAGTCGGGAGTTTTATTAGTAACGGTGTGTACTTGAAATAAGTATGGACGTTCCAGAAGCATTTGCGGAAAGAGTTTATTGAGACATTTTGATGGCCAAAATTATATTTATTTTTGGTAACTTTTGGTTGATGTGCCTTACATTCTCATAAATTACTTCACCAATAAGATTTTTGCAATTAAAACTATTCTAAACTCATACTACCGTCCAAGTTTATGTCTTTGACGGCGCGGTTTGACAGGTGACGTGTAATTGTCGTGCACGTCAATGTAATTGAACCAATCAACGCTATCAGCGATCAGCGATCGTCGCATTTTCCATAAAAACGCAATCGCTAAAACCTTAGACCTAATTCAGCTCGTTAAAGTGAAGCTGTCAATTGGTCGTTTTTTGCCGTTCACTCAATCACGCGCCCACGTTGTTGCTCGATGTTCTTAATTAAAATAAATTACAACCACGCCATGCCACATGACGCTAGAGATACCTGGATACAAATCCGTTGCAATGTTCGGTTGTAGCTGGGTAAAATACGGGTATGTACATCTACTCTCTCATGGTGCCCCGTAGCCCAAGCAGGAACATTTGGAAGGTCCGATTGTCAATTGTATAGGAGCTGCCATGTTTTTCATACAATTGAAGACATAAAGCGATGTAGGTCATAATATATAAATATTATGTTACTTAAACTTTTAAGGATATTTAGTACATAGATTTACTATCGTATTCTAAAATGTTTAAAAACAGTTTAAATTAAATTTTCTCGCAATCAGAATTTTGCTACATATTACCTTCATCTATACATGTCTTCAATTATAATTCGTTTTCGTTACTTTACGGAGCGTTTAAATGTTCCTGCTAAGCCTACTGATAATATCTGATACTAAAAAGAATTAGCTCACAGCATAATAATTCTTCTTGTTAGTAAATATATTTGCACCATGGATACATCAATATTTAAAAATTGGAATCGGAAAGTTACTTGACAGACAAAGACAGCATTATGGATTGTTTGGTCATATTATGGTACTTATAGTGTTGGTAATGCTTGTTGCATACTCTAGTACACTGATAAGAATAACGAACTTGCTTTTTACGTACGTCAACGTATTTTTCGGAATATAGACAGAGTAAAAGAGTAGTGGTAACGGTATGCGAACTGTTTTTACAGTATTCGCAACCGGTATTAGCTGATAATCGCGAAGTAACAGCATAACATAGAGATTCCTTAATAATATTACCGTTAATCTACGTCTAATGATATTTAAATGGATATATTTGGACACATATTCTATGACCTTGTAGCTTCCAAGTTGGTTTGTCTTATTTTCTGACTAGTCCTCAATGTCGATGACCCGAGTATAATATATGTATTATGTATACTTAATTAAAAATATAAGCATCCAATATGAGATCAGACCTGTCTGTATAATATCTAGCTTTAAACTAAGGAATGTTCAGGTTTATCTAGCTGTACTGTAATTTTTGAATTGCAGTATATTAAATTACAAGTAATAATTCAGTCAATTGTGTGTCATAATTTTCTCTTAATTTGGTTACAATAATGTTACGAATACATACGTAGATATACAAGGTGTAATATAAATGAATGGTAATACCTCAGGGTGTGTATGTACCTCCTAAGTTGAGTGTTTACTGTGAAAGTACACGCGCTGAAATACTTACTTGTGACTTTCATGTTTCTATGAGAAGTGCTCTCAATATCATAAAATTTCCTATATAATAAATAAAACAAAGTATCTCTTTCAGCGTTAGTACTTTCACAGCAAACTCTATATACGGGACCCATACACACCCTAAAGTATTATCACTCATTAATATTACAATCTGTATATATGTTGTTATTATACTCATTAATCTTACAGCCTGTATATTTTTCTGGCTAACCCGGGCGTATTATAGAATTACGCCAAGAACTTAACTTGAATTATTATATTATGTAAGTTATATTATGTATATTGATGACAATCTTTATTATTATCGTGATAACGACCATTATGCTTTAGCAGATTGTAGGATAAATTTAGTGCAAGTGTGCAGGCTTGTGGGGTGACCATATTTTCAGCATATTTGAACCGATACTTAGTTCGTTTAATTGAAGATAAAAAAAATGAAGTCTATGTTAAAAAAATCTCTTTTCTAGAAGAAGAGAGAAATTACAAAAGTTACTTGGATGGATAAATGTATTGAAGCGCGATTTTTTACTTTACTGTTAACTTTATAAACATAATTCTCTCGTATAGAAAAACTATTCTTTCACTATTAATCTTGTAAAATATTATGTGATTTTATGTCAATTAATTTAGTACGTAGTTATGAAAATTACCAAACGTTTATAAGAAATGTTTCAAATATGTTTAGAAAATAAAAATATATGGATACAAGAGTAAAGTCGGTAGCAGTGGGCGTAAAACTAAATCTACGCTGGATTAAGATAAGGCAAGAACAAACAAGGTTCCAAGGAACGTAAACATTTAAGCACATAACCGTTTACCTGACCCTATTTGAACTTAAGAGTATTTATACATTGGTTATTTAAATAACTCAATTCATAACAGTAATTTACTCCAGATATTTATGTGTGTACTATGCCTTAATGAACTTTTTGCTTTTTTTATTTGATACAAGCTGACCTGTGCCCACTTTGTTGAGCATACAAACCGTTTAAGCCTTCCCTGGACTTCCACGAATATTTTAAGACCAAAAATAGCCGAATCGGTTCAGTCGTTCTTGAGTTATGCGCTTACCAACACATTTTGCGATCCATTTTTATATTATAGATAAGCTTTTCAAATAAACTTTTGTAACTTCTGTTAGACTTTCATCACATGGACGTTGTTCATATGGAAGAAGTAGGAATCTTATCAACGAGCTCCGTAGCACAGTGGTTCAGCGCGTTGGTGCTCGACCGAGAGGTTGCGGGTTCGAATTCCGAGGAGGGAACAAAAAGTTTTCAATGCTTCTGGGTCATGGATGTGTATTAAATTTGTGTATTAATATAATAAAAATCTTAAATATGTATGTAGTGTGAAAGAATTAAATATATTATATTTCCGTTATCTGGTATCTGTAACACAAGTTCTTCGGATACTTAGCACAGGCCAGATTTACATGTGAAGCATCTATAGATATTATTATATTATTATTATTATTGTCAACGCCTGTTATAAGCCGCTTTACCTAAAGCCATTATACATTTCCTCAACCGATCTCTAGTCGAGATAAACTCACTAAATTTTCTTAACTTTCTGTGATCTTTAACTGAGGTTCTGGTCGTAGGTTTTAACATTACTATTTATTTTAAACATAGATCGTTAAATTATAATATAAATAAAGCCATAACTTAAAATGTGAAGTAAGCTTACATCAATGTAACGTTAGTCCATCGCATAATAGGTAGGTAGTCAATAGTCAAATTACATTACATTGTAAGTTAATTTGAAACTATGAAGATGTACAGTCGGCTGCACTAACATGGATACATCTACAAATTTGCAAAAATATGTCTACGTTTAATTTTCAAAAATATCGTCACCTTATTGCATTCAAAGCGATGTAACCAGCAAAGTGTTTCAAAATTATAAATACATTATTTTCATAATGAAGTAAACAGCAGTATTTCAGTGAATAGTATACACACTTAAATTCATAATTATGAATACGCGACAAATTTCAGTAGCATGTAACCATTGTTTATTTCATTATAATGTAAACGTTAATTTTGTGTTTCAGAAAAGGCTGGTCAAAATTTCATTACATTGCAATATATACAATAATGAATTCTATAAATAATAGAGGTGATATATTGACGGGTATTATTATTGACGGTTAGTAATAGGTATAACTCTGATACACGCGAACGTATATATTTCAAAGATACTTTCATCGGTTTTTATAGTCTACCCTCAAACTATAATATGATCAAAACTAAACAATGTTAATATCGTTCTATATTAGTAATATTGTAAATATAAATAATATAAACTAACACGGGCAAACATCGAACATGAAAAACATCCCATATTTTAAAATAATAAATATTGTAGTTTTAAATGACTCCATTTGGATTACCTAAACTTAAAAACAAAAAACAAACCAAAAAAATAATAATTAGATACTGAATAATGAATATTGCGAAGTGCGAACGATGACTGTAAATTAACTCTCTTGGACAAACTCGTGACTAAATATTTCTGGTTTCGTTATCATCATATTATGTATAGTTTGAGGGTAGAAGTAAAAACCTGATAAAAACAGTCTCTGAAATATAATATTATGTTCGCGTAAAATTTCTGATCGATTGCAATAAATTGGATAATTCTTGTCTTTTCTTGTTTTTTTTTTGGTCAGTAAAGCAAAATTATTTTTTTAACTAGCCCCTGAATAGTCAAACAGTGAATGAACTGATGACGAATTATTGCGATCTCGTCAGCTTTGAATAAAAATAAAAAAAAGTATATCAAAATCGGTCCATCTATTTAGTAGTTACGATGCCACAAGCAAACAGACGAACATACATAAATAAACGTCAAACTTATATCATAGTGTAAGTTTATGTAGTTTGCAGACAAGCAAGCTAACATTTTGTATGATAAACAAAATTAATATAATATTAAAAAATCATAGGTATAGTTTGAGGGTAGAAGTAAAAACCTAACAAAAATAGTTTCTGTTTAGGTAAAATGCCTGATTGACTGTAATAAACTTCATCATTCTTTTCTTTTTGTGTTTTTTCTAGTCATAAAAGTAAAATTACTTTTTAAGTAATACTCGAATTGTTCAGCAGTAAGCAAATTTATTTTGTTGAATCATAGCTTTAGTGTTTTAACATGACCACGTCAGCTTTCAAACAAAAAAAACTACATCAAAATCGGTTCATCCGTTTGGGAGCTACGATGACAGACATACAGACAGACTCGAAAAATCCCTCTGTTTTTGTCGGAGGTGCAAAAAGGGATTTTTTACGAATTCAGTAGTCCAAATTTCATGTTTCTACCATTTGTAGTTACGGCTGTGCGAAAAGAAAAAAAAAAAAAGGAATGTATACATCTTATTGGAACATACCACGAGTACATTTTTGTGGCATTTAAAACATATTTGCAGAAAAGTGAAAAATGCTAAAATTTTATAAGTGTATCCATATTATTGATACAATTAATGTTTACATTGTAATGAAGTAAACAATGTTTACATATTATTGAAACATACCACGAGTACATTTTTGTGGCATTTAAAACATATTTGCAGAAAAGTGAAAAATGCTAAAATTTTATAAGTGTATCCATATTATTGATACAATTAATGTTTACATTGTAATGAAGTAAACAATGTTTACATACTATTGAAATTTGTCGCGTATTCATAATTATGAATTTAAGTGTGCATACTATTCACTGAAATACTGCTGTTTACTTCATTATGGAAATAATGTATTCATAATTTTGAAACACTTTGCTGGTTACATCGCTTTGAATGCAATAAGGTGACGATATTTTTGAAAAACTAACGTAGACATATTTTTGCAAATTTGTAGATGTATCCATGTTAGTGCAGCCGACTGTACCAAGCTGTAACTAGTACAATGTAATTGTAATAATAGTTCAGTTAAAACACAACACAAATTGAAAATCAATAGTAATATAATGAAACGTAAACATAAGTATAGATATACGGAACGCAGAATTATTTAGATTACTTTTTATCCCGGAAAATATATGGTTTCCGCGAGATTTTAGCATTAGGCAACGTCTAATCTTATAACTTCATATCAATAAAATGAACTGCTGTTCGTTAGTTTCGCTAAAACTCGAGAACGACTGAACCGATCGGCTATTTTTGGTCTTAAAACATTCGTGGAAGTCCAGGGAACGTTTAAACAGTTTATATGCTCAACAAAGTGGGAACGGGTCAGCTTTATATAAAAATGTATTGCTGTTCGTTAGTCTCGCTAAAACTAGAGAACAGCTGAACCGATTCGGCTATTTTTGATCTTGAAATGTTCGCGGAAGTCTAGGGAATGTTTAAACGGTTTGTATGCTCAACGAAGTGGGCACGGGTCAGCTAGTTATGTAATATAATTTTACTACTATATTGTACAGATACGTAATACATAAAATATATAAAATATATTGTTTTGCGACAGTTAATAATTCTTAGTTTTTGATTTCCGAACGGTTTTAAATAGATTAAAGACTAATGGAAGACCTACAAGTAAGCCGGCGCGGCGGCGGGACAACAATTCCGACTTTGATAAAATGACTCGACTAGAATAGCGCATGAGAATTTCGGTGTTTGAAATCATAATAATGTTATTTTTTGTTCTCAGGTACGTTCCTATTATTACGTGCAGTTAGAGCTGGCGATGATCTACGGAGCATCACGCACAGCCCGGCTCTAATGATACATAAGTATACGCTTTTTATCTTTACCCAATTGTAATTGACATAATTTTTCTTTTTTACCGTCTCATTTGTTTTTGAGGTGTAATTTGGTGTGGAAATGAGATAGACTGTGTTGAAACTAGCAACGAGGCAGCGGTACTCGTAATTTGAAGAACAAATATTTTATTTTGAGCCGTGGAGCCGTGAGCTAAATGAATGCTTCTGTTGAAATAGAACTATCTTAATTATTTCATCACATATACAAACATGATAAAATATTTAAACACAAGAGATATTACTGAATATTATGTTGGCTGCAAATTTTCGAAAATAACTCCCACTAAACCCTACATTTTGCCGCAATAAAAATAGCATTTGTTCTTCTCCGTGGTGTAAACAAACATAGACAATCAAATTCTTACTCTACCTGTATATATAATTTTTTATTAAGTAGCTAGGTGAGGATTCCGATAAGTTTTCTCACAGCACAAGTCATTTCTAAATTCTAACCATTCCAAAGTAAGTGAACATTCCAAGCCAAAAACTTTCATATATTACAAAACCTTTTAAAATATACTTTAGGGACGGGAATAAAAATAGATGTGGCATGTAATATTGTGTCCCATAAGGTAATATAAAAGCATTTGGGTACAATGACCAGTGCTCTCCATACCTGGATAGAGCCAGTAATAACGGCAATTATTTTGATTTCAATTCGGGTATGGCCAGGTAGAACCACTGGTTTTCAAAGTGTAATGCTAACGTCTATACGTTGTGACTTAAACTTTTATAGGAAAAATATCAACCTGAATATTCTTTGGTGAAGATAACTTCAAAGTTTACTGTCCAAGAACACGGTAAAATATTCTACATATGATTATTTTTCAAATTAAATGACAATATATCGCCTTTTTAAAGTAATCTAACGAGAAGAAGCAAATAATTATGTTACCTTATCGAAATTGACGTTTTAAGTATTTTATAAAAATCATTTAAAATAAATTAAGCACACATATTTAAATGTTATACATAAATATTAATGTAGAGGAGTTCAATTAAGAAAATATAATATGTCGGCCATATTTTACGGCTAACACATTAATTAATATAATGCTTTAAACATTTTCCTTTTGACTAATGAGTATTATGTATTGGTGAGAATATTTACACAGGTTTGTTTTATGTACTTTATTTAATGATGTAACTTTTTGTCACATTTTTGAATAAGATGTTTAATTTTACTTAAAAAATTAATCATTCAAGATAAGAGTCATTAAATTTATTATACCGATATTAACAATTTGAAGACATTTGTCACTACGCGTCACCATTAGGGGGTCTTTTATTTTAAGTGGGAGAGTTTTCAAATAATGTTGTTCCTATGAAGTTGGTAACTAAATTACATTTCTACTTTAAAATATTGACTTTGAAATGAATGAAACTGAAAAAAATTAGGACTTTAAACGAGGTCGGGTCCCAACTCTGATGATGAGCTATAATAAATAACGCTTTAACTAAGTTTGGGAAACACTGTACAAGGCAGGTATAAGATGGCGCCAGACAATATTTTTTTCTATTGTCCCCTATCATTTGACAAATCCTCCATCACAATAATAGTACGGTGTCCTTGTCGAATGTCGGCCAACCTTATTGATAATACCCCTATGCACCTCATACTTTATGAGTTCGTTCCACCTACACAGTATTGTATATTATATATTTTTTAATAATTTTAATTCCTTTTTTTTTTCCAAAAAATAGTAATAGAAGAGACAAAATAATAGAGTACGGGAGTGAGTACTAAAATATTATTATAAGTTTTTCTCGTCGTATCGCATATATTATTATTTAACGTGATTTCGGAGTAGACTTTATATAAAACTTTATATTTAATTAAAATCGGTCCAGTACTTTTTGAGTTTATTCGTTACATACAAAAATACAAATCTTTCCTCTTTATATTATTAGTGTAGATTTGTTACAAATATTTTGTGTGTTGTTCGATTTAAGTACAACAAAATTTAAAAAAGAATAAATACTTTCATGAAATTTTAATTACGCATTAAGCATTTATCCACGGACTATCAACCCTAGAGATTGTAAAAACTAAGTTTACATTGTGAATATTGTTAGTTCATTACTGGTATCTATTCAAAGGAACCGCGTATTATGCACAATAAACTTATAAAGCCTCTGCAGTCGATGGCCGGCAACTACCTGGTATTTATTGACCTTATGTACTACCTGGAAAACTAAGTATTACATAGTCCCAACCTGATAACTTGATTATAAACATTTTATTATTACGTCATTTAATTGTAAGTCTATAATAAAGTAATATTTTTTACTATGAATATAACCCGTACCACAAAGTAGATATATAATAGAGACATGACCTAGTACTAGGAAATGGTATCACTCTAATACTGGCAATTCGACTGTTAATTCGACTATTTTTTGTCTTCGATTTCCAATAGATAAAGGGTGAGGTCCAGGCATATTCCGGAAACCGCCATCTAGCGTCACTATAGGAAAATACTAATTACTAATTTTGTTTCGTATCTTCTTCTTAATTAGGGAGTTGAATTTAGCTTGATGTGATATTATGCTTAATAAAATGCTTTCTTTATTTTAATGTCACTATTTGTACTTAATTCGACATATTTACATTTTATAATTTACAAAAGTTAATAGTTGTGACATCTATTGCATTTTTATTGTATTAAACATAGATTGTATGGGATGGTAGATTATAAGCATTTTATTATTACGTCATTTAATTGTAAGTCTATAATAAAGTAATATTTTTTACTACAAACCTGTACTAACTAAAGATAACAATAAATTTATGATATCTGACTGGTACTAGAAGCAGTAACTTATTCTTTGTATGTAACTACAAACCGTGTGTTTATGTCTAATGTATGAGGAATTGGACGGGTAGTAAGAAATTGCTATATTTTTTTTCTCCCATAGTAATAATAATATTCTTTTAGGTTGTATTTACCTAAAAAAAGACTATTATAATCTATAAAAATGTATTATACAGTCATTATCATTTATTGAATCAGAGATCGTATATAGTAAAATTTTGTAGTATTATTCAGTTGTTTCTCAGAACCAATCACTGACCCAAAATTGGTGTCTCGGAGCATATGAGACCCTCGCTATTAAAACTCTGACCGCCCTATAAAAGTAATTAACTCGGCCTGTAGATAATTGATGAAGCTCAGAGATTACTACCAGACTCTATTATTTCTCGCATTTAAAAGCGAACCCTACCCCTATAATTTAAGGTTCGTTTTCGATTACCCTCTGGTGTATAATAAAGGCTCGGGCGAGGGCGGACCGACGACTAGAATAAACTTTTTTGTGCCGGTAGACGCTTCCCTTCTTGTATTATTATAAAATCGTCAAGTTCGTATTCCATTTTCTTGAACGTGACGGATCATTCTCGAAATTGTGTTATTAATACGACGTGGTTTTGGGGCATATTTTAACGCGGCTCTGTGCGCGTACAGTAACACTATACTTTTTCAAGATAAAACTGATCAGATCAACAGAAAGTAGGTGGCAAACATAGACACACAAATTTATAATTTTAAGTGTAAGTATAGATAAAGATGCTGTGCGTGAATTTTAGAGGTAGTTTAAAAAATCGTACTACTAATTGATTTTAAAGCTGTGAGTGTTTTAAAAGTAAGTAATTATCGGTGTAAATTTGTATCGTAGATTGAATACCTCATGTCATTTATTAACATTATATCTATTCAATACGACTCTCACTTAACTTGAAGATATTTTATTAAAAAGTAATGCATACTAATTAGATGCGCCGTATATAGGATTTAAAACTAGGTTTATTTTATTTAGAGTATCCATAAATATTTGTACAATTTCGCACTATTATAAAAATGCCTTGGACGCGGCCATCCGTCATGGACTATACAAACTTTTGTTGTTACCTGCTCGAAGGTTTTTTGTGCGCCCAAATTTTTCCCGTCGAACCTGCGCCGTAGCCCGAGGTATATCTAAGAATGTACAACCACTAACAGAAGTGTTACAATAGAGCTCATAGACTTTATGAAATATTACTCTTTTTAGGCAGCATTGATATATTTACGGTTTTGCGATTGTTTTTTTTATATGATGTAAAAGAATACAATTTTGTTAGACACATACTGTTCTTATAAATTTTGCAGTATTAGTTTGTAAAATATATTTTTGTCTTATTTATATTAAGAACATTATCATTTACCTTAACTTTTTTAGAATATTTTTAATTACGTTTTATATTTTTTATTTACCAGGGATTGAATTCATTTTAAAACACTTTTCTGTCTATATATACCTTAAAAACGTGTTAATACGCGGTTCCTTAGGACAAAGGGGTGGGTTTTTTAGCTTCACCCCGTCTTTTATACGTTTACGACGCGCACCGTAGAACAGACAGAAATCATTATCGTGTGAAGATTTTGTATTGTTTGTGTAAAAACGGTAGCTTGATTCTAATCTACATTTTGTGTACACTTTACTTGATTTGATTCTGACAAATAACTTTTATTTTTAAAAATGATAAAAATTATCTTAATTCTATATTCTATTCTACATTCTATAGCTTATATATAAAAATCAATTGCTGTTCGTTAGTCTCGCTAAAAGTCGAAAACGGCTGAACCGATTTGACTATTTTTGGTCTTGAAATGTTCGTGGAAGTCCAGGGAATGTTTAAACGGTTTTTTTTATTTTTTTTTATGCTCAACGAAGTGGGCATGGCTCAGCTAGTTATCCATAAAAATATGCTGATCTTTGTAAATATTATTTATCTCTAATTATATCTATTGAATATAGTCATGATTATTTGTTAATCATGACTATATTATATAGTTTTGTCGTAGCTAAATATGTTATAGTAGAGTAGTTATGCTCTACGAAGTGTCGGTTGTTCTAAAAATACTGCAAAACAACACTTTCGTAGTTCAATCGCGGAAATCGAACTTACGACCTCCGGAATCGTTAGTCAAGTAATATAGTAATATACTGGACTCCAGAGGAGATCTAGTCATGATTATTTGTTAATCATGACTATATTATATAGTTTTGTCGTGGCTAAATATGTTATAGTAGAGTAGTTATGCTCTACGAAGTGTCGGTTGTTCTAAAAATACTGCAAAACAACACTTTCGTAGTTCAATCGCGGAAATCGAACTTACGACCTCCGGAATCGTTAGTCAAGTAATATAGTAATATACTGGACTCCAGAGGAGATCTTCGTTATATAATAAATACATTTCCTAGGAAAATTATTTATCGTAATTAACACACGCAGGGAAAGCACCGAAGAGCTATGTATCCTGTAGAAGCGGCATTCGTTATAGTATTTTATGCTTTCCTTTCACCAAGTTTCTCAGTACATTAGATTTATTTACTTTCTACATCTGGATAGTGCTTGTATTGTTCTTGTCTATAAATTATTGTATCTGTAATCTTGTGCCTTAGGAAATGAGTCCAATGTCTCTGACTAGTTTATTATTTTAACTATCAAATGAAGCGCTCGTGTCCAATGTGAGCACTTGAGAGTCATAAGGATAAAGTTATTGTACTTGACTGTAAGCTACACTATGTAAATGTAAATTATGATTTGTTTTTATTTTATTTATTTATTATATTATATCTATGTTAATCACCATAAATAATAAATTTTTATAAAGATATTTTTATATTATGTCTAGCTGACCCGTGCCCACTTCGTTGAGCATACAAACTGTTAAACCTTCCCTGGACTTTTACAAATATTTCAAGACTAATAATAGCCGAATTGGTTCAGCCGTTTTCGAGTTTTAGGGAGACTAATAAACTTTTGAATGAAAGTGTCAATAGATACGTAATAACTAATAATAGCCCGGGTAGCATTGGCTGGATAGTGTTTTAGTCACGTCAAAGGTTTTATAGAAATGTGGTTATTAATGTCATTAGAGACTGAAGTAGACGCAGAGTAAGAGTCAACATTATGAAGCAAATAATAATAATAATAATATCGATGGACGCTTTAAACCACGTCAATCTGGCTTCGTGCTAAGTATCCGAAGTACTTGTATTACATGTAGGTACCAGACAACGGAAATATTATATTTAATACTTTTTGTACTATACACATATTTAAGATTTTTATTATATTATACATAAATTTAACACATCCATGACACAGGAAATTTGGAAACTGTTTGTTACCCCGGCGGGATTCGAACCCGCGATCTCTCGCTCGAGCACCAACGCGCTCAACCACTGCGCGATATATACCGTATGGAGTACTATTTTTGTTTATTATTTCAAGGTATAAGGTTAAGTTGTAATCAGTTTAAACGATGATATCTGCGCGTGATGTCAACTCCATCTAATAGAAACGTTCGCAGCCGCACGCTGTATAAAGGTTATTAAATTTCTCTACAATTAAGAGCAGTGCGCTTTCCCGAGTCTTAAGCTTTAGTAGAAAAAAAATTAATCATAGAAAGTCGCTTTGAGACTAGTGTGGTTCCGGCTACCTTGGTTAGAAATAATCTAATAGCTCATTACTGGATTTTCTATATCGAGAACGAAACTGCCGATGACTAAAACCGTGTCGATGGTATCAATAATTGTAAACGGTCGCTCATTTAATACGATTTCTATAAAATTATTAATTTCATGTCGTTATTTTTACACCCGTCCTTTATTTATTGACGTTTTCTAAGCTTATGATTATAAATCCAATAAGAAGCCTTGGTGTACTGCGAAATTGGCACGCTTGAAGAATTTTCGTGTATTATTTTTCAAAGAACTCATAGCAATTCTAGGATAAGTATGAAAGCTCATGTTATGAAAGTTAAGTAGCCTCACTTAAGTCTGTTAAAACTTTGCATAATTTACTATTAAAAGTGAAAAAAACATAAATCGTTTTAAATACGCGTGGATAAGCTCAAACAAAATATGAACAAAAAGCTAATTTTGTTCCGTAATTACGTTTTCCCATAGCGGTAGCGTTTATATTTATGAATAGGTATAATTAATGCGTTCACAGTTGTTATCATTGTGGGAGAATGAGAATCGCATCACATACGTTATGTGAAATCATATTCACGAACTTAATCGTAGTATATATAACTATATAGTTTTTGCGCATTTTGTTTCCGTGGTCATTATAATCTATGTTCATCTCAGATATTGTGTGAAAGAAAACATAATTTCTCTTTTCAAACAATAAGGTTGGAATGACGAACGCGGAATGCTTCGACAGGTGACGCAAAAACATTACATTATTCCAGGTACTTTTATTCACTGTAATATTCTGCTGTCAATCAAATGTAGAGACCGAATACCACTAGTAATTTATAAGTCTAGTGTAATATTATAAAGAGGACATATTCGTTTCTTTGCATTGACTACTATTTGTAGTTTCGGAGCGTTTTCAACATCATAATAGGCTAAGGCTGATTTTGCAAAAATTTCGCTACTTTTAACTCTAAAAGGAAGGTGCAGGCATCAGCTTGTATTTTATAATTGGCTAGTAGAACAAGAAAAGAAATAAGTTAAATCAGCTAATAGGTTATACGATTGGATAATGTGAAAAATGGGTAACTATAACCATTATTGAAACCTTTTATCCTCCTCCCACACCGATTTTGGTGACGGTGGCCAGTTTCATTAAAACACAGAAGATATTTTATAGTGCCTAAGTGTGTGCGCAATACGCACTCTCTCCTCCTTCACTTTCGTAGCCCAGTGGGACGGATAACCACATTAGGCGCAGGACCAACTTTTTACATGCCCATCCGACGCGCAGATCATCTTTCTTGTCAAACAATCAGGTAATCAGCCTGCATATCCTAACCAAACTTGAAAACAACATTGTTGTTCCAACGCGGGAATTGAACCGACGATAACTATGTCGAGAGCTAGGCTCTAAACCACTAGACCGCGGAGGCGTTAACCGTAGATAGAGTTTATAACGTAAGAGAAGAAGTAAATGGAATCAATAAGAACAAAATAAAATATCAGAAACGACCTGAATATTAAAAATAACATTATAAAGTTGTTCCCAATAGTCATCAGCCATTGTAGAGCAATAAACTTTAAATTCGTTGATTGTTTAAATTTAAAACAATTTGTTAAACATTCCGGACAGAAACGAAAGTTAAAATGTAGGTGTAATAGTATATTCAAAGCGCAGTAGTAATGTCAGCTAATAGTTTAATCGATCAATTTGTTTTAAACGCTTTTCAAATAAGTGCACTTAAAACCATCACTTTAAGCCAAGTAAACATGGAATATCAATTTCCCTGGAAAATGTAGGTAATTATATACAATTTATGAAGTTTTCATTGGACCAAAGTGATTATCACTTACATCCGATGGCTAGATAAGATGGTAGCTGTCGGGGCAGGTATAACCTCTTAAATTTATCAGCTAGCCGCCGGTATAAACATGTCTCCGGGTCTCAGGAGATTGCAGGGAAAGCAGTATTCAGCTTTCTAGCCTCAGAGCGATATCGCATCTCATTTACCCGCTTAATCGACCCCTGGCTGAAGGATAATAATCTTTGTCATAGACCGGGCGTGCCTCATTAATGGGATCATAATTTACTGCCTCATTAGGTAAATTTAGCTAACGTGACGTCACTCCAAATGTAACATTCACTATCATGCGCTACAGCGCAACATCTGATAAATTACCATTACAGACTCTGTTTCATTACAGTCTCTTCTTACAAGAAGTCTTACTATCCGTAATATATTTATATTTCGCGACTTCATTCTTAGAGATTTATGCTTACGCTTACGCCATTTCGCTAAGGATTAAGTCGCTCATATAATTGTGATCGAACTTCAGTTGAGGTAAGTTCGTTTGATCTTCAAATATATACTTATACCGTGAAAAGGGAGGATTTTTTGTTTGCATTTTTCCACCCAATAGACTCCGAGACTGATTTTTATGAAATTTGGTAAGGATGTAGAGTAAAGCTCGGGGGAAGAAGAATACTTTTCGCAGTATTATCTAGCAGGATTTTCTTTTCACATAGCCGCAGGCAACGTCTAGTTTTTGAGAGCTGACGCTCTGTCAATTAAAACTACTACACACTTATAACTTATATACTTTGAATTACCATATACAAGCTATCAGCACGTGTACCTTTTGACAAAGAGACCTCAAGAAGGGCGCATGAACGACAATCCACCTATTAAAGGTTTTCGTTCATTGTGCCTAGTCTACAAAGGACAAACAAATAATGATACCCGTATTAAATTTCAAGCATAAGTGTTTTTAAGAACTCTGGGTAGTAAAAACTTTGATATAAAACAATGCAGTGTAATTATATCAGATATTTAATACTGATGTTAGAAAGTGAAATGCAAAATAAACGCGAAACCCATGATGGTAATTATTTAATCGATGTTAAAATTGATGTGTATTGGTAATTTAACTGTATTTTATATTGTTAGAGGAATACGCAAACTAATTGTCATTAACTATACTGAGTTTCTGACCATTAAATGCTGTACGTTGTGAGAAATATAAATTGCACATTAAAGTCCGATGTGGCGAGATTATTAATAAATTAAAATTGTATAATTGTTGGTAAAATTGATAAAGTTAGTCACTGCCTCATCGCTATTTCAAAAGTTTGTCTTTGACTCGGAAAACAATATCCCTTTGCCCTGACTAACATATCTTTTAACCCACGACGCAAAAACGACGGGATGTTATAAGTTTGACGTGTCTGAGTAAATGTGTATGTGTAGCTCCTAAACGGATGATTCGATTTCAATAATAGTTTGTTAGGTGTGATAGGAATGTTACACGCTAAGTCGGGTTTTTTTTTAATTTTTGATTTAGTTTATCATATATTTTTTTTAGATACTTACAAAAGAGCATTTTAATATACATATACTAAAACTTATTTATTAAACATTGCACTACGTACATTATAAATATATATCGTATGTTACGGGTCAATATATTTGTAATCGTCCGGACTATTTTTTCAAAAAGCTTCCGGGGGCTATTACAAATATATTGAATTTTTTCAATTGACTTTCATCAAAATCAGATCAATAATTCAGACGCTATTATGGAATAAAACACACACTGCTGCTGAAATCATTTTTTTCCTTTTGACTGCTTAGTTGAGTAAAGAGCCATCAGATTCTTCTGTGAAAATATACCTATGTTACTCCAAATTATAAGAAGTTCTACACGACGCGTAGGTGTCTCTGTCGTAAGTTAAATTAATGTGTGTGTTTACATTTTTATCGTTCAGATCTAATTTATTGATATTTTATAGCGTATCGCGTCGTAACTAGTTTTTGGGCTGAAATGACTTTCTCAAGTCGTCGATGTCAAATAAAAGAGATATAATACAATCCATTGCAGCGTTTCGTGTATCTTGTATCATAGGACTATGTTTTGACAGCGTATTGAACTTTTTGATGATAGAACTGTAAACGATTATTATATTTGTTATTATCTATTAAACAACCTTTATTTACCTTTTGATAAGTCATGCCACTCTTCAATTTGTTTGAGTCGCTATGTAATTAGGTTGAATTTACATTTCGGTAACTCACAATACAAATTCTTGTATCTAGTGGTGCAATATTAAATGAAAACATTAAAATAGTAGTAGTAGTAGTTCATTGTCTGTTACCGTCTATGGGTGACAGCCAACAGGTTTCATCTCAACAATAGGTTTTATACAAAAATGTACATTTTCTACGGGAAAACCTCAAGGTTTAAGAACTGGGCGGTGATTCTCAGGCCCCGAACTTACTTCCGAATATTAGTATATCCCGCTCGCACGCGCGGCAAATGTCACTTGCATGAGCGGGACAGACCGATAGTATAAACTAAGTTCAAGGCCTGAGAATTAGGGCCCTGGTAGAAGACTGAAAACCTCTGGAGCTCTTATTATTAGACTTCACATTAAAGAGCGATCGGGTCTTATATAACTTAATTTCAGTTAAATATAAATTTACTTTTTTGTATGTATAAACTGATCCAAAGTTGTTATTCCGCTTCGCTTTTGCTTGTATAGCGTTTTCTTGTATGATGTTTGTGAGAATACCAATTATGTTATTGACTGTACTGTAGGTTCTTGGTGGAAATTCATGTTATATATAATTACTAGCTGACCCGTGCCCACTTCGTTGAGCATGGAAACCGTGTGTGTAAACCTTCCCGTGACTTCCACGAATATTTCAAGGCCAAAAATAGCCGAATCAGTTCAGCTGATCTCGAGTTTTATCGAGACTAACGAACAGCAATTGATTTTTATATAGCCTATGTTACTCAGTGACGTAGCTTTCTAATGAAAAAAGAATTATTAAAATCGGTCCAGTACTTTTTGAGTTAAGTCGTTACATACAAAAATACAAATCTTTCCTCTTTATAATATTAGTGTAGATAAAATAACAAATGAAGTGAAAAAAGTGCGAGTAGTTTGTGTTTTTTATTAGAATACCAATTTGCTGTTGAATGAGAATGTACGGAAACTGTATTATTGTAAGATTGAAATAGCAGAATTAATCTTCAATTTTCTGATATTAAAGAATGTGTATTGTGACTATTATTCTTAAGGTGTCCAATGAATAATGTAAAGTAAGTGCGCAATCAAATACTTCTTCCATTTTAGCTTTGGTTGCCTTACTTAGGCGGCTTCAGAGCGATTGCACTAGGCTATTTATTAAAGGCTTAATGGTTAACATAATATAAACGTTGTTTTTTTTTTTTTTTTAAATCTTTATTTTTTTTTAAATGGGGGTTTGATCACTTAGTGATTAAGTCACCCCCGTTACAAACAATTATCTTACTTAAACCACCCCTAATACTAAATTAAAGTTAAATAATTACAAAACAAACATCCTAATTTCTATTCAAACAGCAAATTTTGACCATCTTATATAACATTCTGGCCTTATCTGACGTAGGTAAGGCCAGAATGCTATTGAAGATGCCAACATTATAATTCACCAAAGTATTATTATAACATAAAAATTGTTTTCTTTCTGCTTCGTTCCGGGCACACTCCGCCAAAACATGGTGTACATCTTCAACTTTATTGCACCTTGAGCATTTTGGTGACTCCACTTTACCCATAAGGAAAGCAAAACTGTTTAACGGAATATGCCCCGAACGAAGTCGAAGGGCCATTACAATCTCTGGTCTGCTCATATTGGCCTGATCGATCCACGGGGCTGTTGAAATGTTAGGTTGGATGGTTTTATACCAAATACCTTTCGTGAGGGACCTCTTATCAAAATATTCTGACCACATTTCGGTGCACTTAATCCTCACGAGAGGTATAAGGTCCGTGTAGAAAGGATGACAATCATATTCTATTCCGTCAATCGAGGCTTCCTTTGCCAATTGATCTACCCTCTCGTTCTCGATCAAGCCAATATGAGCTGGAATCCACTGCAGTGTGACATTTTTATCTACACAAGCTAGATCACATAAGTTATTTAGTATAGAGTATGCGATAGGTAATCCTCGTATCGTTGAGGAGCATCTAGAGAGATGTTGGAGGGCGCTTCTCGAGTCTGTAAATATTACGATTGGTCCGGTATATTTTAAATTATAAATGTAGGTAACGGCTTCGGATATTGCTATTAGTTCAGCATTCATAATATTTATATTTGATTTAATATTCAACTTCATTGACACATTTTTGTTAGAGTCGAGATACGCTGCTCCAACCCTGTGGTGATCTTTTGAACCGTCAGTATATATTTTATAGCTATTATAGTATTTATCGTTTATAAACTTAATACATAGTTGATTGAGATAATTTAAATTGTAAGATTTCTTTGACTTTTTAACTACATCTAGACTAGGTTTAATGAATTTGGAAATATTAACATAAGTTACCCAAGTGTTTAATGAGTACATTTCTAATTTAGTAGTTGTATGTATTGATATTGTATTATAAGATTCATTGATTGACACTAATAACGGCTTTTTCCTACTTCTCCTGTTCGAATTACTAATATTATTGCTTAAATTTTGTATTTCTTCTAACAAAGGTATTATTTTATTATTTTCTATGGATTTAGCTTTAAGATAATATTTTCCTGCCAAATAATATCTACGAATAAAAAGAGGTTGAAGATGTAATTCGTTTTCCATGACGTGTATCGCTGTACATTTCACAAACCCACCAATAAGTCTCATTATTTGATTTTGAATTTTATCTAATTTAGTTAAATGTGTATTACTCGCACTGTCGTATATAAAGCTAGCGTAATCTAATCGACTGCGTACTAACGATATGTATAAACGTCTAATATGAACAGGATGTACGCCCCAATTTGAACCTACAAGAATTTTAAAAATATTTAAAAAATTTGAAATTTTATCTTTTATCTCATTTAAATGTGTAGACCATCTCAATGACCGATCTAGCCTTAGACCCAAGTATTTAAAATCATCCACTACTGGCAATGTTTCGTCATTAATTTTCAGAATTACATTGTCCCGCTTATATCCTCTTTTAAAAATGCAAACTTTACTTTTTGTCACCGAAACTTCCAAACCCAACTGTTGTAATATCCGTGATAATGTATTTAACGCTGTTTGTAAACTTTCAGTCATTCTATTAATGTTGCTATTGGTTATATATAGAGCAAAATCATCGGCGTACTGCGATATTTTAACGTTTGTGATTTTCTTACATATAAATATAGTTGCAATATTGAAAAGTAATGGTGATATCGGATCCCCCTGGGGCAAACCTCGACCTGTGCTACGGCTTAAAATTTGGCCATCTACATTAATTTTAAGGTATCTTTCTTTAAGGTAATTCCAAAAATATCGACATATTACATCTCCCACACCTAACAGATCCATAATCTGTAGTAAACCTCGTAAATCTATATTGTTATATGCGTCATTAATATCAATAAAACATGCTATGGTCGATTCTTTTTTCAAAAAACCAATCTCAATATTTAATACAAATTTACTTAAATTATCCAATGTTGAGTGACATTTTCGAAAACCTGTTGTGTTTTCCGATAATAAATTATGTTTTTCAATAAACCATTCTAACCTATACATTAGAATAGAATGAAAAACTTTACAAAGACAAGATATCATTGAGATGGGTCTAAGTGACGATGGGTCATTGGGATCTCGGTTTGGTTTAGGTATGGGCACAATAGTTACCTCCCGCCATTGCCTTGGTACAAAGCCTTGCATAAGAAAATGATTATAAAATAAAAGTAATAACTGTTTACCGTTATCTGGAAGATGACTTATCATTGAATATGAAATATTATCATAGCCCGGTGATGTATCTTTAGGTCGAATTGATTTTATTAATTCATGTAAAGTAATTCTTTTATTCAGTGTAAGATTTTTAGACATAAAAATTAACTCATCTGACATGACAAAATCTGGAGTTAAATTATGTAATAGTCGGTTAGCCATATTAGAATCTACGTAATTTCTAACTGTTTTATACCCTTTCAGCCATTGCATCTTTTTCCAAACAGCATTCGGAGATAAAGAGTAATTTAATGACGAACAAAAAGATTGCCACGCTGTGCTTTTAGCATTACGAATAAGTCTCTGTGCTATGCGGTTTTTTTCCTGCAATGTCTCAAAATTTAGTGGAGTAGGATTACGTCTAAATTTAGAAAGAGCCAATCTACGCTCTGCGACACATTTAGATAGGGTCATATTCCAGTATGGCTTTGGTGAAAAATTACTCGTTGGATTTGGACAAATTTTTATAAAAGGTATAAATCTATTAGCCGCTATATTTAAAATATCAATAAATCGATCATATGTTTTTTGTAAATTATCATGTGAAAAATTAAAATTTGTAAAAAGCTTAGACAGTAAAACAGTATACGAAACCCAATTAGCATTTTTGAAATTCCTTCTTAAATTATAATTAAAAGTCGACTCCATAATATTTAAAGATAATTTTATAATAAAATGATCACTGCCCAACGTCTCATTTATGGTTGCCCAATGAAGTTTTAAAGCTATATCTGAGGAAACCATCGAAATATCCGGAGCCGACTGCTGTAAACCTCTATTAACTAGGTTAACCCGAGTGGGTGCACCATTGTTTATTACGACATGCTTACTTTCTAGCAGGGCATCAAAAATTTGAAAACCACGGCCATCCGATTTATATGACCAGCTCACATGGTGGCCATTGAAATCACCCAAAATTAAGTTTTTTGTAGACATAATAGAAAATAAATCTTCCCAATCGGATCGTGTAGTACTAACAGAAGGAGGACAATAAACAGAAATTATACTTTCTATATCTGTGCAATTAAATATTTTTATGCCAACAACCTCAATTTGAGAATTTCTAAGCCGTACGTCTAGTGGCTGACACTTAACTGATGCGTGTACAAGGATAGCTACCCCACCATAACAATCCTCTCGATCCGTACGAAAAATATTATAACCACTTACTTTCAAAAAACTGTGAGGTTGTAACCACGTTTCACATAAAACAGCTATGTGAATTTTTTCTTGCGCCAATAAATTTTCCAAGGACACTAATTTAGGACGTAAGCTTTGGGAATTCCATTGTATTATGTTAAGCTTTTTACAACGTCTCTTATCCATTGAAATATTCCAATAACTGATTTAACACGGGCCAGTCTGCTGATACACTATCGACTACTACTAATACAAGCCATTCAACACAACACTTAATTACGTTTTTAATTTTAGATTGAAAAGATTGACCTTTTAAAAATATAATGTCCTTAAGCCTTGACAAAAGTTCAGAAAAATGTACTTCGCGCTGATTATCCTGCATAGCGTTCTCATTAGAAGAAGGATCAGCATTATAATTTTCACTACAACGCCTTTCCGAGTCAACCTCTATCTTCATGTCAGTGGACTCGATCTTTGACTTCTTACCCTTCCCTTTATTTTTCGAGCGAGAAAAATATTTCGGAGATTCTGAGCTGTGTACTGTAGCTGTAGTTTTAACTATATTTGCGTAAGATGTACTAGGCGTAGCTGAAGTGCTAGGTTTTATTTCGTCGGAAATTAATATTATAGGTTCTTCAAAATTTTGTTTTTTGTTATCAAACAGTGCATAACTTGGATTGTCGCTATGTGGGTACATTTCTAAGGCCTTCCGATAAGTACAGTTAAATTCAGCCATAATATCTCTCAACTTCTTCTCTCTTAGGAAACTTGGACAATTCCTAGCTAAGGCCATATGTCTTCCATTACAATTTATGCACTTAAATGTTAGGGTCTCGCAATTAACATGATTATTTCCACATTTAGGACACACTACAGATTTAAATGAACATATTTTAGCGAAATGGCCAAACTTCCAGCATTTCGAACATTGCGTCACTGGAAATACGTATGGAAATACTTTTATGCGTAACTCGTCGATATAAATATACGCTGGTATGTTGGGACCTTTAAAACACAATCGAACTGCCTCGCTTGGAAGCCACGTACGGTCAGAAGAATCATTAACGCGTCTGTTGAGGCGCCGAGCCGACACCAGCTGAATCTCGTTCGGGCAGATTATATTATTACATATATCACTATCTGAAGTATCTATATCTATGTCTTTAATCACTCCGTATGAGTAACTTTTCTCCATAGCCCTGTAGAATCGCCATCCTTGATTTATAAAGGACTCGTTGTGCTCCAACTTTGAGGCACTCAAATCACACAAAAAATCGATACGTAGTCTATATTTATTAATATACTTAATATTTGTTATGTCCTTTATATTTATTTCCTCTCTTTTTAACAATTTCGCTAAAGCGAGTTGTTTAGGCACGCCTTCTTTACATGAAATATATACTTGAATTTTCTCCTCTTTTCTCTTCTTTTCTTTCCTATTTTCTACAATACTCCAGTCTGTTTCTATCGCATCTCTGTCTCGTTTCATTGGTTTTGTATGATTTTTTATCTCATCTTTGGTTTCCATCTCGGATTGTATCAGGTTCTCTTCTCGATATATTCTCAACTCTTCCTCCTCTTCATCTATCATTTCCTGCTCACTAATAGAATTATCACTTAACATTATATCAGTATAACAAAACTGCTTAGAACATTGTTTATTTGTATCGTCCGTCATCTATAGATAAGCGCGGCGCGCCGGCAAACCGGTTTGTTACCGAGTTACCGGGCGTAAGTCGTAGCGAGCGCAGTGTTATCAATGCACTTGTTATTTATACGCAAACAACTAGGAACGCGACTAATGCGCACGAGTGCCGTGACGCCACTATGATATATAAACGTTGTAATATTAGTGTCGATAAATAAAGTGTGTTCAGCATAGTGTATAGAATAAATTTTGCCATGATCCAACTTGATTTGAATTTCGATGTGATTACAAATTGAAACCTGTCTTGTTTTGAAATTTTAGTCAAAACATTATGATCTTTATCTTTTCAACAAACAGGCTTATGTAGAAAAATATGTTTTTAATATTATGTAATTTGTTTTATTAATTTTCGTAACAATTGTATGAAAATAATTTGTTAATATCTCTAAAAGCAGATCAAATAGGAGATAATGTTAGCATCACTGTATCCAAATGTTAGGATAACATATTCATCATTTAACATATTTATTAATGATAATGGGTTTCAGTCTCAGTTAAACATTATGTTTATGTCAATTTTAAATCGTTATCGATAACTAATTCCTATTTGAGTAAAATATTATAAGGTCTTTGCTTTATGAATTATAATAAAGTTACAATGAAGGTGTTAGTTACATCACAACTATGGTCATACGGTTACCACGCGTTTAATGGAGTATGTTGTTGAAAGTTTAAAACCAACTTGTATTTCTGATTTGTTCGTTAAATTTCCAGTTCCAAGAACGAAGTTAAAGAACGAGTATTTTTGAGCTAACTATAATTAACATTTTTTGCTGCGAAAATCTAATATAAATATTTACATTGTAAAAAAAAATTAAACTTAACGAAAGGTGCATATTTAAAAAACAACTCAAATTGGTATTAGGTCATATCTTTTTATCTCCGATGACATATGGATCCTAGAAGTTTTAATTGAATATTATCAACTTCTACATATTTTAGTGCCACAACACTAAATCTTTAGTTTAGCACAACCGTATAGAGGACAATCATTAATTTTCATAAACGAGATTGCACCTCAACGAAATCCATAATAGTGGTACGTGTGAAGGAGTCGTTACTGTAAATTTGAGCGCGATCATTATCAGAGAAATATGCGCGAGCGTCGATCCGTTCAGCTATGCGGCGCATGCGTGGCAGATTTAGGTGTGTGTTAAGTTCCCTCGATAAGCGATTTACAGCTAAAAATAAGATCTTCCGTCGTGTGTAATTAGATAGCTGTGATCTTTCAACCTCCTCCATAATTAGCGGGACGGCTTACCGGTTGTCGGATGCGCCACTTCATGTATATTTATATTTTTATGTTTAGATCTCTCACACGAGCTTATTGATTGATTAATATACTTGTATTGCTAGATGGTACCCGCTACTTCGTAAGTACATACGAAATCAGACGTTAACCGAATTTTTTCAATGATAAAGTAGCCTATATTGTTAATCTAGTGCCTAATCTAATGCCAATTTCATTAAAACTCTTTATGTAGCTTTTGCGTGATGCCACAAACGTTAAACTATTCTTACAATCTTTCACATTATACATTACTGGATAAAATGTAAAATTTTTGTTGCTGAAAATAATGATGAAATTGATATGTTATTTTCTAATTTCTATAGTATGTACCAAACCTACTATTATCCAATAAGTATTCATGTGACCGTAAAACTAGCGCAAGATAATTAATTGATTAATTCAATATGATTTTAATAATTTACAGAATAAAATTAATTAATAAAACTAAGAAAGTTAAGATATTAATTTTCCGATCGAATTTCACCTTGTTATTTTTTATCGATTTTCATGCTAGAATAAGTTTAACTTTCCAGCGTGTGATTTGAATTAACTTTGGGCTATCGGATTCCACTGTAAGGCGGTTAAAAATCCGCAATTAGAATTCATTAACATAGGTTTATGGCCTTTCGTTATGGCATTCATTATAATAAATAGTGGCAATAAAATAATAAATCATAAAACCTGTGAAACATGTTTCGACATATTGAGATAGCTCAGAGCAGTTTGTATATTGGGATCGATGTTTTGACTATGTAATTAATAAATACATTAGATAAATTACCTACTTACTACATAGATACAACACGTGAACACCGTAAATCAACATTTTGTTATTACAAAAATAATTTGGTCATCTATATCGCGCAAGTGCTGGCTAGCTAAGGCACGGCGAGACAGCAATAGATTTTATAAATACCTATTTTGTATTTCTCTAACCCGCGGTGTTTCCTCTTAATATAAATTGGCTAATGAGTTAATGTGTGTTCATGTGGCGGCACCTTTTTGGTGCTGGCTTCTTCACCTACCATCACGCTACCAAAGTCACTGAAAACAGTAGTCATATCACTAAGTTACGTAAATTTTACTGAAATTCTAAAAGAAGTTGCCAATTCTCACGGAAAACTCTACCGTTGAGCCACCTAAATCCTATTCCTATTCGGCCTATTTAAGCTAATATTATGCAGGGTTAATTAAGCTAACAAAGTGTATAGCCTAAGTTAATGAATGGATAACATCCGAAGCCTATTGTGCGGTGTATCTGATAGGCGACAGTACAGTTACCGCCAGCCAGCCGCGAGATATGCCGATCACTACCGAATACATGATCGCCGATGGGAATATATTAGCGCATTCCAGACGAGGATATTTATACTTAGGAATGTTTTTCAAATTAACTCGATATACTTAACTCTAAAGAAATCAGTTAGTTTGTTCATTTGTTAAAAATTACTTCAACTAATATTTTACCTAAATAACAAAAGCTCTATATTTATTAATAATAACAATATACAAGGTGTAAAATAAATGAGTGGTAATACTTTAGGGTGTGTATGTGCCTACTATGTAGAGTATACTGTGAAGGTACCAAATGGCTCTGTAAGATTTACTTTTGACTTTCATGTTAAGACGTAGACGTATGAGAAATGCCCCAAATTTTTTATAAAAAAATTGGGGCATTTCTCATACGTCTACGAAAACTTTGTATAACTCGTGGGATTTAAACCAGTGACCTCCAGCTTAAGCGTTGTCGCTATAACCACTGAGGCACAAAGAACGATTTATAAGTTGTGACTATTTTCGAGTAACACAATACTTTTTTATCGATGTTACGTTAGGTTAGAGTGCCGGGCGCGTTATGTCGGCTTCACACTCCAACAAACCGACGCTAGTGGGGTTTCCTTCAAGCTTACGATCAATTTTGGGATAAGGACTTTGGGTGGTTGGATCCGGTGTCGCCCTTTACTCTGCCGCTTATTTTTTTCAGCTCAAAGCGGTCAATGAGTTTTAAGTAGAGCGTAACTTTTAAACAATCAAAATAATATTTAATGAAGATTTTAACAGTATTCTTTGTTTTTAAAAAAACAATACCCCCCTGCTGCGTGTGCTTACTATTTTGATGTCGGTACGAATTAAAAATAATGCATAAGTATGAAGATATACCTTTACCGAGAAAATATCTAATATTATAATTTTTAACTTTTAATACTAAATATTCATATAGATTACCTTCAAATTGATGGCAATTTAATGTAAATTTATTGCCCACTTAGACTAGTATCTTAATCTATCGCAGCTAGAAAGTCCATTATATCTATGCAAAAATACACGTGTTTATGGTGCATTATCTACGGTGTCCGTTAGGCTAGTCTATGGTATATAAATAAACGCTTGTCACGGAAAAGCGGAAACTGAATTCAATAATACCGCGATACAATTGTCAAGTGAATTTAAGTTAGTACTAGGTTAGCCTAGAAACTGTGCGTGGGTAAATTGCATGCATAATGTCTTTGTAAGTTGTAAATATTAGTTTTCTATCCGATATTTATTGTAGCCCACAATGTGGATTAAATATGATTTAAATCTCCTAACGGACCTTGAGCCTACTTAGTGTTAAATAATGTGCACTTTAAAGCTTAAGATTGCATTAGCTTGTGAATTAACTATGGTGTTATTCTAATAGCATTTCTGTTTTATAGTCATTTTATACGTGGTTCGAAATATTCAATTAATGAAAAAAACCATATCCATTTATTGAGATAAATGCATTTTATATAGTAGAGTATTAGTTGCTAATTATAATTTTTATTTAAAAATGACAGACAATGTAAAAAAACGGGAATTTAAATATATTAAAAATTTGGTTTTAGGTACAGCCACCGATTAAATAAAGGCACAGACTATGTAATTAAGAAATATATGTACGTATTTAATCTATTTTTAAAAGTAAAGGAATAACTACGATATTTGTAATACGATACTTACCTATGAGGTTTATAGCTCTTTGACGCAACAGACTTAAACGAAATTGCAAAAGTTTTAGTACCCTAATAGGCTACTCTACGCCTGTAAAATGTACCATAAACTGATTCGCATTACGCGCGAAAAAGTTGCAGGCGTCTAATATTACTATAATCAGACAATCAGGGGTGTTCGCACTTTCTTCCTGGTGCCGGCGATACAACCGTTACGGTATCAGTGGTGCGGTCATGTAGTTGTACGGTCCAACACTTCGCTGTAATTCGACGCCCCACTAGGTTAATAGGAAAGTTCAATTTATAACGCCTTCGCGATATTGATATTAGTGTAACTACCCACCTTGGGCACCTAGAAACATATTTTATATAGTGCAAAGTGTTGCTGTCTAATTATTATAATATTTAAAAAACATATAATAATTTCCATAGTGAAGGGTAATGTGTATGTATGTGTATATGGCCGCCACGGCGGTTAAACTACTGATCCGGTTTTAATTAATGAGGTGTCTTTAACACAACAATAACATAGGCTATGCTACCCGGGTTAATTTCCAGTTTTTTAATGAAAATGTGATGGGTTGTATGTTGTTTCATACCGGATTATTAGTGTTGTTAATAAACTAAAATATCTTATAGTTTACAATAACACATTTTCTTTTGGCAAGGAGTAATGATCTTACGTGATTTTGCTCATTAGATTTTATATCGTCGGAACAGCGATTAAAACTTGTAAACGCAATAGTAAACTTTCACATTACATAGTTTATAAGCGCACTTTATTAGTTGGGGAATGTTAGGCAATTTGCAAGTACTTACGAATATTATAGTAATTATTAAAGGTGAAAGTGTTACACTTTTACTCCTCACAAGAGCGAACACTATTGTTGTTAGTTGTAACAGTAATCATATGGTATAATGTAACATCATGTGTATGAAGATTTAACTGACGTAAAATATTAATGTAACCTTAGCTATGTAGGTACAGTATATAAAAGGGTATTTTATAAGTTTTAAGCAAATAAAGTTGTGACTATCTGTAACAAAATGTTCTGATACGTACACTGCGTTAACTAACCTTAATTATACAATTACGTTACGAACAGGACATCGTAAAATATTTAGGTATCTATTAATCTTAATTTTCAATCGACTCCCGAAAAAAAAAGGTGGTTCATTCGTAATATTATTTTTAAGATCTTTGCTATAAAATTTCTTGGGTATAAAACTGCATGTTGCTGCTTTCAAACCATAATATTTCCAATGCATAATCAAAATACAATACATCGGGATCCCGTTCTTAATTTTGCTTGTTTGCAGAAACATCCTCGTCAGACGAACAAACAGAATCAGGCGTGTTTCGCGATGATTGATTACAGTTTCGACGTTTAGCTCACGACCTACATTCGCAACAATGTGGGGTTGAATTATGATTTATGGACAGTTAATTTTAATGGATGGGTTGCTTCCTCAATAGTACACAAGTATACACAAATCTCAGTATTTACATTTTCTTGAGTTTGTATACTTCTAGCTTTCTTTGAGCTGGTTACATGATAAAGGGAACAATGTGTATGGCACTGGCAATACCACGCTACCTATATCCGGCTCGAAGGACTATGAACAGAATCCCCAAAAATATCTACTAATAAAACTACAGTTTTACTAGTAGATATGTATTACTGAATATCCAATACCAAAACTTGAAAATCTATAGGCCGATACAGCCGATAAAAACAAGTATATTACTTGCAATTTTGACATAAACTTGACATAAAAAATCATTAACCCCGTGTTCCATCCCCGTGATGCAGCTGTCAGCTGTCAAAAACTGTTCAAACCGCACAGAATGATCACGCCATTTTGCATATTTTTACCCATCTTGTTTTTGACGTTTACTTAGATTTGAGAGATTTCACTGATCTCGATGTTATTTTTAAATTATGGATCGAGCAAATTTATTCTAGATTATTTTTTAATGTAGTTATTATTGTTGATTTAAAATATAAATAGAATTTATGGGTTAAAAAGGAAATGTTAAATTTTGACATCTGTCAGTCGTTCCACTAGCTTATGAATGATCTGTGCGTTCAGAGTAAAAAGAGCGCCTAAAGGAACACGCCCTAAAATATATAAAGAGGTTTCAACAATAACTACACACCTAGTGGCAAAATTGGCAAACTAATTCGATGCTATACAAAGTGTAGTTAATTTTTTAAGTCTCCTACGAGACTTCACTACTCACAGTAGCTCGCTTTCAGCACTCTCAACCCATAAAGGAAGTTACTTGATTTTACATCAACTGCAAAGTATCTGCTCACAAAACACTATGAGCTACTAGCTAAATTGTGAAGTTTTAAAGTAAATTTAAATTTAAATAATTCTTGTCAACATTACATTATGGAAATGGCATAGAAACAAAACGATTTCAGTCAAAACAGAAGGAACATGTCGTCTTGCAGTGACCGCGAGTTTAAAAGCTATTTAGCTCTAAGTTCTTGATGGGAGGAGCAAAATCATTCCGGGTGCACTTAGCTAAAAGCACTCAGGTACTTGCTTACTTGCATAAAACATTAGCTTACCATGCAATATATTGATGCACAAAGTACCTTAGACCTATGATAGGCGCAGAACGCAGGTTGACTATTCGAAGCCATATCTTCCGATTCTTTTCTCTCTCTTTAAATATGTTTTTGTTTTACAATTTCTTTTAATTTTATTAATTTTTTCATTTTTCTATAAAAATTTTAGGTATTGTTAAAACTTCATCTAATTATTATAATAATTAAAAAATATTGTAATAATGGGCGATGCGACAACGACGATGACTGTACGTAACATTTTTCTATCACTAGATTTAGACCCGATTTCACCAATGCATGTTAGTGTTAACGGTTAGTGTCAAAATACCATGCCTTCTCATTCATTGATAAGAATTACGAGAGGAACAACATGATATTTAATGAAGGATTAACTTTAATATTGCTTGGTGAAACACGCCCGTAGTGTGTTTGATGTTTGGTATTTGTTTCGTTTATTAATGGTTCGCGGATATAATATATCGAACAACAGCACCGTTTATGCCCGGGATGTTGACGGATTTTGAGATTTTAAGATTAAATGTCCCATAATTACAGTCGTAAGTATATAGAAGTATAGTCGCGGTATGTATATAAAATCGTTTTTTTTTAACCTTGTATAATTGTTGGACAAAGCCGTACCAAAACGTATAAATAAATGGTTTAATGAATATAATATACCTATATCAGTTAAATTAAATGACTTAAAACTATGTACGAGTCAACCATACAAAAAGCTATTGAGCTCAATTTTTTTCTTGCGATGGCTATCAAATCAACTTGTAATTTGTTGTATATAAGTAAAAACCTTAATATATATTTACAAATTGTACCAGTAAAAACATTAAGTATTTTACATAATTTAGCTAGCATTTTTCACATTATAATAGGTATATAGTAATCTTAGGGTCAAATGACATTGAGAGAACACAAGACTCAATGCTGAATTAAAAAGATAGCTCTATCCAAAATTTAACTTTAAATGCAGTGCGCCGCGTCTGGATTCACCTTAAATTGATGCCTACTAAGCATAATTAAGTAAATTCTTAATTTTAGGTAAATACTTATAGATCGATGGCCTAATATTATTTATCATACCAAACCTAATACCTATTCTATTAAAACCAAAAACATGCATGCAAATATCGATTTATAGTACCAGTAAGTAATTGTGGATAGACACAAAGTTGTACGTTCTGCTAGTGTCAAGTTTAAGCCAATACAAGTCGTAAAATGCATGTTTCCGGCTAAAACTAAATCTAAGCCAAGCCTCTTCTTGCAGAGGGCGCGAGCGTGCGGGATAACCTGCTTCAAAACCTTTTATTATTTTTTCCCCACGACCAAAGCATGTTCGACTTTATTCCTGACACTTCAGAGTTCATAATAAAATGAACAACACACGTACAATGATCAACCTCACTCTTATTTAAATAAGGTAGTCAGTGCGGGAGAGAGATAGCACTAAATAGTGATGTACGTAAGAGAAGGAAGTGTGATAGCGATGTTGCCGTGCCTGATTTAGGGATTGACGTTTACACCAGTCGATAAATTAATTATTTTATACCACTTTCACTTACAATACTTTAACAAATTCCTTTTAGAATGAAATCGTGTACCTATGTTACTTACCTATATACATGATTTGTGATTGTGAATTTAAGGCTTTAACTGTCTTATTTTATATTAACGTATACCAATAGAAGATACATACTAAAAACATTTAATTTAAACAATATTTTAAATGTTGTAATCAATTTGAATTTAATGTTACTTTATGATAATTATAATGTTTTAAAACTTATGCAACCTAAATCAAGTTATATTGGTTAATTAACAATACTTGATATAATATATTATATATTTAGCTATTGGTTAAAAAAACCAAAATGTATTAAATTTTCTAAAAAAAATCCTAAAATCTTAATAGAGCTTGAGTCTTGGCTGTGTAGTAGTTAATCGACAATAACAAATAAAGTTTATCTCATTTTGTAATATTTATACGCAGCCAATACAAAATTATGACATATCGTAGAAATTCATTTTATCGATAAGCACATGCACTATCGATAGGAACACAACGTTTTATCATCGACGTCTGCCCATCCCTAACCGCCAGATGGCGTCGACAGGCACTGCGAGCCGACAAGTTGATTTGGGCCCGTTCGGAATTCTTGGCGTCGCCTTCATCTCGTGTGACGCATGCCTTCTCCACGCGAATGTACCATCGCATATTCCGCAACTACTATTATCGCAATCCTTTAATTTTATGTTTAAATCACGTCAACTGGTTCTGCAATCTCCGAGGTGGCTCATGGGAAACACAGAAAATGCGGTAAAGATTACGCGAAAAAACGACCTGGAATCCGGTGATATTTTGTAATCACATTGCTACGTCGAATGTATGCTACGGTGTTCGTAGAACCTTCTACAGTAACATGTTATTAAGTACCTGTTATAGGCATTCACCTTTATACATAGATTACACGTATTAGCTTGTTGAATAGAATGTAGCTCATATTATTTTTTGCATTCGTTTACAGGCGATAATGAAACTTGGCAATTACTTAGTTATGCATATAATAACATCCCAATAAATTTCGCAACGGCTCCTCGTAGTGTAATCGATTTGTTTGACATTTGCAAGCTGATCACTATCAATTCAATAACTTAAACTAAACGCATAAGCTATTACCAGTTGCCACCGGACTTGGTTGCGGAATTCTAACGGAGCTGAGGGTTTAATCTATCTCGGTGTAATCAGCTCTCATAAAATTCTACGCCTGTTGGACGCTACCGTCAACGTGGCGGGCAGGGTCTTGCTATACGACTTCGCAGGGTTCTTTAGTTTTTCAATAGGACAAAATCAGTTTCTACTGTATTCTTTAGTAATCATCAGCTTTTTGAAAACATAATACAGATCCAATTTATGATTTTTCATTTATACTAATTATCATAAGGAAAAAAATATATTTTTCTATGTTTGTTACGAATAAACTCACAAACTGTCGGTCTTTCTCACCATTAGGATGCTACATTATCCACGAGTAACGTATATATATTTTTTTAAATAAAAATAAGTATATGAAACTCATTATATTGCAGGCGAAGTCGCGGACAACAGCTAGTATTAAATAAAGTTTTGTAACTCTTATAAGCCTGCTTTCATTTCCTTAATATAATAAACATCTTCATTAGCTAGTTAGTGCAACAAAATGGACCACCCCTGTCGTGGTCGGCTAGGAGGCTCACATTATTATTATATGCGTTTATATCTGTGTTAATGCACTTGTAAAACTCAACCAATTTATAAGGTTTTTGAGTTTATTACAAGTCGTAATAACAGCTGGATGCCAAATGAGTTTACTGCACTACCGTTTTGTAAAAATAAATAATTTGGAGAAATAATTACACAGTGTATACGAAATTTATATCGTTGTATATTAGTATTTAAAATTGCTGTATGAATCCGAAATAACTGCACAAAAAGAGTACCTACAACCTTTTCATGTAGGTCGTATATAATTATTAGGTGCAAGATCGTTAGATGAATCATATCACTCCGTTCTGTATTAGTATTTTGTTTGTGCGTAAAAAATATGTTCTATAAATCAAAACGCCGTATCCTTTGTAGAGCTATGTTAATCATAATACAATATTAATAGTTAGAGCCGAGAACCGGTCGTGGCACATCTGTAGTCATTATTTTCTCATCAAGTTCAACAAAAAGATATTTCCTAAGTAATTATGTTTCTATTTATTATCCTTTTTTCTTTGATAGCTGGGAAGGCTAGAAACCTTCAATCAAAGTTACTGTGGCATAGAAATGCGTCTTAATATTTATGTAATGTAGAGTAGAATTCTGTAGTTATTGAAGACATTGACATGGACAGTGTACATATTAATACGTATATAATTATGTTGATATCAACGGAAATATAATTTTATATCATTATTTTTGTTTAACTACAAGGTTTTAATATAATTTTGAACAAAAAAAAACCGACTTCAAAAAGTAAACTAAAAAGCAAAAAATAAATTTACTTTGCACAAAGTAATACTTATTTTCACTTAAGTAAATAAATTTATTCTATAATTTTGAAGTCGGTGCCAAGTTTAGCGTTCTTTCATAATTTGTTTTCATTTAATATTAGTTTGTAAGCCAGTACTTTGGTAGGTACATAATATATAGTAATAGTTACATTGATAGTTGTATATTTTTTCTGATTTTTTTTTCTGTGATTGCCTACTACCTATATATTTAGTAATTTGATATTGTAGTAAGGTTGTTGAAGTACTTACTTAGCACCGACTTCAAAATTATAGAATAAATTTATTTACTTAAGTGAAAATAAGTATTACTTTGTGCGAAGTAAATTTATTTTTTGCTTTTTAGTTTACTTTTTGAAGTCGGTTTTTTTTTTGTTTAAAATTATTTTATTTTAAGACTTTTAGTTATGGGTAGACTGAGTAAGGATACTTACCGCCAGAGCAGCGAAAAAATTATATATATCAAGTTGACTATAAAATGATATATATATATACAAATTTTAATAATATTAAAGTCGATACCAGCCACACTGAATATGATTTCTATATAACTCTTTTATTATTTTTAGTCGATTTACATTTCTTTATTTGGCTTAAAACAATTTTTTGCCGTTTTAATATTTACCTATTTCGTCATATTGTTATGATAGTATTTATTAGATACCTACTATCTGGTGAAGACAGAGGTGGTGTTGAGTACTGTAATTGATATAGTGGCATATGCTTGCAGTACTTTAAGCAATGTCGTAATTTCCAAACGTATAACTTCAAAGACTAAGCAGTCCTGTATGCCTGTTTCTGATCTATATGATAGTAGATAGTTGATTCAAAATTATGTTTGTTTTTAGTCGGATATGCTTATGGTACTAGAAAAAAATACAAAATTACTATGAGTGTTCCTATAAATTTCGAGGAGTTCCCTCGATTCCTCACGACACCATCATCAGGCAACTTTGATAACTATGAGACCAAGTTCGACTGTAATTGACGTAGTGGCGTATGCTTGCATTTCTTTAAACAACGCTGAAATTTTCAAACATGTATCTCTAAGGACTCAGAAGTTCTATTCAGTACTTTAGGTCCAGGATATGGTGCAAAATCTTACTATTTGGTAACATATGCTTGGGCTACTTCAGAAAAAATCAAAATCAATATATGTTTCCATATAAATTTTGAGGAGTTCCCTCGATTCCTCACGGATCCCATCATCAGGTCACCACTTTGGTGACAATGGGACCAAACGGGAAGCACCACCTTTCAAATAAAAAAAAATCATCCAAATCGGTTCACCCAGGCGAAAGTTCTGAGGTAACAAACATAAAAAAAATAAATACAGACGAATTGAGAACCTCCTCCTTTTTTTGGAAGTCGGTTAAAATAACTTTAAACATGTCTACAAAAGAATGTAAAGTAACTCGATCACAGGAATGCAGATCACGCTGATTGTTTTTTTAAGGAATCAACTTAAAATAATCTGGTATACACATGATTGAGAGAAAAGTGACTGCCTCTGTTACTGTTCTTAAATAACATTCCTAGAGAGTGTATGGTGTAGGTAGCTGCTTTATACGTTTTTTATTATATGGGAATATTAATAATATTATATTGATGCAATAAAATACAATATCGCTTAACTCTAATGTAAGATTAATAAGTTAATTGGAGCAATCGATTTGGTATCGAAGTTGTAAACATTTTTGTTAAAGGGCATTCCGTCGGCGTATTGAAAATAACGGTTCCTTAGATCTTTAAGACCTTTATAAAACTATATTAGTACGGTGAAAATAATAAAATTTGTTTAATCAAAGGTAAGCGCGGGACGTTAATGTATATTTTATCTCGATACTTTGAGTAAACCAGAAGTGCATAGAAAGTCATAATAGTGGAGAATTATGACTACCATAAAGTATCAATTAATTTAAGCTACGATGTGCAACGTGTAGCTTTTGGAATTCGAATAGCCGATGTTAAATGAACGCTCTGATATTTTAAGCGTCTGTTTCACCAAGCGATGTTAATGTTAAAATACCATGCCTTCTCATTCATTTATAGGAATAACGAAAGGAACAACATGATATTTAACGAAGGATTAACTTTAACATTGCTTGGTGAAACACGCCCTTAGTGTTGTGTAGTGCGAGTTGCACTTCGACAAAAATTTAAGTTAATAATCTCCAGGTAGCTTTGCGGTGTTTGCAGATTGTTTCCAAGAACTAGTGTCGAAAAAAGAGGAGGGTAATACCTCTGAGCCTGCACCGTTGACATGCGCGTGTGGATCGGTAGCCGGGGATATTTGACGATCAATTCACACCCGGAGGTGCTAAGCGGCGAGGCCGTGGGTACTCTCGCTTAAACATCCAATACGTTTTGTTCGTCCTCCCCATATTTAATTTACGTCCAATTAAAAATAGAGTCTTCGTTTATTAAAATTCCATGGAGTTTGAGATTTTAATTTTCCGAATGGTAAAAATTAAAACTTCTTAATTGATTATATGTATACTATGTTTGAAAAGGTTTTAAATTTCATTCCTATACTATAATAGGTATTCAAATAACATACAAATCTAAATTAAGACGGAAAGAACGAAGATTCAATTATTTTTGTACAATAAACAATTTACTACCTTACATCTTAAACTCTCTCCAGTTATAAAGGTTATGAAAAGTAGAAGTCGTTAGTGAATGCAATTTTCCGGGCCTATTAGGCATAATTTATTAAACTGATTAACTTTTTGTTTTATTTAAATAAAAAGTTACTACTTCTCTTGAATGCAGCAATAAAAGGATTCCTACTGTGCGTTATTATGTGTGTGAATAAATCCTTCCTTTATTGTTATAATAAGGTGTATTGTACAAAAAGATTTGCCTGGAAATTTGTGTGGGTGTAGTTTTTTAAAGTAACGTCCTACGTGTCACGTACGATTCAAAATTTACGAAACCACAAAAAGTTGTGAGGATGTCGTGTCGTCATATTAAACGTATTAAGATAAAAGTGCTTGTCCCAAGTTATAAGTGAAAAGTTAGGTAGAAAGAGAAATATATACTACATAGTATTTATGGCGTTAAAGTTCTGCATGACATTAGGTACGCGATGAAAACCTTTTAGTTAAATTGTATTAGGTGTAGAAAGGATGTATATTCATCATTTATATAGTATTAAGAATACATGTAGGTTAATTATTATTAAATAAAAAATACATAAATGAACATTTTTTAAGTAATAATCCGTATTATACATACAATGAATATTAAGTTTGTTTCATATTATTTTAATAATTCCAACCGATGTAGGTATTTCTCGCTAGGTTAAGTTTAGTCTATTAGAATACACACTCTAATAGAATCAACCTAACCGTTTTGGGATCTGGAACGAAATCATAAATGTTACGTTTCTCACTCACACGAGTGAGAAATGAAACATTTTTAATTTATAATACCTACTAATCGCTTTCAGCTTCTAACTTATTCCACGCTAGATGAAGTTCTCAGTAAAGTCTATCGCATGATCTATCACACACGTTCATCTCGCGTCGTGTCCGGACTCTTTGTCTGCCTCTCCTCGGAAACTTAGGAATTTCATCATCTTTACTCATTACTTTTCACATAATATTTTACAAATAATTATGCCTACGAATAGATTACTTATTGTAACACATAACTGCATGTAATTTAAGCTGATTCCGTTCCCATATATCCTTCAGATTTGATTACAGTAAATATTGTAAGGTAATTAGAGCATACTATACGTATAAACATCACCACATTTTTAAGTCTGAGTAAACAAAATAGTGACTGGCTCACCACTCATTTCCACTCCTACAACTCTTGTGTAGCCAAAACCCTGCTTCAAAATGCCGTCGCTATTATTCGAAGTACGAAAATATATCGCGAATTCGTATGAATTTTCTTAAAAGTTCGTAAACATTGAAGCCCAGGATTGACAGTGGTAATCAAGACAAAAAACAAAAAGATAGAGAATAGGACGAGAGAAGTAGGATGGGAGAAAATCCCTTTTTACTTCCCAAGTCAAACGTTTTAGAAATTAATAATGCCAATTTTTGTATACCCTTCGCATCTTTATTTGTTAAAAAATATCCAAATATAGACTTGTCTACATTTGTATTATTTTGTTCACAGGTAAGGCCGATAGCATCAGCCTGCGGGGGGTGAGTCCATATTCCACGCGCGTCCCCAAACTCGCGGACGTGAAAATAGCTCTACCGTTTTATGGTTGAATCCAATCTTTTATATTGTGTTCTTTGAAATTTTAGTTTCATGTTTCCGGCTATAAATGTTTAGTAGGACTTGAATAGAAAAACTTCAATTATATTTTATTATTAACGCGTGGCCGTAATAGGTAGTTTAAAATAAAGCTTGGTGACTACAAACGAATCTTCTTCATATTGAAGAGTACCGTGAGTAGTCGGAATATTTGGTCGATATTAATATAATTGCCCCTTACTTATAAAATATTACCCAACGAATAACGTATTCGATATATACGATAGTCGATGACTCTGTAAAGATCAGTTTCGCAGCGCAGCGCAGCTTGGTGCAGCTCGAGATATGTACTCGTGTAATAAAACATAATAATTTAACATCTTAATATGTAGAGAATAAAGTTCAATTTGGAATTGCCAATTGAAAATTGGAAATTAAAAATGTCGCGCCGCGTTCCATCCGATGTGAACTGAAGCTAAGTCCAGATTTCACCAACGCATGTTAGTGTTAACGGCTTGTTAAAATACCATGCCTTCTCATTCACTGATAGGAATTACGAGAGGATCAACATTATATTTAACGAAGGATTAACCTTAAACATTGCTTGGCAAAACACGCCCTAAGAGGGTTAGAATATAAACACAATTCGCTGCTCGCTCGATAACAATAACTTTATCATTTTACGCATTGTAATTTGACATTCGCTACGAAGTATGTTTTTTTTTTCCTCCATTAAGAACCCACAACGATAACTAAATATCCAAGAATACTATCGAATTGTCGATTAAATTGTCATTACCGGTATCAATTTCCGTGGATATTATAAACATTTATCCACCGTTTTATACGTCCGCTGATGTTAATGTATAATTAAAAATGCAAGTCCAACTCTTTCATGTAGAATGTACCTCTACTCTGGCGAGGATAATAAAAATGCGTGTTTAAGGTTAAACGCAGTCTTATTTAAGTAGTTTTACCTTTTATCTCGTTTAATCGTTTTTATCTATTTTGTAGGTCCTGTTTCGAGTCGCAAAATTCATTTTTTAATTAAATGTTTTTGCGGTTAGCTTTTATGCTACGATAAACTCGTAATCATTTATTGTAATTTTAATTAACTTGCAAAATCCGAATAAAGGTTATTTTATGAACGTATTCCAGTCTAACATATTTAGTTGGTCCTTCTTCTTTATCTTATCTAAATAATTTCCGTGAATGTTTGTCTATAAATCAAGGTGTACCAGAGGTTGGCAATACTGAAAATCGGCAACTTATTACGAAATGTTTATCTATTCGTATTGACATTTATAATTGTACACTCCCGTCATACAGCACGCCCAGGCAATCGTGATCCGAGGGACTTTATTAGCCAAATGTCATAGAGCATGCAATTTGACTTATACTATCGATTAATGGATGCTAATGAAATGAAATATGGCGCCGCGCCGCAGCTCCTGCATTTTAACTCAGCTATTCACTATTTATTTACCAATTGTGCAATGATATTTTTTCTTATGTCTGTCCAAAAAAATGTTTTTGGACAAAAATATCATAAAGAAATTTATTTCTCATATCAGTAATGCTTGCGACAGGCGACCACGATAAAACTGCAACTTGCAGCTAAGCACACAACACAGTTTTTATTTAATTTGTTTACAGTTTAAAATTAATAAATCGCACCTTTCCTCCTAATTCGAATTACAGGATTGTTGGAAAAACGCGTTTATTTTATAACTAAATCAAACTATTAATAGGCACAGTAGGGTATGACTCTTTCTGTCAAAAGCATTAGGACCCGTGGTATTTATTACCATATATTTTAAAAACTTGAAATCACAAAATTTTGAGTTGTGCCCCTATTATAGGAAAGGTGAATATTAGACGCTTTTTACGCTGATTTGGTCTAGTAGGACGATGCAGTACTGTATAATATAATATTGTGACTATGCATTAATATAGTTGTCCTATATTACGGGCCCAATTGGGTAAGTGCAGATGTAAGAAAATTAAAATCCGCAGTTCCTACGTATTGTTACCGCATAAGGAAGTGAGAGGAAAAAAGTTCAAACACTATTATGAATCAAAAAAGTAAGACAAAAAGTATGAAATGGTCTTTGAACCTGAAACAAAAGTAACAAAAATGCCTTTTTGTTTTACATGTCGCGGCGTGAATAGTAATGAAGTGTTTGTTTGTTTGGTCTGTTGAGGTGTTACAGCGGAGTCTTCGCACGTAACAGATATGAATTATTGAGCAGACGGCTAAAGCTTTGTCTATGATGTTACGCTTTTTGTAAGAATGTGGTTTGGTTCTTTGTTACGATTGTGGCGCTTATGGTGCCATTACAGACCGTTATAGATTTTGAAACTAAAACTGGCAATCTCTGTATCTTAGTGGTTAAACTGGCTCAAGCTGGAGGTCGCGGGTTCCAATTTTTTCGGAGACCAAACATTATAATAAAATTAAAAATGGTAAATTTCCAAACACCTCAAGTAAATTCTGCGTGAATTGAAAATAATAAATTACTAAATAATTTATATAATATTAATAATAAGTAACTATACTTCATTAAAATAAGTTCGCTTACTGCTTGATTTACTTGCTTACAATTCAGTAGTGACTTAAAAAATTATTTTTATGGTATTTATGTATGTTAATTATGATTCAAGTCAAAATCATAAGTAACTATTAATACTATTAGTATCATTTCCGCAAAATAATAGAATACGCAAACTAGTTTTCTTCTTACATTTTAGTAGAATAAGTTTTATCATTGTTTATGACAAAAATGCCACATTTTTAATTTTTATTGATGATTCCATAATCGATTATTTTAAAAATATTTAAATATACCTATCATACATAATGTATTAGGTCAGTATTTTTGATTTTATTTTAATTTTTTTGTACTTTAGTAGTTTATTCAACGCTTGATCACTTTCCAAGGTTATTGTCGGTATAATTTAGAATAAGTTGCATAACATTTTAATAAAATTGTTTTTTTAATAAAATTAAGTTGTATTTCCAAAACGGGATGGAGAAGCATACGAACTAGAAAAGTTGTATGTTGTAATAATTATTAATTAAAAACTTCACAGTAGTTAGGTACTTTCGAAAACCCTTAGATAAATCATACTATAAATTTTGCCATATGTAATGTACAGATTGTATGAAATAATCTTGATTAATTAGAAATTAATTATAAAGTGAAAATAGAAATGCATTCTGAAGAGATAACTGTATCACTATTTTAATTACTTTTTCAATTATTTTGATGTAGACTTTCACTTTCTTTTAATCAAACAGACGATTTCGTCAGCATAAATAAACATTGGATAATGAATGTTAATAGTCGAACCTGTTAAATATACCTAAGATTATTCCTTGTTGTAACTACTGAATAACTGGTAGGTAATGTAAGTGGTGACTTTGAGAGGCACTAGTTATATTAGACTAACTAGCAATTTAATAAAATAGATGATCTACATTATAAATGTAATGTAATAGTGACTTATAAATAATATCGATAAAGCCCCTCCCTAGTTGACACATTAAGAACACGGACGTGTCATGATTTATAGTTCCACTAGCTGCTACCGTGACCCGGTTATTATTTCCAGAAGTGCTCGTCTAGATTAACTGCAGCGTGATCATGAATTACGGCCAGCTCGATAAAAATACTGGACAAACCGCGTAATCCAATTCCTCAGATGTTTGTAGACGTGGAAAATTGCGCCTCATAGAAAATAAAATTATAATGTTTATTCGTATAATTAAAACAAGTAATACCGCTATAAAATATTTAATAGACTCGAGTTATTCGCAGGATACCTCGATCACATTAACACTGATACAAGATTAAAGTGATCGAGCCGGCTTCAATAACGTACATTTGCCTATATAAGTTCAAAAGGTAATTATCGGCTCTTAGCGTCCTGACTCGGTTTTATCCTGGGAGGCATCTGTGTATCCCTTTTCACAGTACGTATATAGTAATTGCTGATATAAGTTTTGGATTTTTTTGCAAACCAGTAACTTGACACTATAGAAGAGGTCTTAAAAGGGAAACTTAGTAATACCTTCACGGCAATCGCGTCGTATTTATGTCATGCAGACGCGACGCTTTTTATCGATATTCCGATTGGCCCAACACTAGTTCATTTTAATTGGCCACGTCGCTGTCGGACAAGCGGCGGGTGTGTAAACGTTTTAATGACTTTATTGTGTTCTTAGTTTAAATGTGATGTGTGTTGTTCAAATTGCATTACTGATTTGTTGCGAGCTAGTGATGTTAACAGGAATGTAGTAATGTCGATATTTGATTTTAACAATTATAAAAAAATCCTATAAAAGGTTTTTAGTATATTTGTGGTTTTTATTATCATAATTGTGTAAGATTTTATAAAATTTGGATTTCAAAAAATAATTAGCCGGTAAAAATATGAAATTTAAAACAAATTTAATTAAACGCTATGTTTATGCTTAATGGAAGGCAGGAATGAGTAATAAAAAATGAAGGCAACATTGTAAATGGAGAAACAATTTCGGAGGCTATTTGTGGTGCGCGAGCAATTGTACAGTATTATTTCGAATGAAGGCTGCGGTGCATCGGACTTTTAGTCTGCGGTCTTACCGGCTGGCCCAAGTGTTACAAGCGCAATGGAGGGAGCGTTTTCTTCTCATCTTGACGATACAAATATCATCATCATCAGCTTATCGCCGTCCACTGCTGAATATGACCTTTTTTTGGTGTCGCAAGGGAAATGCGAATGCGTTACGCATCCCCTAGGGGTATGTTGGACTGCTGACTCTCTACAGCGGGTTCACCAACTAAAATCACTCGCGTATTGCCATCAGGCACTATGTTGGGGGGAGTACCCTGGATCTGACAAACACAGGCCACGCCTCCCACGACCGGCCGGTCTTCTATCACAATAAGAGATCACTCCGGCAAACTGAAGCGCTCTCTTTGGCGCCGAGACTAACTAAGCCGGGAAGGTTACCCATCCCTCTCCTGGAGCCCCGTGCTGAATATATACCTTTTTTTTTTATTTCGCAAGGGAAATGCATTACGCAATGCGTAATGGGGTATGTGGGACTCCCGGCACGCTACGGCTGGTTTACCCAGTGCTGAATATATACCTCCTCCAATGAGCGCCTACCATCCTGATGTTGGACAGTCCTTATCTTAAAGCAATCTAATGAAAAGAGAGAAAAATCTACTTAGGCACTGAAAATATATTTCCTCACTTTTGTTTTAATTTCATTACAATGGATGTATAATAATTATGGTGTTTGACAGAGTAGTACGGGCGAATGATTAAACTCAAGCTGTCTCGTACCATCGCGAATGTGAAACGTACAATTTATCGTGATTGTCATGGGTGTCATATGCATAAAACAATAACAATAAAAAAAACCCTAGGCTATCATATATAAAATAGGTATTGTATTATCAAAACATAAAAGCTAAAGCAAAAATAACGTTTACAACCACTTCTTCTTTGTTCCTATACCACACACGGTATAGCTTGCATGCGGTATTAATTTTTTCGCTTCATGGTTGATGTTCATTTGTTATTCTCGGCGTACAGTGCCGATTCCTTTGCGGATCTAATAAGTGAAGTTAGTTATAGTAACAATAGAAACACGTAATCTAATGAAAGCCACGATTGTTACTGGAAACTAAGGCCAAGTAAATATAAATGTAGCGTAACCTGAAGGTTCAATACTGAAGGCTAAGGTTTCATTATTTTTCACCCAACTGCACCAGAAGGAGGGTTATGTTTTCAAATATGTACATGTATTTGTTTGGCACGCTCTGCATCTGGAACGGCGGGTTAGATTTTAGCTTGAGAGGTGTCTTTAGATTAAAGTTTACTTTGAGGTGATACTGGCTGTATCAATAAAAAAATGGCGTTTTATTATTTTTAAAATTATAATTTTTTCAGTTTGCAAAGAAGTTTTGCCCATTATAAAAAATATGCAAGTAAATATAAAAAATATGTAAGTAAAACCTTATGACCGCACTTTTCCTAATATAGAGGCATAATTCGAAAAACATGATTGTTCGGAAAACGCGTTTAAAGATTTTAACTTATTTTAAGCCCGTGTATAGGTATTTTCACAAAATCGGTCATAAATAAATAATTTTTTGCGGTTCTACAGTTGGGTCTGACTTTTTCTGTCAAAAGCATTAGGTAGACCCGTGGTATTTATGCCCATATTTTATAAAAACTCGAATTCACAAAATTTTGAGTTGTGTCCCTATAGTAGGAAAGGTGCGATGTATGAGTAGGTGCGAATAAGTTAACACCTCTGGAATCTGAGTAGCAAAGAAATTACCTACTGGAAGTTCGACGGCATAGTTAATATGTACCTAAAGGAAAGGTCCTAATACTTCCACACAGTAACTACAATATTGCAACTCTGCATATAATTAAGTTGCCAAGTGTCTAACGTTAGCCCTCGGCATTAAATACCCTTTGTTCCCTTCTAAGAACGTGCAAGGGTGGTCGGCTCGTATTAAGAAACTTGTAATTATACATTTTTGGTATTCCTTAATGATACCAGTAGGATGGTTGTGAAGTTTATTTAGACATTAGAATTGGGGATTTTTTAAATCTTATGTTCATTTATTATAAAATCTGTGCTTTTAATTTTTTTTTTATGCAAGTGTCTATTATACTAATGAGCAGTTTTATTATACTTTATTGAAAATAAAAATCTATTTAAAAGGTAAGTATAATTTTTGACACCTATCTAAAATGAATATCAGCTACTCTTTGTGCAAACAACGTTTAGACTCCAATTAAGATCCAAAGAAAAGAACCACGTTTCCCATCAGACGCATTTCTTAATTCAAAATCGGCTTTACATAGGGCATATTTATGACATTGCACCTTAGCATATTCGCGGAGCACCTTCGCGATATTTCAGGCATGTACCCTGAGATCTGAGCATTTAGCACGTACCAGCACGCACCAATTAGCGATGCTGTAGATACACCGTCATAAATTGACTGTACCGTTACCGGCGGGGTAAGGTGCCATGAGGACAGAACGCTTCCTAATCGATATAAGGCCTGCTACACACGTTACACAAATAGTTGTATTTTGGTGGGTGTACGACTAATGCTAGGTTAGGTACTTTCATACAGTATAAAGATACGAAGCGATTAAATTGTTTCATTTTTAATAATAATAATCTATGGACACCACGTCAATCTGGCCCCGTGCTAAGTATCCGAAGAACTTGTGTTACAGCTACCAGACAACGGAAATATTAATAATTTTATACTATACGCATATTTAAGATTTTTACTATTTTATACACAAATTTAATACACATCCATGACCCAGGAACATGAAAAACTTTTTCGAGGTCGTCGGAGGTAAACCGGAATAGAATATTCATTATGCAAAATTAAAAAATTGAAAGCTATAAAATAAAAAAATACATACGTTTTTGTTTGTGTAAAAATTCCAAAAGATATCGGGTACCTTAAAATTGTAGAATAATAATAATAAAATTCGAGAATTTTAAATATTACTTTAGAAAAATTATAAAAGTTTCCGAAAACTATTTTGTGTTTTGCTATTATGCATGAATTTTACTGGCATGGAGGTTAATTTAAAATATTGTCAAGATCGATACGAATCGAGTGTGAGTGAAGCTGAGTTATTACTACTAATAAGCAATAACACGTAAGGCGTGGACATCAAACATTTAATGAATGTTCGTGTGTGGCTGGGAAGAGCAAAAACTTCCCGTTGACAAGTTCCCGTTTAAGACAAAGCTTCGGCACGATATGCGCTAACAGCATTACAATACAATAGATGATATTGTATATTAATAGGCGACTCGATAGTACTCCTGATTATTTACAAATGGGATCGACGCTTTGTTTCAGGGCCAGTGCAAACGCCTCGGGCGCCGGCAGGGCTGACACAAGATTATTATTGATGTTAAATAATACTAGCGCAAATAGTTTGAATGTAACATAGTACTCCAACAATTTGTATGAAAATAATAGTCTCGTAATAGGTTTTCAATATAGTTTTGTGAGTAAAAATGTTGTTGTTATTTTAAACTCGACTGTGCAAAAAGACAACAAACAGCGCATATTATGATAACAACACAACTTTTTTCAATTACTTACTTTTGTAAAGGCGACATCCCTACAATAGCGTGAAATTCTTCCCGATCCAATTATGATCACTCGTATTTCAACTCTAAGTATTTATTGACAAATCTTCGTTAGCAATAATAATTCGTCTGTAATGATTATTTACAGGGCCTGTAGGCAGTTATCTTTTTCTTTGGAACGCATTTCGTATTTAAGTTTTATTACTTTAAGTGGAAACTTTGTCACATTGGGAATTATATTATGGAAGAATTACCTACGTCGACCGAAGATAAAATTAGATTAAATATTATTGAAATTGTATCAGCTGTACAATGGCGTACCTTTGTTGTCAACAGGTATTATGTAAATACTTCGATATACGTTGGTACATCTCATTTCAACGAATATTAAATTAAAATATTATAATTAATAATAATTAAATCTCTACTTTAACAACCTGGGTCGGTATAAAAATATGTAAATATGTAAATGTGAATTAGAATTATTTTTCAATATAATGTTGGTTTTAAGTTGATTTTTTTAAACATTGGGGAAATTCACCAAAAACTTCGTCTTCTTTTTTAAAGTAAGCGCGGTAGAGTTTGTCATGTAACAATATCAGATGATGATGATTATTACTCCTTTCGCCTTTCACAGAATACTGTAAAAGCAATAACTTTGTAGGTTTTTCGCTAAATCCCTAATTAACGTTTTATCTAATAATATGAATCACAAACCAATTTGTTGGACATGGCTCATCAGACATGCCAAAAACAAAAAACACATCCTGTTTTATGTCAAAATATTCCAACCAGAAATTAAATAAACAACATGACTTATTCAGCACATAATACTTAGCTTCAGCATTTCAATTTTTTTATTACACATAATCTGCAACTTTCAAAATCTATGGTAGATTCTAGTTGTTATGATTCTACATCTATGTTGCAGTTGAAATACTGTTGAACCCAGAAATGAGCACAAGCTGGGTACAATATGGTGACGTGAGCTTCACGTAGACCTCCCGTAATGGTCCGAAGTTTTTATGATCGTACTAATTGGTGATACCAAATAAACCTGAAAATATATAAAGCTCCTCGAGGCGTGTTCAGTAATGGGTTTACCCGGCCCTCTATTTCATGTTCTAGAACCATTAACGCGTACATAATTAAAAACAATTCCTTTTCCATTTTCATTTTTCCTTTTCCAATTTCATTTCCATTTACCAGTGTTTGTGATGAAATCTTGAAAGATAAATTTGATTTCTTACTGATTGTGCTAAAATTTTGCACGTATGCAATATTATAAAGATTTGGAGCTGTTCCGATGCTTGAAGGCTATAGGAACTGCGCAATAAATTGACGAGTGCCTTGTCTTAATATTGAAAAATATATTATAGTTATCAACAATAAAATAATTATTATTATTGCTGTCGGCAACCGGAGAGTTCGTTATTTAAGACCTGTAAGAAAGTTATTCGGACATAAAAAGAGAGGGTAAGATTATGCCATTATACCACGGGAGGGATCTACAAAGTAGAGCCGGTGTAACAACGCAACTCAAATTACGTGTTAAGAAAGACCACTATCACCATTAAAACGGCGAGAGCTTTTCAATTTCATTGGACAAAGCGTTCGAACACAACACGAGAAGCGTCAACTAAAAATTATCTTATTTATGCCCTCGTGCTTTTGTAGTCCAACACTAACAATAACTAGTAACTCAGTCTTTAGACTTAGTAATAAAGTTTTACCATCATTTTAAGTATGAGCCCGGAAAATTTCGCTCGAAGGTGGTCAGAGTTTTAATGCGTTCCTTTGTTCGGCGTTGCAACGATGTTGCCACACTTAAAGTGCTGGCAACAAATTAATTATAGGAACTAATTTTGTGTGGACTTTGAAATAAATGCTATTTGCTGGAGGTGTAACAAACAGTGTATGTTAACAATCGCTCCGCTAAAACTCATTATTATTTCACTACATTGTTCGACTCCGGAATATATACGTGTTTATATCGGGGTTCCATTCCGCACAATTCTACTAGTTTTGTAAAATTACTTTATTCGAATGATATTGTCAAGAATGCAACAATATTATTTAATTATAAACTCGTTTCTTGATACCGAATATATTATAGATACCTATTTGCTAGTAAAATTCAATAACAATGCGAAGTTTAAGAAAAAATAAATACTCAGTTTAATAAATTGTGACAGTTAAATATTTTCAATTAAATCGTAACCAGTAAGTGCAATAAAATTCTATTAAAATGACAATAATCCTTACCTATTGAAGAACTGGTTCGTAGAATGTTTAATAAATTGTTTAGACCTTCGAATTATGTCTCAAGGCTGGTATCCTTCAGATTGAATTCTACAAAACATAAACTCAATAATATATGAAGTTATAAAAATTTATGATGCTATTATAAAAAAATAATTTTATGAACAATACAAAGGTGATATCTACATTATTACAGTAATAATTTAGCGTGCTATTTATAATGTGTGGCATCATTTAAATAAATTAGATTTATGCGGTTTTACATAAGAATATCGCCCGTGAATTCGTTTACTTTGAGCAGGTAATCTGTTAGTCTTAAATGAAAACATAATTTCAATCTATATTAGTATAATAAGTATGAGTATAATATACTTATCTATATCTATATAGATAAGTATATACTTATACTAGCAGTTCCGGCGAATTTCGTACTGCCTACCGAGTCCAATAATTGTGAATCCAAATCATCCTCGAATCTACTTAAACACACACAAAAAAATAATTCAAATCGGTTTAGCAGTGTAATATAAAACATATAATTCTTCTGTAAGGGTGTTAACTCCTCCTAAACTGCTGAACCGATTTGAATTATTTTTTTGTGTGTGTTCAAGTAGATTTGAGGATGATTGGTGCCTATTAGAATTACCTGTTAGCAGTAAATTTTATATATTATAATATGGAAGCTTACATTTTTTTTAACATAAGTTGTAATAATAACATGTATCGTATCATGTATGGCTCAATTATTATATTTTCAGTTAAAAACTTCAACCTTAAAAACTGTATTTTATCAAAATGTATTTTAATGATAATAATATGCTAAATAAAAAATGTTAATAATATCTCATTAATACTATTTAGAGTATAGCGTGATAGGTTATCCTTTTGTGTAGCAAAAATTTGGAGGTCACACGAAACGAAATTGCCGTCTTGTGACTATTATAAATAAAATATTTTAATAATAGGTGTATAGTGTATACCTATTATTAATAAAATAAAAGTTTAAAAAACTATAACCCGACTTCGCAAAAAAGGGGTCTAAAAAGGCTGAAACAAGAAAATAATTCAATTTGAAATCCAGATATGCATAGGTACATATATGGTCAAGGTAGAGCCGTGGTCGTACCCGCTATTGGGATTGCATATTACAACAGCAGACGAATATTATAGATTTGTTTAGCGGGTACGACCACGGCTCTACCTTGACCATATATGTACCTATGCATATCTGGATTTCAAATTGAATTATTTTCTTGTTTCAGCCTTTTTAGACCCCTTTTTTGCGAAGTCGGGTTATAGTTTTTTAAACTTTTATTTTATTTTACATTTTTCTGTTTCCACATGAACTATAACATTATATGTTCACTAAACTAACGTTAAATTAACACATAGAAAGTAACTAAACAACTCCTAGATACTATTTGTACGACCGCATTTTAAACCCTTATTTTGAATTTAACAACAAAATATAATAACTAATTAAAATTTTAAATACATATTTGTAATGTGCTTGCTAAGACCTATCTTTGGATACCAAACACGATACAATTATCTTAATTTTATTTTTTTTGGAGATAGTTTATGAGCTATAATTTTCAAAATCCAAAATTTTTCGAAAAAATATATAGCCTATGTTACTCGCGGGACCAATACGAATCGATTGACACCTTATTCATTAAAATCGGACCAGTAGTTTAACCGCTACGAGGGAACATACATACATACATACAAACATACATACATACATACATACATAGACTGCCAAAATCATTACCCTTCCTTTTGGCTTCGCCGAAGTCGGGTAAAAAATTATTGGCGCATTATAATTATATTTTAGGTAATATGCAAGCCCCTATATAGCATATAATATGCAGTTTTATCTATACATATAATAAATCTGTAGAGGGGTCATGTCTGTACATTAAGAATATTTAAGTGAAAATTAAAAAAAGGGGGTCTATATAAGCCACAGAACCTAAAAATAACATTTTTGAAAAAATTGTCTGTCTGTCTGTCTGTCTGTCTGTCTGTCTGTCTGTCCATATGGGAATGTTTGTCGTCGCATCACGCTAAAACCACTGTATGGAATGAAATGAAATTTGGCAGGCAGGTAGCTTATGACCTGAAGAGCATTATTGGAAATTATTATCCCGAAAAACGAAAGGGTTCCCGTGGGATCTTCAAAAAATTGTAGCTACCTATTTGACGGTATTTCAGTCATACTACTCAACGTATTTAAATAATATTTGGCAGGCTGGTAGCTTATGATCTGAAAAGCATTACTAGAAAATTATTATCCCGAGAAACGAAAGGGTTCCCGTGGGATCTTCAAAAAATTTTAGCTACCTATTTAAAGGTATTTCAGCCAAACTACTCAACGTATTTAAATGAAATTTGGCAGGCAGGTAGCTTATGATCTGAAAAGGATTACTGGAAATTATTATCCCGAAAAACGAAAGGGTTCCTGTGGGATCATCAAACAATTTTAGCTACCAATTTGAAGGTATTTCAGCCAAACTACTCAACGTATTTAAATGAAATTTAGCAGGCAGGTAGCTTATGACCTGAAGAGCATTATTGGAAATTATTATCCCGAAAAACGAAAGAGTTCCCGTGGGATCTTCAAAAAATTGTAGCTACTTATTTGACGGTATTTCAGCCAAACTACTCAACGTATTTAAATGAAATTTGTCAGGCAGGTAGCTTATGACCTGAAGAGCATTATTGGAAATTATTATCCCGAAAAACGAAAGGGTTCCCGTGGGATCTTCAAAAAATTTTAGCTACCTATTTAAAGGTATTTCAGCCAAACTACTCAACGTATTTAAATGAAATTTGGCAGGCAGGTAGCTTATGATCTGAAAAGGATTACTGGAAATTATTATCCCGAAAAACGAAAGGGTTCCTGTGGGATCATCAAACAATTTTAGCTACCAATTTGAAGGTATTTCAGCCAAACTACTCAACGTATTTAAATGAAATTTAGCAGGCAGGTAGCTTATGACCTGAAGAGCATTATTGGAAATTATTATCCCGAAAAACGAAAGAGTTCCCGTGGGATCTTCAAAAAATTGTAGCTACTTATTTGACGGTATTTCAGCCAAACTACTCAACGTATTTAAATGAAATTTGTCAGGCAGGTAGCTTATGACCTGAAGAGCATTATTGGAAATTATTATCCCGAAAAACGAAAGGGTTCCCGTGGGATCTTCAAAAAATTTTAGCTACCTATTTAAAGGTATTTCAGCCAAACTACTCAACGTATTTAAATGAAATTTGGCAGGCAGGTAGCTTATGATCTGAAAAGGATTACTGGAAATTATTATCCCGAAAAACGAAAGGGTTCCTGTGGGATCATCAAACAATTTTAGCTACCAATTTGAAGGTATTTCAGCCAAACTACTCAACGTATTTAAATGAAATTTAGCAGGCAGGTAGCTTATGACCTGAAGAGCATTATTGGAAATTATTATCCCGAAAAACGAAAGAGTTCCCGTGGGATCTTCAAAAAATTGTAGCTACTTATTTGACGGTATTTCAGCCAAACTACTCAACGTATTTAAATGAAATTTGTCAGGCAGGTAGCTTATGACCTGAAGAGCATTATTGGAAATTATTATCCCGAAAAACGAAAGGGTTCCCGTGGGATCTTCAAAAAATTTTAGCTACCTATTTAAAGGTATTTCAGCCAAACTACTCAACGTATTTAAATGAAATTTGGCAGGCAGGTAGCTTATGATCTGAAGAGCATTATTGGGAATTGTTATCCAGAAAAACGAAAGGGTTCCCGTAGGATCTTCAAAGAATTGTAGCTACCTATTTGACGGTATTTCAGCCATACTACTCAACGTATTCAAATGCAATTTGGTAGGCAGGTAGCTTATAATTTGAAGAGCATTATTGGAAATTGTTATCCCGAAAAACGAAAGGGTTCCCGTGGGATCTTCAAAAAATTGTAGCTACCTATTTGACGGTATTTCAGCCAAACTACTTAACGTATTTAAATGAAATTCGGCAGGCCGGTAGCTTATGACTTGAAGAGCATTATTGAAAATTGTTATCCCGAAAAACGTAAGGGTTCCCGTGGGATCTTCAAAAAATTGTAGCTACCTATTTGACGGTATTTCAGCCAAACTACTCAACGTATTTAAATGAAACTTGGCACAAAGGTAGATTGTAACATGAAATAACCAACATAATATTTTTAACCGACTTACAAAAAAGGAGGAGGTTTCTCAATTCGTAAATATATGTTTGTTTTTTATGTTTCTTCGCGGATATTTTCATCGTTTCTGAAACGATTTTAATTTTTTTTATGTTGTGTAGGGTATAATTTAAATTTGGTCCCATTGTCACCAAAATGGTGACATGATGATGGGATCCGTGAGGAATCGAAGGAAATCCTCAAAATTTATGTGGAATAATATATTGATTTTGATTTTTTCTGAAGTAGTCTAAGCATATGTTACCAAACAGTAAGGTTTTGCACCATATCCTGGATCTATAATATCAAAAAATTTCGCGTTTCAGTAAACTATATATACAATATACATAATATATATATATATAATAAAAAAATGCGCCGCTCTGGCTTACGCCAGGCTAGGCTAGGTAAACTTTTTCTCTTTCTACTATTTTTTTTTATCTAATCGTTTTTGTTTTTCATTTTCGGTCCTAAAATAATCGTCGTCTGATCATTCGAGAATTATCCCTACTCAGTCTATACCCATCACTAAAAATCTGAAAATTAAATAATTTTAAAACAAAAAAAACGACTTCAAAAGGTAAACTAAAAGGAACATTTAAATTTACTTCGCACAAAGTAATACTTATTTTCCAGTACAAGTGAAAATAATTATTACTTTGTGCGAAGTAATTTATTATTATACTTAGGTTTTGCAAATACGATTAATAAAGTATAGGCGTAGAATAGTTTGTTTTCAAGATATGAATGAGATGTCATAGGTACATTTAAATTAGAAAAGTTATGTCAATATAAGTAAGATTTATGTTTTTCATGATATTTTTATTTATTAGTTTTCATGCTAGGTACGGCTTGGGTTTTTCTTTCTTTTGGACTATTGTTATTTTGTCGTCTAAAGGAAGTTAGTACTTTAACCGTAAAGTCCCTGAGTAGGCTACATGTTTGTTAGCGTAGGTAATTAATAAATAAATAACCGGGCAAGTCCGAGTTGGAATTGCGCACCGAGAGTAGACTTTTAAAAAATTTGGCGCTCGGCGCCAGCAGCGCAGCGTCGGTGTGAAAACGATCATCGTCTGCAGTCGCTGCGGCGTAAAGTCCATACAAATCTCAGTACAGATATCTTCGTCGCGTATATGAGCGTACTATCAAGTAGTCCCGTTCGCATAAAAGAAAAAAAAATATTATACATACAGACGAATTGAGAACCTCCTCCTTTTTTTGAAGTCGGTTAAGAATACACGGTCATTTTTCAAGCTGGTAGTAGGAATTGTTAGCATTTTCAAAAAAAAAAATACCTCAAAACATTTACGACAAAAACGGCTATTACTCCATCGGCCTACTTCTTTTGCCTATGCATGTCTAATACCGTGTATAAAGAAGCATTACTATAAATTAGTGATTTTAAATATCCAAACGACAGTGTTCATAAACTAAAAATGTATTTGAACTGCTGCCCTAAATCACTTTTCCACGCGTACGAAGTCGCGGGCACAGCTAGTACCAAAATATTTTTCCGGTTACATCATTTTCAATTTTATCAATGGTAACTATTAGGAAGCGTAAATTCGTGTATTAAATATGACTGTAAAATATATTATATTACAGGTACGAACAGATTATATTCTCTTTAGCTGACATGCAAAACAGTTCTGTATTTCAAAAAAATCGATCGGCGCCAGTAGATTGTAGGTGTAGATGGTAGGTATTATTATATATTATATTTAGGCCGTGTTTCGCCGAGCAATGTTAAAAAAACACCATGTTAAAATACCATGCCATCTCATTCATTGACAGGAAATACGAGAGGGATAACATAATATTTAATATGGCGTTAACATTAACATTGCTTGGTGAGACACGCCCTTAAATTCATAAAGGTGTAAATTAAGACAGCCTGCAATAATAGTTATCAATTATCATAATATAATGGCGTTGACTTTCAATACTTAGGAAATACTTTATGATTGTCGTAAAAAAGCGCGGCTATTATTTCAATATCTTTTAATTTGATTGTGTACAAGTGCTCGTATATAAAGTGAAAAGCGGCCGCGGCTGCAGCAATTTATTTATCTGTTTTAATTTATCTATACGACCCGTATCTACACGTGTGAAGGTCTATAAACAAAGTTTAGACTGAGAGAGACTGTAGGCGTCCCAATAACAAGGTTTTGTCTTTTAAACGACAACTATTGTAACTATATCTCGGTATCCAAAGCGATCTGTGTCTTTTTAGATCTCATGGAATCTAGGATGTGTATAATACACACGGAGGTTAAGTTTGTCGAATATATTTGAGTGGCATCATTTTAGCCTACTCTTAAATCTAATTGAATGCGTTGACATTGAGATAAATTTTATTTTTGGCATCTACTTACCAATATTTTTTTTTTCAATTGTTGGCTACAATGTAGAGTTATTGAGATCGGATGGGAATTTTACAGTTATGTAATTTTAAACACGCTAGCGCCAAGTTGGTATGAAAACTACAGTTAGCACGAAAGTTGACCTAGATATTAGTATTTATGTTTCATGATGCGACAAGGGTCTACCCTTGTGATACACAAAAAGCAAAAGACCCTCTAAGCTAAGTTGCAAATGACAATCCAAGAAAAGTTATAATTATACTTAAGATTTTAGTAAAATAATATAGATAAAAGAGTTTCCGAAAGTCTCTCTGTCACTAGCACATTGAACTATTGTTCCTGGTTCCATGAGTGCTTTGACTATGTGTGGCTCAAAATACGTGAGTGTTGTGATCACGTCGTATTTAGAACTTTATCGGATGTGTTTTTCTCTCCGACTGGAACAATCCGCGAACGTGAGGTGCACTTAAAATTTCTTACTCTATTTTACGTTAATGCAGTTTATAAGTCACTTTATATAAATGTTACGTTTATCTGTATACATAAATAGTTGCCTGGAAGAATCTGTTTTCAGCAGTATGGCAGAGAATTAAAAAAATATATTTTTTGAAGTTATGCTCAAACAAAGATTTTTTTATCGTCAAGTCTTCTAATATCTTCTTCTGCTAAGATTTGTCTGTGCATTGTATATTTCTATATTTCTACTAATCTTAATTATACGTACTTTTTGTGTATCATTTACAGTTCGAGATAATAAATTATTCCTAAACGCATCAAGTGCATTCGGTGTTCTAAATAAACCGCACCATTACATTTGAGTTATGCGCTCGAGTACGGAACTAACAAGCTCCCAGGATGCTGTATCCTTCGCTTGTTCTGTCAAACTTGCCCGCGTCACTTCACAGTTCACACTATATCCTCAGGAATTTCAATGAATTCTCCCGCTTACAAGTGTAAGACACGGTGCAACGTGAACTTTAAAATCCATTTTTACACCTTTATTAGGGAGCTTTTTTTAGACTTCTCTTCTCCATTGGAACCGTCACTAAGTTTTCACATGGATATTTAGTAAATAAACTAGATGACTCGTGCCCACTTCGTTGAGCATAGAAACAGTTTGTGATGAATCCGTTAAAACCTTACACAAATATTTCAAGACTAGCCGAATCGCTTCAGCCGTTCTCAAGGTTTAGTGAGACTAACGAACAGCAATGATTTTTTATATACAATATTATTCTATGACGAGATGCTTTACTTTTATGTCCTTAGGTCCCCTTTTGCCAGTCTTTGTCAAAGAACAAAGATTTCATTCACATAACACATCAATCTCTGGATTTTCTCGTAACTAGGAACTGTCAGGTAAGGGACAAGTTTGCTTGTTTACGGGTTACTCTTACATGATTATTTTAGGGTTAAAGTCACACACATGGTCACATTGTACAAACTAGTAGACATATAATTAGTTAGCCGGCATTGAGGTCTGTCCCAATTTTCAATTGCTATAGGTATATATTTGGGACATATTTTCCGAAGTTCGTGTCACCCGTTATTATATTATTCGGCAATTCACACCAGCGTGTACGTGTTGATATGGCTGCTTTGGCTCGTAAAATTTTATGTTCCTGTGTCTATAGGAATATTAAATCCAATGTTGCAACACCAATGTTATATAATGTTTTATTCAAACTAAAACGGCAAGAAACAACACGAATTGCAAATGCTAGGGGTTGCCAAATAAAAAAATAGCAATATCCAAGTACGTACTTGCTCGATTTTAAGTACGTATCTTTCATTTGAACATTATATTATAGTCATATTTTTGTTGTTTCAAAGATTAGCAGGAACAAAAAACAAATAGAAGTTTTTAATTTAAACTAAGTGTTTTGGGATAATGTATGTATCTTCCTACTTGTTTGTTTCGTACAATGTATGGATATAATTATGTAAAGATTTTTTTGCTTTCCATCATTAAAAAAAAGCAAAATTATATTACAAGCCAAGTGTTTTGGACAGCCCTAAATCAAGGTAATTTGCTATTGTTTATTACAAGTGATTGAGTTAATAGACGAAAATCACGATTACATTATATCGAGATACCTAACTCGACGTTATTTATTATATGCTGCAAAATGTACTGTGAGTTATATTAATAATAATTTAAACTAGTTTTAATATTTTGTCTCTATTAAAACTTTATCTAAATCTGTTATAATATTTACTTAATCATGAAGTACCCATTTTGAAACGTTCCTTATTGCAGTCTTTTGCCGATTAGAAAAAATGTTGCAGTATTACACAGTGAAATATTTTTTCAAATCGGGCTAGTAGTAAAGCAAAAAGCAAACAAATTCTTCTGATTATAAATTACAAAATAAGTGGTATTTTTTCTTGAAGCGAAAACTTTAGGAAAAGTTTTATCAGATTTGTGCGGACGGAGATGTATGTACCTATACAATTAGGATTTATGTCGAAAGTGACAAGATTAAAAAAAACTAGCTCAGACTCACAGTAGCGTGCATTTTATAGTACAATTTTATTACACATTTATATGTTCATTATTTTCTATCTAAGGGGTAAAAGGGTTAAAAAAGAACCCTTACATAGTTCAAATTTAAAAATAATATTTTATTTGTGATTTTCGACGTCCGTTTTGTAAATTCAAAATAGTTACCTACAAAATAAAGTAACGTAGAAGACGAAATATATCTAAGGCCAGATAACATCTGGCCTTAGATATATTTCGTACTGGACTATTATGAACTGGATGTACTATTACATTTTTGGCTATGTAATGTAATAGTACATCCAGTACATAATAGTTCTTATAATAATAAAGAATTCTCACAATTTATTGTTGAAATATTTTGATTAATATGAGTATAGAACTGACGATCTGATACTATTCTTCGTTTTGATATATTGTGTCAGCACATTGTGTACTGCATTCCTAATTCGTAACGCTACTGCCGAGACAGTGGTTCAAAGTATTCTCTTTCTAATGATAATAGGGACGCCTTATTTTTCTATAATGCTTGTCTAAATAAATCTCGCGTCCAAAAATATGTCTTTGTCAACGCAGTGGGGATATGATAAGTGACACATAGTTATTAGTCCGAAGTGAAAAATGTATTTTAGGTTGAACTAAATGATTGTTTTATTGTCTTCGATTAAATAAAAGGAATTAAGAGTCCATATGGCCAAAAATTCCAAATTCGAACGGTATTATAATTTCTTACAAGCTTTTGGAACTAGTTCTGATAAATAATTATATTAATTTATGTGTGCATTATAACAGTAGTCGAAAATTGCATAGTATCCATTTGTCAATTTCTTTTTTAAAATTCAATTTTGGAAAGTTTCTCGATTATGTAATTATTAATTAAGTTAATATCTGAGAGATGAGACACGTTGAACCCGACTTCGCCCACGATATATTTTATTTTTATTTAATACTCTTCTATACGACGACGATAGAAAATATTGAATCTTAATTTTATTTCCATCGGCGTTTCCCCATTATTATAAAAAGTTTAAGCCCGACTATGTATATGATTTTTAGTTAAACTATCTGGACTATACTTACAAATCTATTGACAGCTCTTTTATTAAATTCGGATCAGTAATAATAGCTCCCCTCACCGATTTCGGTCTCGGTAGCTGACTTTAAAACCAGGCCAGCTACGCAGGAGCTATTTTATAGTGCCCGAGTGTGCGCGCAATACACAAAGATACTCTCTCTTCCTTTTACTTTCATAACCCAGTGGGACGGTAAACCGACACGACTGGCGAGAGAATAGGCGCAGGACCGACTTTTTACATGCCCATCCGACGCACGGATCATCTTTCTTGTCAGACAATCGGGTGATTAGCCTGCATTGTCCTAACCAAATTTGAAAATAACATTTTATTTGTTGTTTCAACGCGGGAATCGATCCCACGACCTCCGGGTCGAGAGCGAAGCTCTGAACCACTAGACGGAGGCTAAAATACGGATTAGTAGTTTAGGTACTAGGCTGGGACCAACATACGTAGACTGCCGAAATCATCACCCTTTCTTTCGGACTTTCATGGTGGAGTAAATATGAAATATTACAATAACAGCCAAGTTTATGTCCAACACGGCTTAGCTAGAACATTAGTCGCTTAGATACTGAAACCTGTTTAGCTGCTACGTGTTTATTGACCAATCGGACTAGTCCAGATACTTCCGAAGGCTCCTCATCAGGTGAAATTGCTTCTCCATAGCGGTATTAAACCATTCATCTTTGGACGTGTTGACACTATACTTAACGTCTGAACCATAAGACGTGGCACGAAATTTCAGACCAGCAGGCTTACTCCCGACACAATCGAGAACCGAATCAGTTCAATCTAAACGGCTTTTGGTGTTTTATTTGGAGGTTTGCTTTGCAACTAATCAGGATAAAGAAAATCGTTACATCGTAACTTTTTGTAGTCCCTACCATATCAATCGACTGAGAATTAAAATCAACAAACGTCCATTTATTAGGAAGTACGCAGCACGATCGAATCTGAATCAAAACCGTATCAGTTTGGAGAAGGCAAGGACACGAAACTTTGTGCCACTACTCATGACTCAGGCTATAGTTACTGTTATAATATATAAGTTCTACTAGTAGTTACTATTATTATTTTTAGTTATATGTATTATATGTATGTTTTGTTTTTGTACAGTCAACCGGTACAAATTAGTTCCTTTTGGAGCTAGAATATAGAAAATGTTACTTATATTTGCATAATTTACGTGTAACTTATTAAAAATAATTGTATAATGTAATATTACATTGTATTTATTTTATTAAATGAATTAATTACTAGACTATGCTTGTTTTCTATATATAAATAAAAATTATCTGATCTTCTATATTATATAAATAAAAATGAATTGCTGTTCGATAGTCTCGCTAAAACCGACCGACAACAGATACAACAAATACTACTTGTCTGGTTACAAACAGACGGATTAGCAGTAAATTTTAATAATAAAGTCACGTAACCCTAAAAAAATTCAAACATCATATACTAAACAATCACTTTCGTTACAGGTAAGAACGAGCCCATTTTGTACGGTATAAGGTAATTATTTTTTTCTACTTTTCGAAAACAAAACCTGACGCAATACAGTGTGCATCAAATTTAAATTGAAAAATTCTATGCGGTTCTTTCGATCTTGCATGATCATTTGTTTTCTCTATCTAACGCGTAGAGTTTTTGATATTTTAGAGTGAGATGGATGTGGAATTGTTCGTCCGTCGACGGAGCCGTAACTCGTAAGGCCGTGTTGAAATACTTACACGGGATTTGAATTAAAACCTGTGCGTTAGGATAACCTACTGTCAGCAAAAAAATGTTATTAATACTAATCAGATACGTAAACATTTTCTGATGAATTAAATCTTGTAATTTGTATGGTAAGACAAAAGTGAACTGAAAACTAAGCATATCAACTATCGTATTTTTTATTGTAATCGGTCACTTATCGATTATTTAATTATGATGGAAGTATGGTCAAATTTTAAAAAACCTTAACTACAGTAAAATATACAATCGTAGGATAAAACGCAACAGGCTTTATTTTAATCACTTAATTATCATGACATCATTTAATATAAATAAAAATTAAATTTTTTGCTGGCCGTACGTCCGTCTCGGCTAGTGTCCAAACTTGAGACTGTCACAATGTATTGTATTTAACATCGCGTTATCGCCACACCATCGGATAACATCGTGCGCTGATAAACTTAATGATGGATGACGGCTAGCACATTCTTATAATTAACATAAAGACTTTAATTAAAAGTAGGTACTCGAGACAACGAGGACATTGTCTCATAAAAAGACTAGATTTTACCCGCGACTTTTTAAGATTGTATGCGCTTATAGAAATTACGTGGGGAATTTTCATTTTGCATAAAAACTAGCGTATTGTGAAAATCTAAAGCTTAACCACAACAAATTCATAATTTTCATTCAAACTGGTTCAGCCCCTGGGGCATGAACGACAATAAAACCTACCCACATAAATACAGTATCCTACAGAAATGTAAGCTTTTTTTGGATAAGAACCCATGTATTTTAATAGTTTTTGCGAGTAAATATCTGAAATCCATCTATCTATTTATACATCTTCCGAAACTTTCACATATATAATAATAGTAAATACATAAAATTACTGTGCTTATTATTGTTTTCTAAACATAACGGTACATTGAATCTAGACACGAGTTTAGAATAAGCAGAAGCGTAGGTAAAATAGTTAGGTATTGTTACATTATTAAAGAGCTTAAGAAGACATCGCGAAAGTTTTTTCTTCTTATTTTATAACAATATGATTTTTCAATAAAAAAATGTATAAACTTACGATGTGAAACGGACCTTTATCGATCTGTCAGACGAAACCCGACCCTGCCGAAACCGAACACCACCTCCAAGGTGTTTAGGTCTCAAATAATCTAGATATGATTATAAATATGACCTTAAACCCAGGACGTTTCCACACAAAAGACATTTGAACCGTACCCAAACACTCGCGAACCTTTTCAGTGGTTCTTATTTTTCAAAGACACCCTCATTCTGTGAGCCGCCCGCTTCCTTTTCGTGTTTTTGTCGAGTTCACACTCCGTAGAACAAAAGTGAGAAAAACAAAGCAACGCCGACAGCGACACCTGACGAAGTGAGAACGAAACATGATACCCGATTTCGACACCGCGCTCGATAATCGAGTCTACCCATTCAATATTAAAACTCACTTTTCTATAGACGATTCGGTCCTCACAAAGAACCACACGAGTGTCAATCCTAATTATTCAGGTATAAGGCTTCAACTGCATCGACGAAAGGTAAGAAATAAGATTCACGTGATACCGTCTACCTTTCGCCAAGTAGTTTTGTATTGGAATAATTTTATAGTTATTACATGTTATTAGAATGGGATCACTTTGTTGCATTCGCAGTTTGGTGCGAAACATAGAATCTGCGAATCAATCAATATTGTAAAACCAGTTCATAACCGTTCCTACATTATTATGCATTATTCGTAAAGTAAATTACTGTATTATGCATTATTATTAATATTCTAAAAGTATCATAAACTTATAATATTATGTTTTTCCCATCGTTATAATTTTTAAAGCTAAAAAAATTTTTTTTTACTTTTTTAATAATCGTTAATTGCCGACATATCATTTTACTAATCTTTGTTATATTAACCTGTACCTAATTTGTTTCAACAAATCATTAATTATTTATCGATACTGAGAAAAATATGCATACATATATATGCAAATAAAACATGTAAGAAATGAATATTATTGCCTCAACGTATTAAAAATCAAAAAGAATTGGTATTCGATCCGGAAAAAGTTGTCAGACATGACGCACCGATGCAAACCCATTATTTTAATAGACCATTTAGGAAACATTGTATAAATAACGAATCTAAAACCAGATATTATAAGTCACTTTGCATTCCCCGGTCATGTAGAGCTATCGTGGGTTCGAGTATCTTGTAATGTCGAGAACGAACTTATCGGTCAAACTCGCGAGGAGCTGAGCGAATCCCCATTATTTTGCTCTATTAAAACGCGTTTAAGTCTTAGTGCAGAGGGAGCGTTGGTAGTTTGTAATATTTATGGGAAAATTATACTTGGTTTTTATTACTTTAACGGCGGAGTGCTGAAAAGCTAGTTGAAGTTAGAAGAGAAGAGCCCTTCTTTTCACGGGCCGTCGCTGTCACTCCTTGACAGATTGACAAGGACAGCATGTTACATAAGCGCCACCTTAATCTAACTATCGCTTCAGTATTTAGCAGTAAGTGTATTTGACACTGAGTTAAGAAAATAGTGAGCACGGCTACTGATTCCAGTAAAATCAGCATCATCAATGATATCGAAAACAATTACATATTTATGTACTTAGTAATACTGACACTGTTATTTATGTACCTATTATGACGGTAAGGTACATACGGAGTTTAATGTACTTTACCGTCGCGTCATTTGGTTTAAAATATTATACTTATTTCTGTTCCTACCCTTAAATATGACTTCAAAACTGGTTGAACTACATTGCTACTCATACTAATCATAAAGATTACTTTTGCATAATTTTGTTATGCAGTATAATTAAAACTATCTACAAGAGGTTCGTTAAAGCAATAGCTAGATGGTTATTTTATACTCGATTTTATGTGACTTCCAGTTCTTGTGAACTAATTCCTAAACCACAGATTATAATATTTATAGCTACTTTAATTGTTACATATATACTTTGACTATGACTACTGAGTCATTGCAGAGTTGTATTCGATAGTACAGAAAGTTTGTTAGATTTAAAAAGCTGTGGTATGTTCCAACTGTATCGAATTATCAAATTTCGGTCTTATTACTATAACAATAACGTTCGAATATACCGGGTTTGAGATTTAAAATTTTTATTAAAGAATTTAGCATCGGTTTTTTTGACCGGACAGTTCTTAGAACCATGTCGTATAATGGCAAAACGGAACATGCGCTAAGTAGCTATATCCGACTTGTACATAATATAATTACCTCGTTTATAGCATCATTAAATATAATAACGCAAAAAATAACATTCTTAAAATATATTTTTAAAACATAAAAATTTGAATTACCTTTAAGTTACATCAATTACCTAAAGAACATTAATTAAAATACCGGTTTAACCCGCTACACTCCAAACTATTGCCAAAATAAAACATAAAATATTATATGGACGTTTTTACACCACGTCAATCTGGCCCTGTGCTAAGTATCCGAAGAACTTGTGTTACAGGTACCAGAGAACGGAAATATATTTAATATTTTTTTACTATACACACATTTATGATTTTTATTATATTAATACACAAATTTAATACACATCCATAACCCGGGAACATAGAAAACTTTTGTTCCCTCGGCGGGATTCGAACCCGCGACCTCTCGCTCGAGCACCAACGCGCTCAACCACTGCGCTACGGAGGTCGTCAACATAAAAAAGCAATAATAATAATAATTTGTTTTTATTAAAAACTTTCTAAATTTAGCTTCGATATGCAATAACTGAAATTTAAAAATATCATTAACGAAACAGAAATGTAAAATGAATCAGATAATAACGATTGGGCGGACATTTGTCAGCGGGTCTTTTTAAAATGGCGTCAATTAAATCTCTCACAATTAAGTCCGGGGAATGTCGCGATGCGATTGTATCGGGTGACCCGGGGCTATCGTCCGGGTTGGGATCCCGGGCTACCGTTCGAATGTTCGTGATTTATCGGCCCCCGACTCCCGGGTTAATTGAAGGCAGCTTTGTTTTGACTTGTTATTCGCTGAACGTGAACACGCGTCATTAGCGTCACATGTGTACCGTGCGGGATAAATTAGTCCCGACCGTTACGTGTTTACGGCGATTAGGTGATGTAAGGGAATAGTGACTTGCGGCATTGTTAGTAGAGTATATGTGTCTTTATATTTAAATAAAATGCCATGACTTTTTGTATATAAAAGCACGTAATGTTATACTCTAAAATCTACATTACGTTATATCTTGTAGAAAAATAAGACCACTATGACATTTATCTCTGGGTATCTTTTGTTGTTATGTAAAGGTTTTCTAGCTTTTTCTGTTAATTAGTTGGACTAAGCAGCTCTATAAATTAATAATTGTTTAACCTACAAGCAGCCATTTGCACCTCGTAATAATTTAAAACAGAAGAACTACGTCATCTATAATTTGATTATTATTTGTGTGGGTAACACTTTAAGTTTTGTTCAAAATCTTACAACATTATAAAAACACTAGTTGTTAAATAACTATATGAATAGGTAGATGTAAACAATAATTAATTGATAATTAATGAAATGGAATTGTACAAAATTTCATGTAAGAAACATATATATATAGGAATAAGGATTGTAGAGACAGATACGTGATAGACGTTTTTTGAATGGTTCAAAATAAGTTTTTCTGTTAATTTTACCACGTACATAAACAATAAATCAAATTGATGATATCACGCTAGATTAACTATTTTACTCTAGGTAATGTAAAAAACAAACAATTGTAAGTTTTTTGTACCTCAACAGTATAGAAGTAAGAACATAAAGAAAAAAAGAAATATCAAAATTTTCTATTGCGATTGCACTCGGTACCGGGTTTTGTGTAGTTACCCCATATGTTCCTGACACTTGTAAACTCCAGTCGCGGTAGTTCAGTCTTCCTCTAATGACTAATAAAACATAAGTCTAGATACAATTAAAAACCTGATCTGTATTCGCAAGTCGAATAAATTATTAATGTATACGGTCGTATACTCTGAGAAAAGGCAATAAATAGGCTGGGGGCAGACGAAAGTCGACGTACAGCACACGAATACGAGTAATGCGTCATCTCAAAGAGGCATATCTAAAATCTGAGTCGAATAATTTTCAATTATATGTCACTCGTGGTAAGGTTCATTTTGTATATAGCGATATTGTATGTTAGTTTCATAGTGTGGGACAGTCGCAAAGACAAAGCCGTTTCGTTTTTAGGGGGCAAGTGAAGGCGACAGTTGGTCACCGGTTTTTGGATTTAATTCGCAAAATCCCGGCCGTTTCGATACCACAATGAGATCGTCGGTTGACATTGAGTGATGGGTGGACTTGACAGATAAGATTTAGCTCGATTTGGAAGAATTTTTGGATGAATTTCTGCGCTTTAACAATGTGGAATCGTATATAATTTTATAAGAATGGCCTTTTGGGTACCGGTTATAGTGAAGACAGCATCAAAATGTAATTGACAATTCCATTCATAAATACATAATAATGCAATGAGATCTTAAATTCTTAAAAAATATTTTTATTATAATCAAAGATTAGTTTTCAAAATCTGTAAATTTAACTTATTATATAATTTCTTAGTTCATTTCAACGTTCCAAATTTTAACAATTCATATATAGTAAAAGGTAAGAAAAGTAAGAAAAGTGTAAAAAATAATAAATATTTTTTTTTTTGTTAATCGTTTTAGAGATTTGTATGAATCGTTACATTTTCGTAAGACAACCGCTGCTTAATCGCTTATTAAAAGTTAGTTAACTCGCGATTTAAAAAAGTTGCGAGTTCGCAACCGGTTACGTGGAGATCAAACAAACGCAATGTCATTAAACCTGTAAACATTAAAAAATTTTGATAACGTTTTATTTTACATTAAACTCGCAAATAAAATTAAATTTATCGGTTCATAAAAACTGCATTACATGGACAGGCGAATGTTTCGGTTTTACGAACTTTTGTGACAAAAATATGACTCTTGTCGTATATCTTTTTTTATAATATACGAATTATAGCAATAATAAACGTTTATTGTTATTATCTGAAATCAATTTCAAGCAAATTAATAAGTACATGAATAGTTAATTATTTCCCTAACACTAAATTCACAAAAAGTATTCATACAAATATCTATAAAAAGAAACATTTTTTGTAATCTCAAACGCTGGTAGTTGGTTTTACATTTAAATCGTATTCTAAAATCGGCCATTTTGTTAAACAACCAGTCTTTAAAGTTGGAGCTAGATTTAGTGAATAATTCATAAAACAGAATACAATACAGACTATTTAGGTTTAATTGGAATAAAACTTGCCACGGAATCTAAGGCTAGCGGATAAATATTTTCATGAGGTTTTATCTGTCCCAATTATGACATTAGTCATAACTTTACAGGAATTATTTGCTGTCGGCCTCATAAAATGTTATTACAAACCAAAATAACGGAGGCAATGATCAAAATTAAAATATTTCCATAATTCGCCTTCAGAACTTTATTTCGAAACAAAACCGTGATAACCTGCCCTTTACCAAGAAATTCTTTTGGTACACGCGAGCACAAAAGTGTTCCATGTTGTAAAAAATACAAATTCATTCTGCATTATAGAGAAGTCAATTAGTATGTAAATAAAATGAAGAAAGTAAAATGAATATTTATTTCACACTTATTATTAAGCGTTTAAAAAAATTGGTAATAAAGCAGAATTAAAAACCAATCGAATAGGTAATCGCCTGCTTTAGTAAAAGTTAGTATTCCGAGCAATCCATCTTTGGACCATGTAATAGTGTTGTCTTGCCTTAGGCTAACTTTTTTATGAACTTGGTTTTCTTTATTTTGGCTATTTTTTAAGGTTTCCGAATAATTTGGTTACTCACGTTATACTAAATAGGCACGAATGGTAGGTTTTATAGTTTCTTCTTAGATTGAAAATGTTACTATTACTATTTACATACTAAATTTAGTTTTGTGGATTACCTATCTATATAAAGTATAATTTACTAGTAAAAATAGTTTTAATTAGTGTATATGTTTACAGGAAGTGGATAACAAGTCGCTAGTTTATAGACAATACGAGATAAATTACAAAATATAATTATATTTAAGTAGCCTAACAGTTATCCACGCGACGGTACTCCTTGATAGCCGTTACGGATAATACGATTTATCTGATGGTCCGCGCCAATATTTGGCTTGAATTATGTTATTGAGTCGAGGCCGGGTTTCAATGTAAATATGTACATTGTTCCAGCGTGTGTTGTAATTACTTACACTATCCCCTTGTTGCTGTAATGGAATTTCAAACAATTGAACTCATATCTGTAATCGAAAGCGTATTGTCTTGAAAATTAACGTAACCGTACAATGAGTGTTCAATGTTAAATATATTATATATTTTATTGCCCGTTCATGTTTTATTATATCGTTCTTTAATATTTTAGCGGTTTTTTAATTGACATAAGATTGGAAAATTATTGCGATGAAATTTTTTATTTTAAGAATTAATCATGGTATCAGTGTAACTCATTTTTAGTATTTCTAACAAGAGTAATTTCGGAATTGCCGTTTAGTATGTTTTCGTGTACAAGACGTCTTATAGATTGTATAAAGAAAAAAGTACAATGACATAAGGTACAGTTAAAACGGAAAGAAGTAGCCAACATTATTGCGAATGCCAGGCGAGGTCGGCATTATCGGTGCACGGATCGAAAAAGGCTCCTCTCGCGAAAAAAAGCTTAAAACGAAACGCTGGACAAGAAATTATGATACTACCAAATACGCAGCGAAAAACTCGATTGTATATATGAGTGGATTTCTGAATGCCGATCCAATTATCTGCTTTCGGTGAGTTTGGATTTTATTTTGTGATGAGCAAAATCAATTTGATCAGAACTATGTTTAATGAAAGCTATAAAAGTGCACTGTGAGGTTTTATAAAATGTTCAGTAAGATTATAATGCTAATATTCTATGATTCAAAAAAATATCGGTAACTTGTGGCCTAAAAACATAATAAAAAAAAATTTACACGTTGAAAACTATCCCATTCACTTCGCGGATCGGGAGCATCAGAGCACGGACCAACCGCGCAAAACACCTCATTAAACTAATTAGTTGGTAAAAAAATCTAACAGAAAAAAATAAAGGGTCGATCAGGCGCGCGCTATTCCGGGTACAGTATCAGATGGGCGAGCGTACTAATGAAAAGCGCTTGTAGGCTTTATTAACTCTAATGTATTCAGCCGATGCGGCGATTGCGCCAAATGTCACCCGCGCGCTAACATGACGGACTCCTTAATTGTTCACATTTTTCCAGTTATGTATAACAATAATAATAATATCTATGGACGCTTCACACCACGTCAATCTGGACCTGTGCTAAGTATCCGAAAAATATTTAAATCATTTATTTATATAGGATAGGATATAGGAAATATATTTAATACTTTTATACTATACACATATTTAAGATTTTTATTATATGATACACATCCATGACCCAGGAACATTGAAAACTTTTGTTCCCTCGGCGGGATTCGAACCCGCGACCACTCGTTCGAGCACCAACGCGCTCAAACACTGCACTACGGAGATCGTTATGTGTGAAGAAACATTCAAAAATCGATTCCGAGATCATGTTGAGGCGTTGCAAAATTTTCTTACACAAAAATGGAGGTCCTTCACAAATTACCAGTAAATAAAAATAATTCCAATATGATAGGCGTTACAATTTTTACTAGTATTAGGTTTTAAAAAGATTTACACAAATGATCATTTAAATAAATATACTCCTTTTGTTTCATCGTAGTAAATGTGTGAACAGCTAAAAACATACCTGTAACGGGTTGAGAAAAGAGATTTTATCATATTATCAAAAGGAAAAAATAAAATGGACTTCGAATTATACGAAATGAATAGAATTGATTTCCTTTGTACAAAGATGTGATGAAAGTGAAAACAGGTGTTTGAAGCGATAGATCTGAGATCGCCGCGCCGCGCGGGCGGCGGTTTACGGCCGAGCCCTATAAATCGCTCTTTATGTGCGACGCTGACTACTGAACTTACTGTTTTATACACCGACGGCTCACAATATACGCAATAAACTATTTTCTTTCATACGTATTTTCTGTCTTTTTGACTTTCAGCCGGTTTCTGAAACGCTATTCAAATGTATAATCAACTAACATGGCATTCAAGTGAACAATCCTATTGGACGCTGATTGGTGAATTATTAATCAGAGAGTACGGGAGGGACAGATATCATATTGACGCATGTAAGGAACACGTTACTATTACAGTTTTTAAGGGCCCGCACTAGGCCAACGAAAATTTGTATGGAAATACGCAAAGTCGCAACGCGCCATAGGTATTTTCAGGTGTTATTTAAACATAACATAATCGCTGCTTTATCTATAATGGCATTATACTAAAAAGTTTAGTTTTATTTTAATGTATTACATAAATACCAGCAGTTTATCGTGTAAATTAGAGGCCACTTCAACTTCAACAATTCTTTCTTTCGAGAAAATTTTATGCAATTGTGGTATATGAGTGAGATACCCAATCCTGAACTTTGCGCCATATAATTTTCGATTCCATTTTTCATTATTACAGATACAGGTTGCGCCTTTAGTTATAATAAACAAATGAACCACGTTAATAAGAAAAAATAAGCGGTTAGATAAATCATAAAAAAGAGCATAAACTGAAAAAACTAGGCGCAGAACAAGATCCTGATCCAGAACAAGTTCACGTCCAGTAATTTTAAGTTTCATCTGGGGAAAAATTACTAGTGTGCTGAATTTTTGTATACACCTTATTTCGGTGACCTATATTATGAAAATGTGAAAAAATAAAGGTGAATACAAAAATTCAGCCCACAAGGAATTTTTCCCCAGATTGGGGTTTAAAATGCCTAAAATGACTGGACTACAAGATAACCTAAAAAGCACTCATTCGCTATTAATCACAATAACCCCCCGATAAAAGCTTCTTAAAAGCTTCGTTTGGTTTATTAAACATCGAGATAAAATTACAGAGTTTACATGTCGTCGGTAGAAAGTCCGACCTAGATGTAAAGAAATTGTGACTGCAGTTAAACCAGAGATAAGTGTACGTTATCATACTAGATTAGTGGTATTCTAAATGAAAATTAATTCGCAGTATTTAACTATACAAGGTAACTATTTATTTATTTAGTAATTGCAGAATGACGAATAAATTATACCACTGAAATTTAAACATTGTAGCTAGCTATATGATACTCATAAACATATAATAAATTTTAAACACAAACATTATACCTATTACAGCATTTTTTTTCCGATTTCTCAAATCAATAAATAGGCCTTTATTTACAAAGTAAAAAAAAACATGGAATTTAAAAAGAGCATTGCTTCCTTTTGCTAGCCTAATATTAGTTTAAATAGACTCTCTTCAATCCAAAACCGAGTATATAAAAAAACACGTTGTTAAAATGTACGCACTTAATTCGATAAACGTTAAAAACACATATTTCCTCTACTTATGGCTGCACTATCGATTTAAAATATGTTCAGTAAAGTATTGCGATTAAATAACCTGCAACATATTAAGTTACCCTATTAGTAACGATAAGTGTTGCTTACCTGTACCTAATGCATTCCACGCGTACATAAGTTAGCGCTCACACGGTCCGATATAAACCTACCAATACAACCCAACATAGGTAGTTTCTCAACATGAATCACGGCAACGTTTTAAATATTTCTTACAAATACGGATCCCTTTAACTAATTGTATCGATTTAACGGTTGTTCCACCAGGCAAGATTTTAAGACGACCACAGATTCGGTTATTTACAGATATGACATGACATAATACTTACATAGACTACATAATCTTTTATATAACATCTCGTGTCACAGAGTTTGTAACAAAAGTACTATATACTGCAAAACCAGTATTATTTGCATTATTGGCTTTATAATATTGGTAAGAATAGGTTTTTTTTTTCGCAAGTGGTATGTGTTGCCCATCTGAATTTTGTTTGTATGTTTTGGATTTTTTTTTGTATTTATGATTAAAATACATATTATTGAGTTATTTTAATAAATATATTTTTTATTTTTAACTTACTCATAGTATGTAACAAGCGATAGTATCCTGGGTAAAGCGCCTGAACTTCAAAAATATTTTACAATCAAAAGTATTAAAATGAACCAGCCGTTTTTTAGTTTTAGCGAGACAAAGGAACTTTATTATATTTATGTAACAGAAAAGAAAATAAGAATAAAATGTTATCATCCTTTAAGAGCACTAATGCGATGTCGTATCGATATATCGATCTATGGCTATGATATACTTACGTTGTGTAATAGAGACATCCACATAATTGGTTAAAAAACTCGAGTGACAGATTAAAAATGACACCATTAGTAGTATTTTCAAGTCATTTAGTAGAATTGAAATATATGTATATTAATGTGTTTTATTAAGTGTCGATATCTACGCTCGGAGTTGACAAATGATGTAATAGAGACCTAATGTACGTTAATCGCGTTGCCTATTTTTCTAAAAAAGTATGTGACGTAATGTAACATCTGATGATGCAGGTTCGTGTTAAGATATTCTTAGCACCATAAGCTCACAAACCTATCTACAAAATCGATACAGACATATTGTGTTAACATGATACGTACTTAATAATACGACTTTATTGCATTTATCGAATGTTTCTTAAACGAAAGCGTCAAATAGAGAAAAGAAGATAGTTTTAAAACGAATTGGCGTTAACTTTTAAATAATTTTATCTGAGATAAATGAAATCGCCATCTCTAATGCGACTAATTTAATTTAAATGAGTTGATGTTTATTTTCCAACGGCGAAGTCGTGCGAAGCTGAAGGTTTCTTTTTATTGATTTCTTTGACTCGGTTTTTGTTTTACCCGAAGTCTCGATATAATCGTTCTAATGAGTAAATGTAAGGTTTTCTTAATATAAATAAATTTATCTTAATGACACGTCCAAATATCGAATTCGTTGGTACCTGCAAAAAGATGGCCACATTTATTTTTATGACCGGTGAAATATTGTGCCAGGTACATTTAAGTAGGTTTTGAAGGAGTTTCTTTGATTTTATCACAATGTCTTGACAAACGGCTATCAAAATTTTAAATGTCCACTATCTCACGTTAAAATAAAAGCAAAGAAAAAGTTTCATCGTTTAATTTCACACATTATAAATAAAATCTTAAATGATTAAAAAGACTTCTGCTTAAAAATTTTTTTTACAATATTCATATAAATTTCCTAAATGAAAAATCGTGCATAAAATGTACAATTAATATATTCGTGAACAGTGCACATAGAAATAAAAGAACATATAACACAACAAAAACTAAAGAAAAGCAAAAATCTCATCGAGAGCCAGCCACAAGCAAATTAAACAACTCGAACAGCGAAAGTAATTGGCGTGACAAATAAGTAAAGGTTCCTTTGAGTCGCTGTGCCTAGCAGCCGCGCCCGCGCGCTGCCTGTAATAAATAATGAACACAATTTCTTACAATAGAAAAACATAAAGTGAAAAATGTCAACAAAGCCTTTGAAAGCGTACCCAACAAATAATTGTGCATTCTCCCGCGGTATTATATTGAAAAGTTTAAGATCTATTTTCGTATAAACTCGTAAATGAAATATGGCGGCCGTGCGGCGGCCGCTATAACGCGAGAATAGTTACTTGGACGTAATTTGTTTACCACAGGGGAAAAGAAAAATAATTCCAACGCATTGAAATGATATTGTAATGTGCCATACGATTTCAAAGAAATCATCTAAACCGATTTTAGTAGCACTTTAACGCTGTTCATTCAAATACGAAGACATCCATATTACAGAATTTTAAGCTTTATAGACAACCATCTGTGCCCGCGACTTCGTTCGCGTGGTTTTTGAGTGATTTTAACCGTTTATTCAACGCACGCAACGAAAGTCTCCAAATGTAAATAATTTTTCCTGTTTTTGCAACATTTCTCACCGACGCTTCGCTCCTATTAGTCGCAGCGTAATGTTCTATAGCCTAAATGTCGCATGTTGTATAAGCCTTTGTCTAGAAATCGGACCAGCAGTTCTTGAGATTAGCGCGTTTATACAAACAAACAAACAAACAAACTCTTATGCTTTATAATATTAGTATAGATGAAACATCCAAGCGGTAAATAACTACACACAGCAAGGAAATCGGCGCAGCTCCGCCCGAGCGACCCACACCGATCCGCATATGGCTGGGGTCGATAATAATAAAATAGTAACATATAATCGCAATTAAGCAATTTAATAATACCATAAAAATGCTAATACATGGACCACGCGACGAGCCTTCTTAAAAAGGGCCTTGGCACAGCGCATGTCGTATTAAAGGCGACCAGAATAAACGCACGCCGTAATGGTAGGCATTCTCCTGAATTCCCAATTGGCTACCATATCGGGCCGCCAGCTATTGTACCAACTACCACGCTTAGTTAGCGGAAGATCGCTTTCACGCTAAGATGCGTGCATGCGCGGAACTTACCATACGATAATAGAGTACATTACTTAGCTTTGTACGTTTCGACCATTCCGGTGTAAGTTCGCCGGCTACAGGAGTTAGTTGGATTTTTGCAGCCGTTCGATTATTATTTACTAGTATTATTTACTTACAATGTTATCTATCAGGGATGTTAGGAAGCTCCGTAACCGTAACCGAAACTATCGAATATGCGGTATAAAAATTATCCGTAACCGTAGTCGAACCCAAATAAAAGTTTTGCTACTTTAAAAATGTAAGTAAATTTTATATCCGTAACGAAAATTGGAAATCCGAAACAAACGGATAACCCAAAATAATTTCATATCCGTATCCGAAATTTCATATCCATTTCATCCCGGTGTTGGGGGTCAAAAAATTTTATGGTTTTCAATTTACTTGCATTATTTTGTGTTATATTAGGTTCAGCCTGTGTAAATTTTTTAAAATCGACCGAGTAGCTCCAAAGCTACTCGGAGGCTGAGGCTCCAAAGCCTATGCAATACAAAAATACATTTTTCTCTTTATAGTATGTAATGTAACTAATATTTACAATTTCTTTACAGGTAAGAAGTATTTGATGCAGAAGTTCGATCAGGATAAGGATCGAGAAAGATCAGCATACCTACCAAATAGAGTAAGAACGCTTATCAATTTAAACAAGTGGTCACCATGTGGTCTGTAAGATTCTAATAGTTCAAATGATACCGAGTCTCCTCAGAGATATGGGTGAGGTAACATTTTTTGTAAATTTTCTGTATTAATAAGCATTACTCAAAAACATGAGCTTTCGTCTTACCTTTTTTACATAAACTTTGAATGTGCCAAATTTCATACTCCGTTTACGAAATTCTCGTCAAATTGTATATAAAGCTTCTACTTTACGTATTAATATAATATTTAAGGTATAACATAAATTAATGATAATACTTTAGTGTGTGTATGCCCACTGTAGAGTTTCCTGTGAACGTACCAGCGCTGTAAGCTTTCATGGTTCTATGAGAAATGTCCAACATAATTATTTGGTCAAAAGAATAATTAAAAAAAAATATATTTTTCAGCGCTGGTACTTTCACAGTAAGCTCTACATACATGAACATACACTCTAAAGTTATCACTAATTGATAAATAGATTAATTGCAATTAATGAAGTCATTCCGAGGCAGCTGGTAGCATAATATTCTGTAGGACGGATGCTAGTGTTCGTCTTGCACAAGTCACTGCATTGTTTCCCGATAATCTTTACGCTTCCTTTCCATATGTAATGTTCTAATTGGGTTACTGCTATCTGGTGCAGCATTTGAGACCAATTAACCAATAGGAAGCCAGATAACGACGACCACCTGTTGTACACAATTACCGCGGCCGTGATTGATTCACAGATATTCCGTTCTACTTGTAAATGAGCGGCTACAAAACTGACATATTTTGAATTTTAAACTACTTTATATTAAAGTGTTAGTTATTAAGCTCACAGTTAACTCGAGAATAGTGGCTATCTATGAGTTACTGATTTAACCCAGTCTGGTACAAGTTCATATTTTGGCGCATAAATAAGAATGAAAAAGAGACAAGATCGCGCGATCGATCATTGCGTATTAACTTTATTATTTTGTAAATACGTACTATAAACTTTAGGTACGGATTTTCGAGCATTGCGCGAATGAAAAAGATAGTGTGAAGGAAGGTGTGCGGAAAGTAAATCTTTTTTAAATAATGCTTAAAAGTTAAAAATAGTAACAAAACAAATTACTTTTTTCTATCTATGAAGTGTAAGAACCCTTGTAAAGTTAAAATTATAATATAACTTATTATTAGGTGACTTCTATTAACGATTAATGCACATTACATACACATGTAAACGTCGTTTACAACATTGATAAAAAGTGCAAATTCCTATCGCGTCCGACAAAATTAAAGCGACATAACACGCTGAATCGTGGCAACAATTTGGTAGCAACACCATAATTCTCACTCAGCCCCTAAACCTCGTGACTTGAGGTCTCAGCCAGCGCCATATTTGGGTCCGGTGGCTATTTAGTGACAATTAAAGTTGGCTGCGATCACGAACCTATTACCATGCGACTACGATGGTTTATTAGCAGGTAATTTTATGTATCTACAACACCACATGTTGGGAAAAAACTTAAGATAAGTTTTTGATATATCTAGATAGCGACGTCGCTGCTGGATTTAAAATGAACCTTAAAATAATAATTAACTGAATTGGTACTGGAGGAACTGTTATCTACACAAATATTATAAAGAGGAAAGATTTGTATTTTTGTATGTAACGACTTAACTCAAAAAGTACTGGACCGATTTTAATTATTCTTTTTTCTACTACACTAGTACTAATACTAGAAAGCTACATTACCACTGAGTAACATAGGCTATATGAAAATCAATTGCTGTTCGTTAGTATCGCTACAACTCGAGATCAGATAAACTGATTCGGCTATTTTTGGTCTTGAAATATTCGCGGTAGTCCCGGGAAGGTTTACACGGTTTCCATGCTCAACGAAGTGGGCATGGGTAAGCTAGTACAAAATATATTAAAATAGGATTATTTGATCAAGATTATTTAAAATTTAAGCTTTCTAATATCTTTACTTGGATTTTGGAATGTGTCTATATTGAAGTGTGTTGGTATTCATTTAACAGACAAAAGTCATAACTATAAAACTGTAATCTACATACATAATAAAAAAAATCTCGTTTTAATATGAAATTGCCGATTTTATTAGTACACAAATGTAATTATAATAAACAGTAAACAACTATTAAAGAGGGATAAACAAGAAATTTTAGTAATAAAATTGAATTACTTACGCTGATTCTTAAAGCAAATTGTTACACAGGAATATCACTTTTACTGTGGAGCATTAAGGGACATAATTACATCAAGGTTTTATGCCATGTGTGCTGTGTGTTATCAGAAAAAGGTTTTAAAGCTCCCTGTTTATGAGTGTGGTCATTAAGGGCTTTTAATGCTCTCATATAATTAAAGCTTAAGGTTTATAACCTTCTCTATTATTGACTGAAAAGGATTCGTTATGACACTCGTTTCTCGTTGCACAGATTTTAAAAAAAGAAGTTCACACCAAAATGTTCGGGGCGCTGTATTTGAACCGACTTCCAAAAAAGGAGCAGGTTTCTTAATTCGACCTGTTTTTTTTAAATTAGCAATACGATACATATACTTTTCATTGCAAGAGCTCGAATTTTGAGCAACACCAATGTTGCAACAAAATGTATCTATTTGTGTCGCACTGTCAAATATAATACTATTAACAAAAATTTTTAAGACATTAGGCGTTTTATCCATTATTAGATATTAACTATCATGAAGTAGATGCTGATGATGATAATAATGATTAACTTTAGCATGGCTTATTATGGGATTAAAATTCTGAAACTTGAAACTTGTAACTTATAAAATCTTTAAATAGTGAAAAGTTCTATGTAATTTTATTTCTTAGGTGCATATGAAAATATGCTTTACTATAAGTAAGATAAAAGATCTCGAAAACTTATAACATTTACAGGATTCTCTCGACTTCTTTTCTGATCCCATCATCCTGACTTTATGATAGTAATGCAGCAAGGGAGTATACTCTGTTTAATAGAAAAATCTTTCGTTCTTGAGTAAATAATCCCATTGCTCTATCCCTGGATGGAAGTTATAAGTTTCTAAAAATATATCATAATCAATAATAGTAAAATCTTAGTTTGTCGTTATAAATTTGTAGATGTATCTATTCTGATTTTAATATAATTTAGATGTAATGTATTTGTATGTTATTGTGCACGCTCTATCTGATATCTTGTATCCCATATCTCTTCCGTAGGGCTGCTGGAAGAAATTTCTTTCAGAAATAAGCAGTACCTTTGTGTCGTCTTTCTCTGTAATTTGTACTATTGTTAAGTGTTTCTTGTGTACAATAAATTGTTAAATAAAATAAAAATACAACAGTGAATTGACATTTCGTATTTACAATAAGGTTACGATACGATAGATCAATTATAATAAACAAAAATAAAATATCATAATGTATAAGGTCTAATTTACAGTTAGTAGCCGACTGAATAAAATGTACTATGTATATTTCCAGTTTTATTTTCCAGGCTTTGTAGAGTGGTTTCTCTTACGAGTGTCACTGTATCTTATAACAATAAAATACATTAGGAGTGTTTTTTTAGCATTGATAGAGTAATCCTTATTCACTTAAACAAGAGACTTCATTGTAAACACCTTCGGTTTTACTTAAATAATAAAAAAAAAAATGGTTTCACACGTTTTATATTAAAATTTTATTTTTTCATTCGAGCATTTACTGAATCGCGGTTACATCAGAGCGAGTTATCGTTTATCCTTTGTAAGCTGTAATACCTTTATTACGGTACTGTTTATTTCGTATAAAGCTTTTTTAATGATACACTGACAATCCACTTTAATTAACCTCGGCGCCGTTGGTAGGCTTTCGTTTTTATTGTGCTAGGCCCGCGTGGAATTATCGTACTTTCAATTTATCTCGCAAGGCTGTGAAACTGCGATTATTGTTGGTGCATTGAATATTTTATAATTTGAAAACGTCTAAAAAATCTGTACTTTTTTTTAGAGTTCAGTAGAGTTACTACAATTTTTATATCATCGAAACAACGCCTCTAGTGGCAAATTATGGGAACTAATACAATCCATACAAATTGTAGTTACCTTCCTCACGATGAGCAGTGACAATAACTCGCACTAACCACTCCGTATTCAATGGGTAAAAGTGGATAAATAATACAAACACTTTTTACCCATTGAATACGCTTTCCGTCCGTCTTTCCGCCTGTCGGCATATTTGTCTGTCCGTCATCGGGTTATAATATTATCTCATGAACTGAGATAACTAGATCATTTTAATTGCAAAGATGATGAATTTTTCGCTATATCAACAATTCTAAAATTGTCGTTTTTTGTTTAGACAGTCAAACAGTTCGGGGTTATGAAACTTATTAGCTAGTGTTTTTTACATTTTGCTGTTTTATATAGTAGCATTTTTAACAAACATAACATTGTATAATATGTGTCTAGTATTTACAGACTGAAGCATAATATTATGCTACTCGTATATACTATGTATAGTACACATTTACAACAAATAATACAAATAAGAATTAAAAGATTTAAAAATAAGAGGTACAATTTTATTGAATTGAAAAAACAAGCCACATCCTCATTTATATGAAACAATTTGTCCTTAATGTTGTGTGTTTGTTCCTGATGACAAAATATAAAAAAAACTTATTAAACCAACCGGCAATTTACAAAATAGCCCCCACGGATTTAGGTAGAAACCGCATTAAGTATCCACAGATATATGTTTTTTTTTAATTTCGGCACCAGAATTAGAACTGAGAAATCCCGACAATGACACGGCCTGACCTATAATTACCCCTCGCCTCCACCCGCGCTCGCAATTACAGAACCAACCATTAACTACTATCCCAAGATTATAAAAAGGTCCAAAGAAAAAATAAACTCGTCTTTACCAATGGCGGACGTCTGCTAATGTTTAAACAAATATACACCGTACCGTACGAAAATAAGATTTACATTTGCTCGCCGACCGCAGCCAAATATCTGTGCGATGACGTAATCATTACAAGAGTAATTTATTCTAGAACTTCATCATTATATTTTTTCAAAATCAACTAGCGAATGATTCTTGTAATAAGTTTCTTCCTGTGAATTGAAGAAATACATTATTTTAGGTATATATTGGACAAAGGCTAGTCGTTTATTCTATCATAGAGATCTCAGCTTGCTAGTCTGTAATAGCTTATTAGATTCACTATTTTATATTAGTAACTTTGACGATATAGATATGGAATTTTAATTTTACTAAAGAAAAATTGCAAAATGAAATAAAAATCCTTTTCTATGAATTTTTCTCAATTTTTTAGCCCTCGTCTCGACTAATTTGTCGTTTGTAAAATTTGAAACATAGGTCGTATGAAGCAACAAAATCTAGTTCCACTTTTGTATCTACGATCGTGTTATGTATTGACTATCGACATCGACATGATATTAGACAATATAATACAGTAAAAAATCTTTGTATATGTAAAAAACATAGAGATAAAGTCAAAAAAATATCTCGATTTTGAGAAAATGTATTCGGAGATATGTTAATAGGTGGCCGAAACTCTGTGCCTTATAATTTAGTTTCATACCATTACGAACGGGCTCCGGTTGATAATGACGCTACAAAAAACCTCATAATGACGGATCGCATAGAAGGTTTTATTTACAGAGTGGCCATGAGAGCGAAACTTTGGTATCCTGATTCAGAACCTTTTACAGCTCATCTATTGTAAAAAATAATAATCCTTAGATCAGAAAACACAATCCACCGTGTGAAAAGAGTTGTTAGTAAGGGAAATAAATTATATTAATAATTAGTAGTAATTTTGTAATAAAACTATAAAACTAGTTTCTAGCAACATAATCTAACTTAATGCTGTGTATTTTTAAATCAAACCAGTACCAGAACCGCTCTTAGATGTTTAAATGATTTGATATCATTTGCTAGGCAATTTACCTGTGATGGTGACAAATTAGAGTGAAATGGTTGTTTAATTCATTGTCACTTAAGTACGGTATCGCATGCGTCGTAATGACCGGACCATTCCGTAATTATCTTAATTTGTTGTCACCATATAATGTCAATGCCTTCTGCGTTCCCTGATGAGTTTATAGCGTGAATTTATCGCAAGGAAGGATAATTGTGACATTATTGAAACAAAAACTACTAGAAACTTCGACTCAAACTAATTTAATCATTATAGTAATTGTCATGTTTTAATCGTAGACTAGTTTTTTAAGCGTCGAGTTTACTGGAGGCCCACCGAGTGAGAAGTGCAATTTCTAAAAACATTAAAGCTGACAGAGAATAGATATTTATATTGACACTTACAAAGCTAAACATTTTTTTAAGTATTTACCTACTTTCAAACTTCTATTCGCAACTGTTTATCGTATTTTTTTTTGGAAAAATATGTTATTCAAGTACAATTTAAGACATTTTCTTAATTTTAATTTCACCAATAATTAGAGGTAAATCTTTTCAATAATTATGAAAATTGCCAAATATTTTAACCGTTGCGCTTCTGATCCGAAGCTTCCTTACATGAGTCACTAAAACTGGTATCATTAGTGGGTTAAGAAACCGATATATGTTTTAGATCATTTTACATGGAAATCATTCTGCAAATTCACAGAAAAGGTTAAGAACCCCCGAATAATAAAACGCCCAAAAACTAAAACCGACATTAAATCAATCATCACGACGACGTTCATTAGTACGAAACATCGGTAATTAATTTTACGATTCGAATCGATAATTAACCGTATCTATCTCCGTAGGACTCGGCTGTGACAGGTTTGGGGACGGGGCGATCGTGTGTGAACTACAACAAACAAATTATACATTTTACGGTTTTTTAAATTTCGTAGACACGGTCCATACCATTCATGGGAAAAACAATATAGATAAATAGAAAATTGTGAGCAATCAATGCTATGGTAAAATTAGCTAGTGATTTCTATATTATGTTTATGCCTTTTTTGGTAGGGAAATGTATTTAAATAATGATGTTTAGATACAATAAAGTATTAAATTTTAGAATATTATCCTGTTATTACAAGGAACAATATATTAAGAAAAGTAATTGGATACGCTGATAAGTTTTATTTTAATAAGAAAAGTATGTGGTTGTAGTGTATTATTGGTACTCATTTAAGGAAAAATAGCCTTTAGGTATCTGGTATATGGATTCAAGTTTCAGACTATCTATTCAAACAACTTGAAATTTGACCAAACACTAACAGATATAGGTACATTTTTAACCGACTCCTATTTCACTAAAGAAACAAATTATAAAAGCAATCAGTTCGAATTGCCCCTGTCTGTATGTACGGGAAGTCTTAGAAGAAACAAAGCTAGTTTAAATGCGGTTTACCTCAATAGATTAAAAAAAAGGTTTATGTATATAATTTGTTTACAATTTTTGATAATTAACTAAACAAATTCAAGTTAAAAAAAATAACTTGATCACAAGTAAAACTGTTTATATGCTCAACGAAGTGGGCATGGATCAGCTAGTAGATAATAAACAAATAATTGAACTCTCGAGCCGTTTATATGTTGGTTGCGGCGTCATCAAACGTCCGCGGTCTATTACCGATTCTCCTCACGAAATGTGAATGGGAGAGAGGTACCAGCTATTTTGTTCACGGAAACTATTTTTAATGCCTCAAATTATTTAACTTTTAGATTTTACCATACACATTTTGTGGCTTTGCATATCGTGGGATGCGTTTGCTTATCTTTTCTCAAGAAATGTCTACTATAATATTAATATACTACAGCAGTATTCCGCGATTTTTATGCATTAAATTGTATGCTACAGATTTATAGAATAATATTATGTAACCCCTGATTCAATTAACTAAGAAATATTTGTTAAATATAAGAAGTAAAGTTAAATATAATATGAGAAGTAACTTAAATTTCAGTTGTTAAATTATTTTTGTTCGTCACACCAAACTTTTTGGCAGTGCTTGTTACTTTGAAATTTGTATTATAATATAAATACATTATTATTTTCTGATTAGATATCACACAGCATGGTGTTAGATTGACGAGTTGTGCCACCATCTTTAGATATTACAAACGTAAATTATAATAAAACTAATACAAAAGAGTTAATAACTCTTATCTATGGATTCTTAGAATATTTAGCGGAGTAATTGAAATTTTATAGAGAAAGCTAAAGAAGTGTATAATAAAACAATAAAAATGTCAATTAAATAGTAATTAAAAACTTCCATACGCTTCTGTATGTTAATTATATAGATTTAATTTTTATTATATACTGTAGAGAGGTCAGTGTAAATCTCATAAAACTTGTAACTATTTCTATATTACAGTTTATACCCATTATTTTACCTCACAAATCGAAAGCTTACATATTACGATGTAATTGTATGAAATTAAGCAAACTGTTCAAATTAATAATTTATTTTTTAATATTAAGTGTAGAAACAAATGATATTAGCATGTATGTTAAAAGTTATGTTATTATGATCAGCGCGTTGATGTCTTTTGTACGGCTGTACATTGTAATCCACTTACTGTAGAATATTATTGATAATAATATAATAAATTTATTAGTTTAGGAATAAATATTAAATTCTTATAATAATGTTTTGTACATATTTTATTAATTTTCATATTAAAAATTAAAAGTACAAACCTAAAATCACCACCGCCTCCGGCCGTACTTTGAGATTAATATTGTTATGTTATGAGCTGTTGGTGATCTTTAGTGTCAATAAATGTTAGAATATATCAATTTTTTAATAAATAACGCAGCCTTGGTCAATATAAAATACACTAAATCAAATGCTTGTTAAATACTTGATACACGATATTGACGTTTGTTACGACAAAACTTACAAAACTATTATTGTGTCATAAATCATGACACGAGTGTATAATTACATGTTGTGTAGTATACTACACCTAGTCGAATATCATAAAATAGTTATTAGGCGTTGTCATAAATTATTACTAACCAAATAGAGTTCGAAGTCCCAATCTGTTAAGAAAATCATGTAGTCGTATTATTTATAGTTGGATAGATGGTCAATGGGTAAATAATGATACAAAACAATATTACTATATAATTTAAAAAAACAGGCTGAATTAAGTTTTTTTTTGGAAGTCGTTTAAAAAGATATATATTCTTAGTTGCCCCATATAATTCCACCTAGTTTAAGGGTCTATGTCAGTGGTTGGCGCGCCAGCACTCATATTGGAGTTTCCCAGTGACTCCTACCGATAGAACAAAATTTATCTCTGTTCCTATAATTATCATAGTAATATTGGGATAAATAGATTTTACATTATATATCACGCACAGAAGTTAATATTGTTATGGGACGTCAACCATATTACAATGTCCCCAAAACTATTAAAGTAGGAAGTGCTGTGGGTGCCACAGGTTAACGGACTTGTAAACTGTCTGTCCGTCTGTCCGTTGTTCTATTACATAATGTAGTAGCGCGAGGTCATATATTTGTCGTACTACAAAATGTACATTGTAATTGCAAATCATTGAGTGCGATGATAGCCGTAAAAGTATTTGCAATGAGACAAGCGTAGATATGACTACACTAGCTGTGCCCGCGACTTCGTTCGCTCGGTTTTTGTAATTATGAGTATTCAAAAGGAATAATTCTTTCATACATATTTTTTGAGTAACTTAAACCGTTTATGCAGTCTATGCAATGAAAGTCCTCAAATGTGAATAATTTTCCCCGTTTTAGCTACATTTCTCACTGACGCTTCGCTCCAATATCGCTGCATAAATTTATATGTATCACAAAGCCTTCCTCTATAAATGGACTATCCAACGAAGAAGTTGTTCCTAAGATTAGCTCGTTTAAACAAACAAACTCTTCTGCTTTATAATATTAGTATAGATTTCAAAGTATCTTATCTGTCACTACCAGCCGCTTATTCTATCCGTGTTGTGCCGGAGAAAGAATGGCTCCTCTCCATTAACCATCTTTTCCGTGGGTGTCCTAAAAGGTGACAGACCAGAGAAGTATATATCCGGAAATAGGTTACAGCGTGATCTGAAAACTGCGCTCGCCAACACGCCTGCCAAGCGTGGAGAGTATAGGCAATTACCCCCCATGAAATACTTCAGGGGAGGCTTATGTCCAGTATTGAACCTCATAACTGAAATAATGATATATACACCTAGCTTTTGTCTACTTTGCCTGCATGAAACAGATAACACTTGGGGGTTGAAATTTGAGACTTCCTTAAGCCAAATTTAAATTTCATAGCCTTTCGGGTTTTGTCTATGCGTTGATACATAGGTAAATTTTTCACATTAACATAATATTGTTATAAAATCTCGCCGCAACCCAGTCGCAACTCAAATGCATGAAACTAATGAGAACGTTGGCCCATCAAGGAGCCTACTTGCTAATATACTAGAATAAACATAAGGAAATGTTAATTCGCCAAGCAGCATCAAACGCTAACGTCACTATTCAGTAGCCGCTTTAACATTTGCTCATAAAACATTAAGGACACAGTAAACAGCGATTTCCCAGCAATCGGTTTATTTTATGGGAATTGGGAACTAACGTTTTCCCGCTTCTGTACTTGGAATGTCATTAAAACTGACGCACTGGCTTTAATCAAATCGCTTTATCTATTCGTACTACAAGTATTAAAAGATGATAAACCTTCACATGAAAATTGCATGAGTTAATTAATTCCCTCTTACTTTGCTATTATCTCCTAGTGGTTTAGAGCTTAGTTCTCACCTCGAAGATCGTTGGTTTGATTCTCGCGTTGGAACAATTAAAATATGTTGTTTTCAAGTTTGATTAAGATATTGCAGTATGATCACGTTTTTGGCAAGGAAGACGATCTTTGAGTTGTATAAGACTGTCAAAGTCGGTCATACGCCTGATCTCTTGCCAGTTATATCGGTTGACTGTCCCACTCAGTTACAAGGGAAAGAAAGAAAGAGTGCTCATGTAGTGTACTCACACCTGTTAACTTAAGATAATATATAAAATTTACTGAAGTTTACTTAAGTAAACTTTTAAGTATTTTGTATAATATGCTAAGTAGGGATTTCAATGGGGGCCTTCAAAAGGTAAAAGTTAATTGAAGTAAATAAGAATGGAGTTGGAACTCCGCGACTCCAGTCCCCAGTAACAAGCTCTAAAGAAGTATTAGGATGGCCATGCAATTGACATATCAATCACGTACCGCACAATATACAATGTAAACATCGCGGCTGTGACTGGAATCTTTACGTCTCAATCAAAAACAATCGCAAACAATACAATCCAGTCATTCGGAAGTACTGCACCTTAAATACTAACTACTGATAAAGTCATGATTATAAAAAGAAAATTATTATATTCTTGCCATTCTCAGTAACGGGTTATAATAATTTTTACACTTTAGATTTAGTACTTACAGTTTATCCTAACAGTTTTTTACTGCCTACCCACATGAATAACTTAAGTTATATTTTAATAAGATGTTGTTGATTTTATATCTGCAAACTGTTATTACAGTAAGTAAATATTTTTTACAGCTTTCTGGCAATAAGTCACAAATATTTATAACAAACCAATAAATCATTAATTTAAAAGTCTCGTAAACCAACAGCTGTGAGTTTGACCCAATGATGGGTCCATAAACCCTCATAATCATTCCATTGAGAGTTTTAATATGTTCCTGTCGACAGTACTAACGGGACACTCGATTAATCTTACCACAATCGATTAGGGTAGGAGCACAACAAATAATTATTGTAGTTCCTCCAATTTGCAAACGGAGCGTAATTACTTAGGGCTGGTATGAGCTTGTCTGTATTATTTTATTTATTTTTAGTTTTAACTCATTTTGCGACATAAAATTTAAATAAAACATACTAGATCATTTCGTATTTGTAATTATACGAGAGCCCTAAAAACCTTTTTACAAAAAACTAATAATTTTTGCAAAAACCAACGTCATGTAGAGTTCAATACAATTTTTGTAAGATTGTTAAAAGAGCTGTAATGCTTTTATTCAGTTTTGCTTTTTAAATGGACTAGGATTTTTATAGATGTGTGCAGTTTTATAAATAGTGGCGAGTGCGAACGGCCCCTTATCTCGGGCTCGTGACGTCACATTATTGGTCTGTCAGTCAGGCTGACGGTGTAGCTGGGGATTAATGAATTCGAGGCCGCACTAGTCTAAGTGCTCTCATATTAAGTGGAGCTCTAATACCTTTTATCTATTCCACGAGAGTTTTAGCCTACGCAATATTAAGCTTCCGAAGTATTCTCTTATAAGCCATATAAATCACCAATAAAACTAGTTTTGTTATTCAAATGGATTTTTATGAAATATATTAAGTGATAGGAAATGGAGAATCTCTCCCGCTATTTATGAGGTTCAATATATTTCCGATCCATTTATTAATATCGATGATGGTCATATATATGTATCGGTAATAGTGCTCATAGCACAAGAATCTATAAGTCAAAAATACGCGTGTTATTCAGTGTGTATTGGGGTATGTTATTTTAGACACAGATTTCACACTATAAACTTAAGTAACTAACTATATCCTAAATATAATATGAAATGCAAAGTATCAATATTTTTTTTAATTCTTATTAAACTGTTAGTCGTTATTAATTTTTCTCAGTGCATTTTCCGCTCAATTGCATACGCACGTATTAATGCGATATGAAGCATTTAAGGCGGGCGGTTGTCGATGACCTTTTTATCCGTTCATATATCAATAAGTACAGTAATACGGTCAATTAAATCAAAAATTTGCGTATGACGTCCTCTCGCCGACGTTAATACGCGTCGTAAGTTATTTATTCGCTGTCGAACGATTCTTAACGCTCATGACAAATGGTAGAGCACAGATATTGCGATACTAGCTTTTAGTTACAATTTTAAATCATATTTAATGAAACGTCATTAAATACTTTTTATTTTAAGTGAAATTGATAATGATGAAAAGTCTACAAAGGCCTTGTGATTATAATAATAGCTCCCCTCACCGATTTCGGTATCGGTAGCCGATTTCATTGAAACTAATCCAGCTACGCAGGAGTAATTTTATAGTGCCCAAGTGTGTGCGCAATACACAGAAGCACTCTCTCTTCTTTTTACTCTCGTATCCCAGTGTGACGGTAAACCGACACGACTGGAGAGAGAACAGGCGCAGGACTGACTTTTTACATGACCATCCAACGCATAGATCATCTTTCTTGTCAGACAATCAGGTGATCAGCCTGCATTGTCCTAGCCAAACTTGAAAACAACATTTTTTGTTGTTCCAACGCGGGAATCGAACCCACGACCTCCGGGTTTAGAGCGAGGCTCTGAAGCACTAGACCACGGACGCCTTGTGATTATTTTACCTGCAAACTTAAAAGTGAAAAATAAGGAAAGGAAATATCTATACATATTCTCTTTTTTCACTTAATATCACAATATACACCATTCACCAATATTCTTTTCAGCAAAGACGATGTAAAAATATTTATAATCATGGTACTTGTAAATTTGCAACACACAAACTGACATTAGTATTTATAATAATGTGAAGATGGGGCTTTGCATATTTAACGGATTTTCGATATTAAAGTATCGTAATGATACTCTCCTTTGTACTTTTTGGTGTCAATTCGCATTTGGATCGTTTTTTAACTCGGTCGTAAATTCCTTTTTGGATAACCCAGTAAATTATGTTGATGTTACATCGATAAGATGGCGATATACACACCGCAGTTATTTCCTGGTATGTTTGTGTGTGCTCGGTCTTAAATACTGTTCCACAAATAAATATTTCATTGTATCAATATTTCAACTACTTACCTACAAAACACACTCACGAAAGAAAGATATTTAAAAAAGAAAAATATATTTATCTATTTAAATTTCTTAGAAATTCTAGTGGCAGGTGAATTTATCATTAAACTCACTGGTACATTAGTGCCTATATTATTTTATGACGCAATTAAAACCATTTAAAACCTCAATTAATTACATGAAATGTACGAAATATACTTATTACACTGCTGATTAACTTAGTAGAGAATACGTAATGAATAGTGGGCAAAGTTCAATAGATAGGATAGTGCGCGATAACATCACTCGGATGAGATGTGAACGCTAATTACGTGCGGGGCGCGGGGCGCATTCCGCCCGTACGATGAACCTAGTCATTGTGACGCTGAAGAACTAAATTTATTCACAAAATACCAAAATGCTTTACGCATGCAATTGTTTGATTAAAAATGTGTTTTATGTTCGGCTAATATTAAAAGTACGAGAAATATACGATTAGGAGACCCCTGTTTTCTCCTTAAAAACTTAACCGATTTAGGTATTTTTTCATTGTGAACTAAATTATGCTATGTTCTTTTGTTTCGAAAACATAAAAATAAAATGTACTCCAATTTGTTTCCTCGATATTTAAATACTGGCCTTTTTTAGGTTTTTAAAGTCTATCTATTTTAATAATTGATTTATGTTGTGATAAAAAGGAAAACATAGAGACGCATGAATTGTATACAATATACATACATATTCAGAAAAAAAAATTGTTAAAGAGGGGTCGTGTAGACTCCTGTTTTTGTATCGAAAATAAAAGTTTCCTGATGATGGGTTATTAAATTATTCATTCTTTTTCTTTGACAATACTATTAAATTCGATGTGTAAATCTTGTGGTTCAACTGTCATGGTAACCTAGAGGTTTCTATTGTCCCGTTAGGCGACTCGTTTTTATTGCAGCCTTAGATAAGATAGGAAAGGTGACGATGAATTTTGAGAATTCCGTTTCGGTAGGTACTAAAGTAAGATTAGGACAGAGTTTATATTTAATTACAATATTTAAATACCACCCGACTGTACGCTAAGTAACTATTAAACGATTTTATTTGGTATTTAATACCGACCCGTTTTAACTTTTTACAGCATCAAATTGTGTGGGCGTTTGGATATTAACATTAACAACTTTTGATAAATAGCAAAAAAATAGGCATTAGTATGACTAATTAGCGTAAAGTTCGTCGACCCACGATTCATACGAATTTTACCTGATAGCGCCCGAGGTAAAAATAGCCTATTCGTCCTTTCTTTCCTTATACTGGCAAATATGAGAATAATATCATATTATAATTGTCAATGTAGTATTATGTTATACACTTGATACTAAACCTGGAGTTCTAGTTTAGTATCAGGTATATAATTCTGGAGAAATACAACAAATTTATGCATAATTTTTTAATAAAAAATAATTAAAGAAAAATCCCTCAATATATCAGTAAATTTTCATAACATAATATGCGCAATCTCTTCTAAATAATTACAATACATATTATGTATATCTGGGTACCTCAGCGATAAGCTCGAGCTTCAAGAATGTTTACAAGTCAATGGCCAAGGTTGTCAAAGGTTTTTTGTAACAATCTATCCGGTGAATATTATAATACAATACATGTAATAAATACTCTTTTATATATCTTATCGAAGAAGATTGATTGACTTAACACCTTGTTTTTTAACCACCAGTTGTGGAACGCGGCTATGATTTTGGTAGCTCAGCTTTACGATTATAAAAATCATAAATAATGAACGTTAAGTGTGTAATAAATCAATGGGATTCGCTGATAATTAAAACGTTTAGCTAACAGGGACAAAGATTTACACACATTAGCATACGTTGTGAATATTGAATACTAGATTCTGACCATGGCTCCGCCCGACGAGCGATATGCCTTGAAGAGAACCCCGAGATTTCTTTAAAAAATTCTTGGTTTACAATAAAGTAACTTTTTTATAAATCTTATGTTTTTATATTGATAGATACACTAATCTACATCACTAAAACTAAGTTCCTTGTTTGATATATATTTCAAAGAAAGTAACCAAGTCCACGTTATATCATAATGATTTACACACAACCAACATAAAATGTAGATAGTCAAACTAACTAAGTAAGTCTAGGTACCTTATATCTAATTAAAACCTGAAACATTATAGCAGATGTTTCCAAGATTACGACTAACGATATTGACAGTCGATTATTAAAATAATCAAGTAGTATAATTTAATAGTAATGGAACGTTTAATTTCTAGCAAGGTGTGCTAGGAGGCGTATGTACGCGCGTGTACTTAATAAATCAAGCGTGCGGTTCCCGTGTCATCTTGTATATATACAATGATGTATTATTCCTGTTATCCGAGTACATGAGTGACGGGATAGATAGGGCGACCTCACGCGGCGGGCCAATGGGATAATTGCTATTTCAGAAATTGTTACACATCATTTGTTTCAGCGTTTAGTATCAGCGTATGCTAATACTATAAGTAAACCAAACAAGCTCGAACGAAGCGAAATGTTTTAAAGAAACTTACGTATCTGCGAATATGAATATATCTAATGTTATAAATAAATATATAAAACAAAAGCGACTGATGTATAAAATACATGCGAAACCCAAGGCTAGAAATGTTGTTCCATTATATATATTTTTTTCGTAACTCAATCTACAAGACAAAATCTATCTCACACGGGCAAAACCACAGACAAAAGCTGGAGAGCAAGAGGAGCAGGAAAAAAATGTTAAATAAACATTACTTTGATACGTTTTTGTCAGCCTCGGTAGGCTATTGATGTGTACAACAGCCTAATTCATTGAGGAAACAGGAAGACATTTGAAGAAGACCCTTGAGTCGTAGCAGAGAGTGAGTGTCAGGCTTATTATAAAAAAGAAGAAAGATCACATGCTCTGATTATTATTATTCAATTTTTAAGAGGAAACTCCTCGGCTGCGAGAAATACAAAATAGGTATTTATAATAATAATAACCTTTATTTCGGGCTTTATTTATAAAATCTATTGCTGTCTCGCAGTATCTTAGCTAACCAGCACTAGCGCAATAGAGACAACTGCAATTTGAACTGAAATTACCTATTAAAAGCACAAGAAGTTAACGTTTATACCCTGTTTCCTCCTCCAAATCTTAACCAATTTTGATATTTTATTATTATAAACTAAAAAATAGCTTTAGCTAGGTTTCTATGTTTTGATTTTATTGTATAATACAGTCAAATTAGTTTCCTGTACGTTTAAACACGGCGAAAATAATGGTATTTTTTATAAGTAAGATAGGTATGGATAGAATTATTATTTTAATTATTTAAAGAATACATAGGAGGAACTAGAATAAACTTAATTGTCGTTTCTCGTATTTTCAGGTATTGTTTATTTTGTATAATTTCTAAGTTGTTTATTGTATATTAATTTTGTAAGTTAATTATGATATACTCGTATTTTCAGAGAAACGAAACGGTTTATTTTTCCTGTAAGATATAATCTTATATACATATGCAGAAAAAAAATGTTACTCAAGCGGCATTATCCAGGGAGGAAACAGTGGTAGACCCCTATTTCTGTGTGGAAAAACAGGCGTTGTATTTCCTCTTAACTCTTTATGTTAAATAGTCATGACTATTGAAGTATTAAGTAAATCCTGCTCCATTCTTGGAGTCGTGTCTTAATTAAAGTATGGGTGGGGCTCGAAATCTTTTCGGTTCGCGTGGAACGGAGATCGCATAAGTTTTTATGGGCCACTTAAACCCGCGCATAGTGAATTCTTAACCATCGCAATATACGGAACCTGTCCTCCCCGGTCACATAAACAATCTGAGTCTAGATGTATAATAAAGTCGTTAAAGTGTATACGCTGAAATATTTTTGAAGAAATGTAATAACTTATATAGACGTGTGTAGAATTTGGATTTCTTTCATCGAATCTTCATTATTGCTATTCCTTTTATCATTGATACTATAAAATATAATACTAAGTACGCGCTCACGAATTTATCTATTGCAGTTTTTTTTAATTGAAGAAGCTGTTAAAAGTAAAGACACAAATAAATTACTAGATACTGCGACTTTAGGCTCGTGAATAAAATCGTACATGCCGCGATTAAAAGTAGCATACATATTGCACATGCATATCCTTTCCCGCAGTCTAATTTAGAGTGCCAAATCTCATTAAAATTGGTCCATTAGTTTCAAGAAACAAATATGTCCCGTATATTATATTCCCTCTAATTTTGGCTCCCTTTGTTTCAAAATTTCAAACATACGGGGTAAGCTCTACAAAGGCAAGTCATCAAAACAATGCTCGCTCAATGTATCTCGTATTTCTATTAACACTATCGGGATATTCTCACAGATAATAAATAACGAAGGTAAATTGAACAATTTCGTGACTACTCTCGGGTGATAGATCAATATCTGAGATCGACCCGGCCACAAGCTCACAAGACTGAGCCAGCGCTAATGAAAATGTACACTTTTGTTTACTTTTAACTCAGAAAACAATATACAGATCAGCAATGTTAGGAAGCTCCGTAACCGAAACTATCGGATATCCGATATAAAAAATATCCGTAACCGAATCCGTAATGAAAGTTTTGCTAGTACTGTAAAAAGGAAACCTAAATTATAATAATAATAATAATAATATCTATGGACGCTTCACACCACGTCAATCTCACCCTGTGCTAAGTATCCGAAGAACTTGTGTTACAGGTACCAGACAACGGAAATATATTTAATACTTTTATAATATACACATATTTAAGATTTTTATTATATTATACACAAATTAATACACATCCATGACCCAGGAACATTGAAAACTTTTTGTTCCCTCGGCGGGATTCGAACCCGCGACCTTTCGTTCGAGCGCCAACGCGCTCAACCAACTGCGCTACGGAGGTCGTCAAATTTAATATACGTAACCAAAATTATCCGAAACTAAATCCGTATCCGTATCCGAAATTTCATATCCATATTATCCCTGATACATATACCTAATATAGTGCACCGAACATCTCGGTGAAGCCACTAAACCAAATACAAATGAAAAACTAAATACATAAAGAACATTTAAAATTAAAATCGATATATGTTTCCATATAAATTTTGAGGAGTTCCCTCGATTCCTCACGGATCCCATCATCAGGTCACCACTTTGGTGACAATGGCACCAAACGGGAAGCACCACCTTTCAAATAAAAAAAAACTATCCAAATCGGTTCACCCAGGCGAAAGTTCTGAGGTAACAAACATAAAAAAAAAAAAAATATGTTCTTAATATCTGTCTCGTGTAATTGTATTAGCTTTTAATGTTGTATTAGCTTTAGTAGCTTTACTTAAATGTTCATTGCGCTCTATCCGCCTTTGTTTTATAATCAGTGACTTTATGGTATAAATACTCGTAGATAGACCAAGACATCACAATGTACCTAAAAATAGGTACACTAGTTATGTGAATAAAAAATGAGACTATTCATTCACAAATTGCTATAAAAATGAAATAATAAAACGACTAATTGCTAAAATTTAATACTGGATTCGAGATAAGTATCCAATTAAGGCTTATTATATAACAAAATAGTTGGCTTATAATTTTATTGTCTCATTCATAAATATTCATTGAACGGTATCAAATAGCGACCTTTCAATGACAGTCTTTAAACGAAACATATTTATGATCTAAAATAGAAACTGGTTTACAAGAATCTATAGCAAAATAATTGATTTGAGTAATACAGTCATCAAGGTATATAAAAAGTATTACTGATATGTAGAGGCAAAACAAAGCATTACTGTCATCAATCAAATTCATCGTAGCTTCGGCCGAACGAGACGGGGAACATTTGAAGAAAAAATTTAAGAGGATTTGCCTTTCGTATTAAGGAGATGTTGTGCAAAAAACGTTATTATCGTATTCGAGAGTTTTACTATTATATTGTTATTGTTTCTTACGAATTCAGGAATTCCCATTGTAATTACAATGTAAATCAGGATACCAAATCAAATTCAGATTTATTTGTTTTGCATTTTCTATACAGTGTGTAAAAGGAACAGTCACTATAACTTTGAGATACGATTATACTACCTTTCCTCATTTTGGAGAAAACTAAAAAGTAAAATTTTATTATTTCTTATTTTTTTGTCGCAAGAATAACGAAAAGCAAAAAAAAATAATTTATTTTTATTTAATTAGGATGGCTGGAATTGTATGCAAGTTTTTAAACGCTTCGTTAGTTTCTTTGATATATTAGCCCCCTTACTAATAAAAATATTTAGACACCGTTTAAGCTATACCATGTTTTCTCTTTGTCTGATACGTTAGACAGCTATACAATGACAATACATTGTATAGCTGTCTGGTGTGTGAATATTTTTAATTGTAAATAATATTATACTATGCATATACCTATTTTAAGATTATCAATATTACGTATTTTAAAATGGATTTATATAACATTTTATATGAATCTTTTTTAAAGGCGCTTCTTCTTAAATAACAGCTGGGTTGTTACAACGAGTTAAAGATCTGAGATCAAACTGATAATAGATACTTAAATTATTATAAAAAATTTGCTCGATTGTGAACTCTATATACTAAGATTTAGAAGTTGAAATAATCTATCAATGAACTCTACATTACCACCTGTGTTATTGTAAGTAATATTAAAATTTTTGCGCGTGATAAACTTTTCTTAAACGAGTGCATTTGGCTTACATTTTAATCATCCTAATATGCTGTGTACTACTTCAAAAAAGATCTTAAACCTGCATACACCTTATAATAGCAATGACAAATAAAAAAAATATTTATAATATATACACCTAGTTATAAAATAAAACTTTGGAAATTGTTGATTTTACTGATAGCTGCGCCCTTGATGCATCTTGCCGTACCCCTGGGGGTACGTGTAATACTAATTGGGTAACACTGATCTATCTGGTAATTTTACCAGATGGTTACGAAGTATACAACAAAATAACGTGTATTCATCAGCTTAAATATCTTATCACGTATACTATCGTATCAACGATAAGTTATATAATTCGTATACATTTTATAACTACTCTAGAAAGTTAGATTAGCAAATATTGACATTTTATTTGCAGAATTTTGCGAGTAGAGCCGCGCAAAAGCTAGCAGAGAATGTTCTACAAGTAATAGATAAACCTAACGTCTGATTTAGTCGGGACATCATCCAGCGACATTTGCAATTATAAGCCGACCGTTACTCCGTATTGTTTTAATGTATCGAGATAATGCCGACCAGACGGACTATCTACATCCTACTTCACGACTGCCGTTAGCCATTTTATAAAGATTCATGATTTTACAGTAAAATCCTGTAGGACATAATATTTGAGTTACCTCAAATATTATGTCCTACTTTTGAGTTATCTCTCAAACATTATGTCCTACTTTTGAGTTATCTCTCAAATATTATATCTCTACATATTATCAACAATACGCTTCCATAAAATTAAATTTTATAAAGATTCAAGATTTTACAGTAAAACCCAGTAGGACATAATATTTGAGAAATATATACGACAAAAAAGGAACATCATTGAAATACTGTTTTAATAAAAAAAACTCATATACGGTCGAATTGAGAAACCTCCATATTTTTTTAAAGTCGGTTAAAAATAATACAAAGGTTTTCAAACAAAGACGTAGCTAACACTGACATTTCGAGCTTATTATGTAGCGAATGTTTAAGTCGATACCAAAACCTCATTCTGTGCTCATAATATAATCTACTCAGTTTTTATCCTGCCACACCGCGTCAAGGATCCTGCCTGTAATTTTCTTAATTCCTATAATCATTGGTCGGGAGCGGGTTGTATCATAACGCTACCAAACACAATCCGCCAGCCGGTGTTTACCCGAGCATTATACTCAAAATCCTTGGCTCTGATGATCATCAGTACAGAACAACAACATCTTGTGGGTTACAAGTTATATTACAATAATATTTTACCATTATAATAATTGTCATGTTTACTTACCAGGCCATAATTTTTTTTTTCATACTAGTTGACCTGTGCCCACTTCGTTGAGCATAGAAAGCGTTTAAGCCCTCCCGGGACTTCCACGAATATTTCAAGTCAAAAAATAGCCTAATCGGTTCAGCCGTTCTCGAGTTTTAACGCGACTAACGAACAGCAATTAATTATTATATATAAGATAAGAGATAAGACTAGCTGATCCATGCCCACTTCGTTGAGCATAGATACCGTTTAAACCTTTCCTGGACTTCCACGAATATATCAAGACTAATAATAGCCGAATCGGTTCAGCCGTTCTCGAGTTTTAGCGAGACTAACGAACAGAAATTAATTTTTATAGATATAGATAAGTTTGCTGTTTGTTTGCTTGAGGAGGGCAACTTGAACTTTCTACTCATCCTTTATTCCGCTGATTGATTTTGTTGTGGGTCTATGTCACACAGATATGTCATGTCCCTTAGGCACCCATCAAAAGGTTTTTGTAATTAATACTATACAGAAGTTATGGTGGAAATATGTGGTAGGCCATTTGTCCGTTGTGAAAATGATTTCGAACAAAATATAAGTTTAATATGTCTTAGCTCATCACAATTTATGTCTTTAAAAAGAAGGAAATAGACTAATGTCGCTTTTTATACCAACTAAATAAAAAATTAATGTTAAAATAATTGTCCTCATTTTTATGGTGATTTTAGGTGAATATTATTTATGGCGTAAAAATTACAGCAGTAGATGTAACTCTCATCTTTAGTTAGTGAGCAAGGAGGATCTTTATGTATTAAAATTAATGAAACAATTCATCTACTACATTGACAATAATTATACCTATTTTAATCAGCTTTTTTCAAGAGCAAATATTTCATGATATTGTTGGTTAAGTCATGGCTATCCAGTTATTTACATTCCATACTTACGTCAGTATAAAATAGCAACAAAAGATGGTATGATTAAAAAGTAGACGTTGTATGATAAGGCTGTATGGATACGTCATTAATTCTGCTATAGCATTCCCCGGTAATGGCCGCGCGGATAGAGGAGTCCCCGCCGCGTTGTTGCCGCTTTAGAAATTAATTAGATACAGCCCCAGTACAGCCAGGTACTGTCGATCGCACGATGTTGTACCACACTGCCCATCATAAAGAAAATCAAAGCTCAAAACTTTACAAGAACAGAACCTCATATGTTTTTGGGGTTGGGAGTAGTCCCAATGCCAAATTGTTATGGAAACAAAACGCCTTTTCAGACGCCGCACGCCGCGTGCCCCCAAATTGAGCTACTATGTAGTGTGGGAAGGAGGGAGGTGCATCAAACGCATGCCTATGCGTACACTCACTCGTCTGCTAGCAGGTTGTGGTTATAATTTTTTCGCGGGATATTGCTAGATATAATATATACATATTTTATACTATGTAAAAGAATTCAACGAGCACCAAACTCTCAAAATAATAAGTTTACCTAGAAAATTAATATTAACTTTAATTATATAATTATCTATTGATAGATAAGTTTCAATGAAGACACTTTCTTCGCGAGTGTTCTTACAAATTATGTATCGCAAAAGGTTAGAGATTATCTCGAACAAGTAAGTTGTTTAAAAAACCTTTGAGTCTAGAATATTGATACATATTATGTAACATCTTCGTGTATGGACGTTGAATAACGATTTGGGATAACATGTTTCGCGGCCAATCTCAGTTATTTAATTGACTACTTCATATAGCAGAATATTACAGAAACATCAAATTATATAACACAGGTACAACATTTTTTTTGTCTAGAATATTATGTCTTATAGTCCAAAATAACCCTTTCAAAATTGTTCCTTATTGATTTTAAATCGTGTCTAGAAATAAAATATATTTGCTTAAATACATTAGCTAAGCAAGTATAAATATTATTGGCTCTGAGGTTAGAAATGAATCATTTACTAAAAAAAAAATACTTATAAATATTTTTTAAAAATAACAATCATTTATTCGTAAGATTATTCATTGTTTTTAAATACTAATACTAAAAAAGAATATTCAGATTAGAATGTAAAAGAAAATGTATTTTTTTTAGTATTTAAAATATACTATACGGCCGAATACTAAAACGCATATTTAAGTTAGGATCCCTCCTCTTCACAGGTTGTCACGATCACTGTACAACTTGGCAGAATGACGCAGACGGCATGACTTGAGCTCCACTCAATTTAACTATCGTTTGAGTACTCAGCCGTAAAACAATAACCGTTCGGCGTAATTATGGATGCCGAATAATAGGCAATTTAAAATTAATTACACGCGCTGTAATCTCTAATATGTAACGAATTAGATAATGTTGCAATATTTAGGAAGTAATCCTTACATATTTCCAATCACGGCTTATGCAAGAGATTATCGTTAACGTGTAATTTTGTCATACTATTATGACCATGACTTAAAAGTTATATTTTTTTCAACTTTTTAAATAAAATTAGTGTGATAATACGGTTTCGTAACAATGTATCAAGTAACTTGAAGATTTTTTTGACACAACTGTCATTTCTCATCTCTTTAAGCTTGTAATTATTACCAATTGACATTTATCATTAAATATTCGCAAGCAAGCTCCTACACCACCTTTTTAAGGTATATTTTACTTATATTTTAAAATATTTTTTATTATTAGAAGATATAGTTATTTCGGTTGGCGCGATAAAAATAGCTTTTATAAAATTAAATTAGCAGTTCGATGCTTTAAGCACACATTGCTCACAGCGCGGACACCTTCTCAAAACATGATTTACTTAAAGTTTAACCTTAATTTATTGTTAACACTACCTCATGTGATCATTTCGCATGTTATTCTTAATTGGCATAATCATTGCACTTCGCGTGTTCATTATCACATGACCGATATTCCGAGAAGCGAACTATAAATTAATATTTAAAGTTGAGATACGAGATCGCGGGGTTGATTCAATAAAAGAAATATCTGCTAAACGGCGTGTATTACAAAGTCATTTGCTTCGGAGCTGCGGTATCAGATCTTGCGACATCATCATCTCTCCTAGCTGAACACGCAACTAGACTTCTTTTAAGAAATTCATTGTTTCTGCAAATGTTCTGATTAATTTATTTTTGAACTATAATATATAAAATAAAGAATATAGACACCCCCGTTGTGCAGTGGTTGAGCGCGTTAGTGCTCGAACGAGAGGTCGCGGGTCAAATCCCGCCGAGGAAACAAAAAAAAAGTTTTTAATGTTCCTGGGTCATGGATGTGTATTATATTTGTGTATCATATAATAAAAATCTTAAATATGTGTATAGTATAAAAGTATTAAATATATTTCCGTTGTCTCGTACCTGTAACACAAGTTCTTCGGATACTTAGCACAGGGCCAGATTGACGTGGTGTGAAGCGTCCATAGATATTATTATTATTATATAATATGTTGACTACGGCTTACGCGCAAATGAAAGGGACAGAAGCCGCATTTATCCGCAATAAAAGTCGTGGTCTAAACTCTAATCGATAACTCAGTTAATTTTATTATAATTAATTCAGTAGTTTCGGAGCCTATTCAATGGTAACAAACAACCAAACATCCTCTTTATAATATTAGTAGGGTATTAAGTTTGTAGTTTCAAATCTAATCTCTTAAGCAATTCAAAATCGTATTCCGAATGTTATGTTAATTTACTTCGATATACTTCAAATTAAACAGTTTACCGGGAAATACATTAATACTATTTACTCATTTGCAATAAATTCTTTACATTCGTTTTATATGTGTTAGAAAATGCAGTGCCTGGGCATTTATGGTCTAATGCATTTCAGTTGATGGATACTTTTACCGCGTATTGAATATCGGAGCGCAGTCAATACTCAATAACATACGGACGGGGAATAAATCTAGGCTTCTTAAACATGGACGTATTTACATCATATTGAACAGGCGTCAACGTTCAAAAGGTATTCCTAATATTTCAATATTTTTACTCTTTGTACAAATGAAAAGAAGGAGTTTCATGGATCCTGATAGAACACGTAGGTACAAATAACAACTAAACGTATAATTGGGTACTTACCTGGATAAATACTTGTAGTTTTTATCACATAAAAATTATTATATTGCGTATGTTATAATTATTGAAAAGTAAGAAATAAGAAATTCAGTATTATTGAATTTTTGTCAATTTTGTAAAAAAGTCATAAACAAAAGTCATGTGACGTCACAAGTTGCTACGAAATGTATGTAAAAAAATATTTACGTGTCCTTCTCTTCACACTATATTCGGCTTGATATACGAACCATGAGACACGCTGTATACGTTTTTTCACTATGTAAACTTATGTTACAACTTTCAAATAGACGTAATTTTGAAACTACAAAGTGTAATATCTCCTTATTTCTTATTTTATCTTTATTTTTTTTTCATGATTTTTTTTGTCACCCAATTAGTTCGCTAGTTTATAATTGTAAAAACTGCTTAAGAATGAGAAAACTTTTGTATATTATTCTTGCGTTTTATGTTACATAAGTAAGTTAAAAAAATATCCTAATAGGTAGGTATTGAATTTATTATGGCAATAGTCGTTAATCTGCCAAACTTGATTTAGATCCGCTTGAGAGTTTCAAAATTAAAAGCCACAACATTAAATGAGATATCGATTTAGATTTGAATAAGTTTTGTTCTAATTGCCGGGGTCACAATGTGTTGCATAATTTACATTAAAGTATGTGGAGACAACGGAGGGATAAATAAAAATATATTTTTAAACCAGATTTATATTTTATAAACACTTTAGAAAAAAAAAAACTGTTTTAGTTTTCACTTTGTAAATCTTTTAAAGCAATACAAATAATTTAAACAGACAAATGTTTATATTACATTGTTTCTAAAGCTTATGTTTGCTTTTAAAGTTTGCGATTTTGATTCACGTCTTCCTATAACAAATAATCCTTGGCGATAAAATGTACATCCGACGAAAGGACCTATCTGTTATAAGAGATTAGCATTAAAAACCATGCGTATACAAATACTGCCCACATATTCATGAATAATAGCCAACGTTGAATAATCTTGCAGGGTTTTTTTTTTGCGGAACTTAGGTACTAGAATGTCTTCGGGTTTTTTTTAATATTTTATTTTGTTTAGAGAAAATACATTTTACGATGATCTTAGATCATAATCGTAGGTTACTACCTATTTGTTTAAACTAGTAAGTTGTATGGATCTCAAATAAACCTGCTATTTTATTAGGGTGCCGTAATTTTAAAAAATTGTTATTTAAATTAAAGTTTTTTTTTGTATCATTAATCGATCTCGAAAGTAGTATTTCCTCTGGTATTTTTAAAACTATAAGAGACAAAAACTTTGAAGTTTACATGGTTAAATCTCTTTTGGAAAAATATCTTGAATGAAGTTAGACTATTAATTGTTTGAAGATCGCCTATAAAGTACAAGTTGATAAGTACGGGACCCGTTTTTGTCCTGACAATAATATGTCCTCGATATTTTTTTACTTTTATAAGCAAGCTCTCTTGTGTTATGTAAATCAATAGCATGATAAAATCTATTTTTTCACAATACTTTATAGCGTAACTAAGTATCAAGTTACATAGTTATTTTCACGTCATAAAACCACCTAGCGATTTTAATTCTTATCGCAAAAGTATGAATACGAAGACAAAAGCCTATTCACGCTCCTGTTTTATTCGTCAAGTCACATGTTGTATGCAAATAGTTGCTTATCGTGCCCCCCGCGCGGCCTACTTTATGACGGACTTAGGGCCGAGTTATGACAACTTTAACTTGTAATAACCGTTCGCAGCCAATTTGGACTTTAATACGTTGTAATAGATCCGATTTATGCGCGGCGGCTGACGTGGAGACAGCGAAATATGACGCGTTCGCCGTACACGTTGTGGAGCCGATTCATCTCTGAGTTATTGTGTTGTAGGCCGGTTTAGTATTAGTAAGAATTGACTATGTTTTGTCCATTTGAGAGAAAAGTTTATTAGATGGTAGTATAATGTAGGCAATAGGTATTATATTCCAATATCACTCTTCTTCTATGCGCAACGATGTGTCAAAATGGTTCTTGTTTTGCCTTATGTTCACGATCACTGGTAAATGATAGCTACTGGGTTTCGAGAAGTATTTAAGGTTTAATTTGTTACACAGTTAAAATTTACTACGTACAATAATTGCGTTCACGAAATAAAAGTAAAGCTGGCATTGAAGGAGTACGTTTTCCCATAAAAGATTTCCGTCGTATATAAAATTACCTCTGTCAATACGAATTTATATCAGAAGCGTAACTTTAAATTTTACACCAGAACATGGTTTTACGCCGGTCGTTTTAAAAATAAAAGTTCCTTAATTATAAACCCTAACGTAACGGCATATGAGTCATGTAAAAAGACTGAATGTTTATTTTATTTTGCGAGAAAACCACAGAAATTTAATGCCTCTTGACGGTGACCATCTAGATATTTATTGGATTTATTGAAGCGCAGAGTTATCAATAATTTAGCAAATTAAATAAATTAATGTTTTATATTTTCACTAGTAGTTGAAACTTTTTAATAACATTAGGTATACAAAATGATAATTATGAATAGTTGCATTTTAATCGAGAGTACTAATGAATAAATATATTAATATATTGTCCTTGTCTGGTTAGTGCTTTAAAATGTAGTAGAAATCCCATTTACAGTCGGTCTTAAAAGATATTTCCCAAAAGTTGCCCACACCTCACTTTTAGTTAATTTCGCCTTCGTAAATATTCGTGGATTTTCGTGTGTCATTACGGCAAGGCATGGCGGGCAAAAACCGTGTCGGCGCGCATCCGCCGCGACTCGCCGCAATTGGGCGCCGCGCACGCCCGCTCATTGGACGCGCCGCCCGCCCCCGCCGCTTCCGCGCCGCGCACTGTCATTATTTAATAACTCCACCCCCTCACAGTTTTAATTATGCAAACAAATAATTAAATATATTTTTTTAATTTTCTACAGTTCAGGAGGGCGAGACACTAGGAATATATTAAATCGCTCCTAATTGACTATGTTTATATTTTTAATCATGTGTATTTTTAACGAACTAAAAACAATAAAATAGAAAAGAAGAAAAGAGTCATTTTTAATTAAGTTTTCTCATTTCTAACCAGACTACTGGGACAATTTGTAGTAGATCATTTTTGTCTCAAAGCCTTAATTTGAGTGTTGTTAATTCTACACACGGACCACAGTTACATATAAAACAATGGTTTTTCCTAACGATATATTTTTATATCTTCATAAGGCAGCGAAGAAGCCAAAGCTCTTTTGCTTCATTAAAATTCTACGTTAGTAGATACCTTAAGAATTCGTGAATGCCAGAATTATAATGTGTCATACAGTGAGGGTTTTCCCGAAGTGAACAACCTTGAAAATGTATATAAGTATTTAAACTAACAATATGATATATTTTCTAAGTCAGTAGGTGAAGTTATTTCTATTGTAAAGCCTTCCCTTACCTAATAGCACGTCGATAACATTATGTACACTGTTCTACTTATACTAAGGTAAACTATTTAAAATGTCTATTAAATAAAAAAACCTAAGGTTTCAGACTCTACCTGTGGTTACACCATCTTTGGGGCAGGGAGTAATGGAGATCACGTACCCAATCTGATTGGATTTGGCGTCTCATTTCAATTTCACGAATTCCCGTAAGTGTGAGTGAGACAGAATTAATAAGAGCTTAACCGCAACTCCATCATTAGAGGTTGTTCAGAAACACGGAGTAGAAAAAGATAGTTGTCAATGGACACACTGTAATAACCAAAATGTAAGGCTGTGTGCATAATATTTTAGTTTGTGGATTTGCAAATGAAAAAGTTTATTATGTTATCAGGGCCCTAATGTAATATGTCATAGCTATTTATCGCTTACGAAGTTCTAAAACAAAATGTATGGAATTTGATATAAGTTTCGCTAAGTGACATATGAAATCGCTTGTCTTTTATTTAGCGAACTAATGTCAAATCCCATAAGTTTTGTTTTCATACTTCGTAAGCGACAAATGGCGATGGATCTTAAATCGGGGACCGGGTTACTATTTTTTATTATATTAGTAACAGCATCCATATTTGTCTACATACGTCAAACATAAAGGGACATTAAAAAATAAGAACATCATGATGCTCTATATATAATGTAACCTAGAACACCAACCAATACAATAATTCTTTGTTAAAGCTGTGAAGCTGTGGTATTTTTTCCTCTCATGTCATACTACCATAATAAAAGGTAAGTGTAGAAAATGCCCACGAATAAAATCATTACAGTGTGAACTCCGCCTAAAAGCTCAAAGCTCGGTCTTTGGAAACGACTGCGGAAATTCTGGGCGCCGTAATCACTGGGAATTGTAAGAAATAAATGGATTTTTGTTTTTTCTTTTCCTCTTTTGGAGGTAAATTGTTTTTTGTTTTCAGAAACACTTGGCTCGTTATTATGTGTAATTTGACGGTCGCTATGGTATGGACAAAATTATTAATACACGTCTGGTTGTTACTAGTCTGTAGTGTCACCTCGGGGGAGTGGAAACGTCAAAATATTATACTATTCGCAGGGTGCGAAATAGGTGGTAGGGGAACTATGAATCGATCACAGCGCGCGCCGTGGCCATAATTGGAACTTTCGGCAGACCAACTGGTATTTTTTAATTGCTAAATTAAGTATCTAACGACAATACAGTCATAAATAGATATTCGTAACGTGCATGAAATACGTTACTCGATTAAATCTGTTTATTTTGTAACTTACTTTTCGTGAAAGCATACTTGAAAGTATCCATGTGTACTAACTACTATCTACTAGAAAAAAGTATTTATAGACTTAATTATTTTATACCGGAAAAAGGTCAACGATTTTATCGACACTTTAAATTTATATAATCAAATAAAACAAACTAGTAACTTAAATAAAAAACTTACACTTCGTATTGACAGACAGACAGATATTTCAAAGTCCGCTACTGTATCGCGCACCCAGCCAATACACAAAAATGTTTAGTTTCATAGAAATTTGAAGTAATCCACAGTTTGAATGTTACAAATTTATTCACGTTTATACTTAGGACGTGGTCGCACATCGCAACAGGTTTAGGTATTTCTTAATGCACCCTGAGCGTTTATCATGCCATTATGGATCAATTACTTGCATCAGTAGTGACTACTCTGCCTCATTCTGTCGCTCTGAGTGCTATAATATATTACTAGTATCACTTATTCGTGGTGGAAATTCACGATCCGAGAACCAATATGTATACAATTTGATAAACGATGCCAGCCAAAATCAAACCTAAAGTACAAAGTACGAGGAGCTATAGTATCGTAAGATAAACGCATTTCGCTAACAAGTATAAAATTGATTCCGACAATTTCTCTGTGTTTAATTTTTCCCTCTAGCAATACACTTATAAAATATGGTAACTACTGTAAAAATCTTTAGCATATATTACAATATTATTACAAAAGGCACGATTATTGGTAGTTTATGAAAATTATAGGCATATTACATCATCTGTTTAATCGAATGTCTAATGAAAGTATTTCTCATTAGATGAAAGCTAATGTTAATTAATTATAATGTTTTGTCAATATGCATAGTCCAAAGATATTTGTACTACAAAAAAGAATATTATATAGAAAAATAATAAATGACACGTTAATGTGGGCAACATTTTAATTTATACTTCTCTTACTCTTGAAACATGGCAACTATGTTTGATCCTCGATAGTAAAAATTCCATCATTGTCTACATTCAAAATTACAATCAGAAAACTAGGAACATACATTTGATACATTCCACGACACTATCGTCATGTTCTACGAACAGCAGATAAACAGATGTAACAACACGATATATTAGTTTTAGAATTCATAAGGAGCAAAAAGTCGTGATCGCAATGGCACGGGGTCTGTCCTCCACAATATATGGCTAGAAAATCTTACATTTGGAATTTCATATTTCGTTTACTTCTCTTTGAATTTGCATTTACTCGGCAACATATATTTTATTTTAAGCATACTTGTGGGTCAAAGATTATAATATATTGTTATAAATCATCTCTACGTCTTACTGTTTAATAATAAACTTTAGACGATAATAATAATACGTACTACGAGTTTATGTTTTAATATTTCATAATTCACGGTTTTTTACGTATAAAGTTTTCCACAATATAAATAGTTATATAGGTATCCTTTAAAACTATCCTGTGTATTATCGCGGATTATACCTGTTAGCAATTATCCATAGATATTATTATTATTATTATTTTAAATGGATTCGAAAGTAATAAATAGGAAGAAACATTAACTATGGTTAAACATTACTTTTTAACTTAAATGTATACCTTCCAATAACGAAAATAGTTCTTAAAGATAAAAATAATGATATGATTGAATAAACATGAAATTATTTATGAAATTAAGGAAAAAGTAGGAAGAATATATTCGCGAGGATACATAAAACGTTGCGTCGATCAGCGGTCACGATTTCCGAAGATATGTGGCGGTTCTCAAGCTTCCAGCTTTTATGAACGGACGTAATGCGCGCACGTAAAGAATATTAACTTGTCCTGTCATATGGATTTAGAAATATTCGTATACATCTAATCACGAACCTAACGATGGAAACCGTACCAGCTTATGAAGATTCGAATCTTCCGAGATCTGTTAGAATTGGTAATGAACGTTGAGCATGGATATTTATGTTCAGGCTTACTTCAGAAAACGGTATACGGTTTTCCAGGGCCTACTGTTATTTGCAGTTCATGATAATCTATACTGTCTATACTAATATGATTAAGTAGAAAGATTTGTTTGTTTTTCATTAAATTTGCTTTGAAAACTGTTAGGTTGGTTTTGAGGCACATAATTATAGAGTAGATTAAGGAAGAACTATGCTACTTTTTAGCCCAAAATGTAGTGTTCCTGACGCTATATTTCCACGGCAGACACATATGTAATTGTAGAATATTTAAAGATTCTGATATAATCTTCCTTTTGTTTTCTTAGACTTTTTTAAAGTATTGAAGTTGCATATTATTTGTTATGAATTTATTATGTTCGTTTGGTTTATTGTCTAAAGGTTTAAAAAAATGGAAGTGCGATCAAGTTAGTGTAACTCAAGCCACCCGCAGCCAAAAGCGAATGCCCTGCAGGCCGGTATCGACACCACAAAAAGGATGCGATATTACGTTTCATTTGATATATCCGAGTTATAATGTAATAAGTGCAGTATAATGGTTCTACTCGGATATTCAAACGGATTTCGAGTTACTCGATCTTTTTTCGATTTCGAGTTACTCGATCTTTATTTCGTTTTTGGTGTAATTTTGCGGTGGCTACGATCTCGGGTGCGAATGATATCTGTGATTATGTGCAAATTTCTTCGAATCAATTTCAAGGTTAAGTGCGTGCGTGCGATAATCGCAATCTTCAAAGAGGATCAGAATCATAAAAATATTTTTCATTTTTTTATGTCAAGTGAACCATCGGTAGAAAATGTGCTATGTGTATATATATTTTTTCATATTACATACACGAGTCATAATAATATACTTAATCATCTAAAAATTACTACATTTGTGTAAGTTAAAATATAATAAAAAGGTTTTATGCTATTTTAACTCATCTACATACAGTCATATTGTATAGTATTAAAAATATCGCCATCATCATACTAGATATAATTATCTGTATCATCATAATGCTCTTTTATGGAAAAAGTATTTAAATATTAGCAATGATGGCAAAGATGCCAATTGTGCATATACACACCTTTGATATAGAATATTCAGTGGTTTCATACTAATAAGGCAAATAGGATTGTATACGCGTCACGGTATATGATCACGTAGCAGATTATCTCGCATGAGATGACGTGAGAAACATTTTCTACATACGAGTAACAACCTTCGTTTCACGAGGGTAATGGCTTCAGATGTACGAGTGATCTTTTTAGACTAAACATAATATTATAAATAACTCTAATAAGCTCAAAAAGTACGTAAACGGCTAAACGTCTATACTAAGATAAAATATATATATATCTTTTTCATAAAAGAAAGATTTGTTTGTGTGTTTGTTTACATTGAAAAAACATCCAAAATGTACTATTTTTTTTTGGAAATTAACTAGACTGAAGACAGTCTAGCCAATTTCATTCAAAGTGTGATTTTTTTTATTTGTACAAAATCGCGGGCAACGTCTAGTCTACTATAATCACGCTCGCTCAGAACTCAGCTTGCATCAGAAACAATGTTATAGAATAAGGTGGTTATTACCCGCAAGCAACAACCAAAAAATGATTTCAGCCATTTTGTGGCCGTGTGAAGTTCGTAAACAAAATGGCTGCCTATTTCGGGTACAGGAAACGCGTATCTGTCACCGCGGTCGCATCGCAAGTGGCTATTGTATGATAATCGCTCCACACCGACAAAGTTTTAACGCTGACGCCACGAAACGAGCAACTTTACTATGAGCACTAGTCCTAATTTAGATGTACAGATTAGGTACCACTTAAGGACTTGGGCGTTTTGTATACCCCAGCTTACGGTCATTATAGTTCTGTATCAGCAATACTGATAAAATAAGAGTTGGATTCTGGTATGGCTATCTTATGTTCTATTTAATGTTCAGTTTTTGTTATGCTTATCACAGAAAATTTTAATCGGTGTAATAGAAGATATGAGTGTTTTGTTATTCTCACAGGATATTAAATACGATTAGATTAAACTAACTATATAAGGATCAATTGACAGGTTGTGTAGCCCATACGCTTATAAATATAAAAATGTGATTTTATTTATTTTTATAAGCATAATTACAAGACCTAAGATAATTTTGTGATAATTTTGTTGCACGGATTTACATTGTGTAATAACATCAGTAAGTTCAGAAACGCGTTTTTCGTAGCTGCGTCCCAATTCTGATGCGCGTTCCTTATAGGCTACGAAATATGGATATTATTGTTATTATAGATGGATCGTGACGGGTGGGTATTGGCTCGCAACATTCGTAACGAGTGTACGTGATCCGTCTCTCGTTATAGAATAATACTTAACCAACTACCAGTTACACGCTCGCTGTAATTGTATGTACCAACCCCTTAATTGCATCAAACTATACACCTCGTAGCTCGAGTGTATATTAAATTTGACCTAATTCTTATAGAATTCAATTACTATTTATAATTTACAGTTACTATACCCAAAATTACTAGCAGTCAATTATTATTATTATGAATAACCGCAAGTTCACATACAGTTTGTTCATATTTGTAGTAATGTTTATTAGATGGACATAGTATTTCTTATGCGTCTCCCAAATTCCACCAATTCTTTATCCATTGTCAATGATTATATTATTTTTATCAGCGTATATTCACAATGCAATAAACTCAATACTGCGTCAATATTATCTTCTATTGTATTGAACTGGAACACGAACGCATGCTCTAGTATCGAGAGAATAATGGGTTATTATTTAAGTGACAGTTTTATCTTGTAAAGTATTTTGAAAACAAAAGCCTATTAAAGTAATGCTGACATCCGGCGTGCATCACCTACTTTGCATGCGTAGTCGTCAATTTGCTTTGCAGATGAATACGCGGCCAAATGTGTGGTGCAAGTCATAAGATTTTCATTTTTAATAATTTCAAATGGTATAAATATAAATATTGGTTTTCATTTTAGTCTACGAAAATTCGTATTAGTTACAGAGTACAGGTACCTAAAGAAAATCATAGTTTCGATCAAAGTCAAGAATGAATGAAGTTATTTATAAGCTGAATTATAATATTATTTTAGTGTGTATAAAAGTATAGTACAATATTTAATTTTAGAATTGTGAATTTCATCCTTAGCCCCTATTTTTTGCAATGCTAATTTTTACTATTTGTTTCAGGTAAGAACAAAAATGTTGAGTTTCCTGCTTTTATACGGCGTATGTCACAGAAAATATAAGGGTATGTTTCGATTATTACCGCATTTCTACTACGTTTGTATATTAATACAGTTGCTAGTATAGCAGATGAAAGAATTTTATTTTCTTTAAAATCCATTGAATTGAACTTTGTTGAAAATCCTTAATAAATAAATCTCTTTTCGATTGGAAGTGAAAAATCTCGTTGCGAACGGAATAAAATCACCATAAAATTAATGAAGTTATTTTGCATCAGTGGGGAGCGTATAAAGAAGCCCAGCACATATCAATGATTGACCATTGAATGCAAAAATTCCATTTAGTACATCGACTTCAGTACACAAGTCAAACCAACGGGGACATGGATCTGCATGCAAAGTACACTGTGACAGATCGTATAATAGATACAAAAAGTGTTCTTTTTAAATCGATTTTTACATACGCAAAGTGCTGTCAGCGTCGACGGAATGTACAGATGTTACCGGCTGTTTGATACACAATGAAATTGAGTTTACGAAGAAAGTTTTTTGTACTATTAATAACATTTTATTTTTCAAATCTTAATATGTAATTCAAATCATACTTTCACTATTGTAAAAGTATGATTTGAATTACATTGAAAAAAAAATTGAATTACATTTGAAAGTCCTACTTTATAAACTTATCTTAAAATATACTATTATATAGATACAGAATATTTGAAATAGTGAAGCATAGTACGGCGTCCTTAAAAATTTAATTAATCATTAGAGCCTGTTACGTTTGAAATATATTAATATATGAGTTCCATCTCCATATAGCTATATCAATGTGAATACTTATACCCCGCAAAAGGGAATACATATTCAGTGGTATATAGAACCGTGGAATTGCATAATTTGCCATTTTATTGGCAACAATAGGCCTATGAGACGGGCAAGCGCATACGCTAAGTTTGGTTGTGGTCCAAGTTACAAGAGCAGCGAATTGTCAAAAAGAACTTTACTAGGAAAGGAGGTACTTTAGGATATAGACCCTTAAACATTTTACCAAACAATTGTTTAAGCTTAATATTATTAATCGAAAATTATTTTTTTCAATTGCCGTCGATCATAATATAAAACTTTTACATTATTTGAAAGCCTTTTTGATACAAGATAGTAACCAGTGATAGATTCAAGTACTCACTATACGAGTATTAAACTCATGTTATATATAGATTTACTTACGTAAAGGGAGTTATTATTAAAATACATTCCTCGTTTAAAATGGAAAATATAGTAAATTCAACTACTACTTCCAGGTTTCCTATACTTTTATTTTTATTAATTTTATTAATTTATAAAACCGCTAATTAATTACAGTTATGCTTATTATGTACAGAAAGAGAAAAGCCAATTACAGGTTCTCACTTATAGCAAAAAACTAAAAAGTAGATAACGCAAACTTGACACTTGTGATTATATAACAAAATTAGGTACGCATATTATTCGATATAGAAGACATCCACTATTTAACAAGATTAATATGTATGAACATGTAACATAGAACTTTGTAGCGCTGATACATCCATTAGCTTAATTAAAGAAGTTATGATTAAGAATATCTCTTGCATTATTGCTACGTAGTGTGTATGGATCAATTGTAAATTTATACGTATAAGCGTATAATGTTTTCGCTGCCTCTTAAAACTCGCACTGCATCTAAATTAATTAGCATATTGAAACGCTCGTCTTTGAATAATATTTTAGGGCATAATATCGAAGTGGTGCTAATATTCCCCCACTTTACATATTATGCATATTATTATAATACAATTTTGTGTTTGATGTGAAAAATATTTTATATTATTATAATTTGATAAATATAAATATACACATTAAACCATGGAAACTATCAACTGTCTGGCTTATATTTGATCCGAGGTTTAAATTAATTAAGTTATTATATTTTATTGCCACATGTGAAACTACTAATGAACACCGAATACGCACTTTAGTACTAAACTGATTTAATATGGTGTGAAAGTTTAGAAAAGTCAAAGTAATAAAAATGAATAGGTGCTATAAATCGTGGTATTTAGCCGTATTTGTTATTTTTGTATGTCAAATTCAATCAGAAACGTATCACGTCATGTTCTCAATAGGAAAGCAAGCTAATTTTTAATACAGTGTGTAAAAAATACAGTCATCGTGACTTTGAGATACGATTATACTATCTTTCCTCATTTTGGAAATGTATTTTTTTTATATTTTTTTTGTCGAAAACAAAAAAAAGTTTTTTACTTTTTACCATTTCTTATTTTTTGTCGCAAGAATAACGAAAAACGAAATACAAAAATATATATTAAAAAAAACATTTCTAGAATGAGAAAAGGTAGTATAATCATATCCCAAAGTTATAGTTACTGTTTTCTTTACACCCGATATTTTGTAACAAAAAAATCTTATATTGGTATAGGGTGTTTATGTAGGTATACTCCGACAGTCGGTATAGGTAGCGGTGCACCCCAAGGATGAATTATACCTATGTATTTTCATTCTTGGGGTGCCGGAGAAAGAATAGCACCTCCCCATCAACCTTCTTTTCCGCGTGTATCGTAAAAGGCAACCGGAAATGGGCAGCTAAATACTACGCTTGCCAACCCGCCTTGGGCAGGCGGGTTCACAAGCGTGGCAATTTGAATCATATTGACAGCACAAAAATAAGACAGTGACATTCATTTGGTTAATTTTCGTTTATTTTATTTATATTGAATCGCAATAGAGTAAACTGTTAATATAACATTTATAAAACTTAAAATGTACCTATTTTTAATTTCTAACACAAGGCGACTTGAATCAATTGGTATTTAATTAAGTGCTAATGAACTCCTGTGGTGTCCGCATATTATTTTATGCCTATTATTTAATATTATGTAAATACAGTGTGAGATTATAAGTGGGTTCATTATATACCTGACCTTTATAATATTGTTAATATATGAGATTATAACGACATAATATTCTGAATAATAGAAGTAATTTAGATTTGAGCTTTAAAATTCACCTACTTGCTTAAAATAATATTAAATTTCAATTTCAAATAATATAACCAAGATAACACATATTATTTGCCAAACTTCGCCTGTGTGACATATTATATTTCAATGCAATAACATTGAGGGCTGAAAAAAAAATGTATTAGATGCATACGACATAAGAGAAATACGTGTGCCGTATATAAATTTTTTTAGCTCTAAATGAGCATGTGCCTTTATACATCATAATAAGAAGCTAATCAGCTATATATAGTCTTTATTTTCTAAAAATCTATTGATTACCTCGAAAACTAGTTTACATCATTCCAAATTTGATATTCCTGGCGATTGTCCAACCAGTATAAAATGTATTTAGCTAGAAATCTATAAAACCGTGTAGACAGTGCTAGAGATATATGCATACATTCGCAAGTAGGTAGGAGATATAGATGCACTATAAAGTAAATAAACACAAACATAACTCTACTTCTGCAACTGGTTAAATAAAAGCTACAGGAACAGATTTGCTAGCAGGAATTCTCTAGTAATGTAAATTATGACAACGCGGCAAGAATAGTGTAAACAGAAATTTATATTATTTCAATAATATAAAGTGAAGCTGTACATTATACATAAATTATAAGGTTGGGAATTGCCGTTTAACCCCGAAGGTTAAGGTTCTGTGAGGACAGGCGGTGAAAGTGGAATTGTAGCAGTTCCCACACCAGCTGACGACTGTTTTAATATATTAAATCCAGCTTTATATATTTTTATATTGTTCTAGTAAAAATAATAACTTATATTAATAGTTACTTACTATCTAAAATAAAGTTGTTGATATTTCCATAAATCCAAATCATCATCATAATTTAAAATTCCTTCCTACTATAAAAAAGAAGGAAGGAATTTTAAATAATTTTAGCATAAAACAAAATATTTTTTTATGTTGCACATACATAGTTTTGATCAAGTAGATAGAAATGACGGACGACTATAAAATGTAGATAGCCGAAAAACATAAAGCATGTGGACCACTATAGTTATTTATTACCCAAGTATGTCTAACCATGCCGTAAATTCCCAAATGGTGTGGAACAAGTGAAAGCAGAGGTCGCTGCGCGGGCGCACGGTGCAGGAAGCGCGTGCGATATCAACGCAATTGTAAGTGGGGCCACTAATTCACAAGCCGGCGATTATTGTAAATCATCCCGTGAAAGTGAATGCACCATCCGCTAGCACCAGCACCTACAGGTGTTGGGAGATTCTAGGACTGTCCCGTTTTCTTTTATTTTCTGTTTTTCGACAATGAACATTGTAAATGATAAATAATATGTTAATACGTAATATTTTGCAGTCCTACTGAAACTATATTAAGAACCTGCAGATGCATATAGATTCTAGGACTGTCCTGTTTTAACGTTTGAAGAATTTCATTTTACGTACACATATTACATACATTTACTTTTAACGGTATCTTTAGAATTTGGGTTTAATATGTTCTGAGTAAAAAATGGTTACAATTATTATTGATAAGTATCATCAATATATAACGTTTTGGCACACCGTTTAAATATAACAATTGGTCCACGTAAAAAGTCAATTGTATGAAACTGATGTTTCAAGCACATACCGCTTAAAGTACGTACAATTTTTTAATTAAACCTTATCTATATTATTGTAAATACTTTTACAATAATTACCTTAGCGCAGACATTTTATTTTATTTCCAGTATCCATCTTGGAAACTTTAAAAAGTATAGATTGTCCTGTAAGTTCCATTACTATGGTCAGCAGAACGTTGCCTGATTATGAAACGCGCTAACTTAGTACTGTATCGCTAAGCGCTAAAACGACTTATAAAGGTTAATAGCATCTTGTAAAGTTAATTGAAAATTATTGAAGGTGTGGTCGTTACACGTGTGTTTGAATAATATGGGAAGAACTAGTACATTAAAGCTTTGCATTTTCCTCTAAATCTGTAGAAACAAAGATTTATTAAACATTATATACCTATCTACGTGTATTAGGTAGTAGATTAAGCATAGAGCATCGATTTTAATTACAAAATGCGCTTAGAATCCATTCGGTGAAGAAAGCCCCGCGGCAGTTAGTGAAACTAAATCGAATCTAGGTATATTCTAGGTCAGTATTGTAGTAACTATTTGTAAGAATAACCTGTACAAAAACCCAATCTCATCAAACATAGGCTTCATTTTTTGGGTATGTAATAAGTTGGGTTTATGGGTATGTAATAAAATAGGTTTATTATAGTTTAGGTTGATTTGACATTACGCGATTACAGCAACGTCTACGGGACTTCTTATATCTAATGGACTCTATTAGATGTTTAATGCCTTAATATATTGTTTACTTGTGAATAAAATACGAACATATCGTAATATCTGAATTTTACCAACATTGCATTTATTTAATTTAATAATAATATAGATACTATTATATTTTAACTAAAGTATATATTTTTAATAAATACAAATATTTAATAGAATCAGGCGTTACTTTGCGGAAATCCATAGCATAAAATTGAAATGTACCTATTATAATTTTTATTTATAGAAAATTTTCGCGGTATATTGAAGGTTAGAATTTTAGAGGGTTAGAAGGCTAGACAAATGTCTAGCCTTCTAACCCTCTAAAATTCTAAAGAATAAATATATTTGTATTTAAATAAATACAAATATATTTATTCCCGCGATTCAAATTGAATTAAAACACGAGACACGTAAAAGTTATAAACACGTAAGAACATCATTATCTGCCTCCTATCCGAGCTATCTAAAGTATCGTAGGGGCTGAATAAATCCAACGGTCACGAAAAAACTGAGGCATCTTAACGACTGCCTTACCAACTCGTCGGTTAAAAAGCCTAGATCGCACCATATACACCTCGTAATGCATATGTTGGTTGCTAATCAACGCATTATGTTCTCTCAAACACTTAATGTACTTAAAGTACACATATAACCTGTTCAGATTGCTTACATTAAGTCAAGATCAGATATATACTTCTTAAGATAATTGAGAAAATTAGATAATTACATAGAGTAGAGACATAATATTTAGGGTAATCAAATGTAACACTTCGAGGGTTCAGTTTGAATTTGACAGTTCATTACGACACTAGCGCCAAATTTGTTCCAATTTAATGTCATCTGTATTGTTTTCGAGAAAAACCACTGATTTTTACAGCATCGGATTGGTGTGAGATCAATATTGAACAAGTTTCGAGAGTAAGCCTCTGGTTTAAATCGCAAATAAATATTGCGAATGTCAATCGCATTAATAACTGTACAGTCAATTAAATATTAATGAGGTAGAGGTTTCCTGCATTACGTGCGAACGGCTGAGATCGGCTGCCCATTCACAAATAACTACGCAGTTTAGATGCTATCTAGCTATTTCACGAAAGGCGGTCGCCTTATCAAACGCGGGTCATTAAAACGCATATACACATCCATGTTTATGCTCTCCTGGTATCTCAATTCGCGTTTAATTTAATATAGGTGATAATATAAAACGTCTAACGGTCCGCTTATCGAAAAGGTTACGGTTATAAAGAATGTTCCGATTTTGTAAGCTTATTAATGGAAAGTAGTTACACATTCTCTGTCGACGTAGATTACCGATTAAACGATAGAAGAATGCAGTCGACATATATTTTAGATAGTATTAGTAAAACAAAGCAAGATAACAATGTTTTGCTCTAGACATCATTAACATAATATACTTAAGGCGAGCAGTGACCGCAACTAGCGCCACTCTTTTTAAAATAAATTTTACAATGACACAAATATCTTATTAAAAAAAGTAATCGGTTCAAACTTTAAGTAAATAGTTTAACTAATTTATTGGCATTTAATTACAGCTCTAAATCCTATACCGTATTTACTCTCGTAAGTAATAACTAAAACGGCCGTTTTAGTTATTACTCACGAGATATACTATATAATATTAGTTTAACTATTATATATGACTATAATAAGCTAGTTTAACTATTTACTTAAAGTTTGAACCGATTACTTTTTTTAATAAGATCTTTGTGTCATTGTAAAATTTATTTTAAAAAGAGTGGCGCTAGTTGCGGTCACTGCTCGCCTTAAGGCCTCGCCTTATTCCTATAATAACCGCAAATCCCGCCACTCTTTTTAAAATAAATTTTACTATGACACAAAGATCTTATGAAAAAAAGTAATCGGTTCAAACTTTAAGTAAATAGTTAAACTAATTTATTTGCATTTCATTACAGCTCTAAATCCTATATTGTATTTAAACGGCCGTTTTAGTTATTACTTACGAGATACAATATATAATATTAGTTTAACTATTATATATTCCTATAATAAATTAGTTTAACTATTTACTTAAAGTTTGAACCGATTACTTTTTTAATAAGATATTTGTGTGGTTGTAAAATTTACTTTAAAAAGAGTGGCGCTAGTTGCGGTTATTCCTCGCTATGGTTTTTCCACCATAATATCATAGATAATTCATACTTTCCTAAACTTACGTCTTAACAATTAGCTAACAGACTTGTTTACACAGACAGACCAAATAAAATTGTTAATTTGACTCTATAGCGCAAGCATTGATGTTATAATTTTACGAACTTTTTGTAAATACATATTTTGGTGTATTGATTACCTAATCGTGATTCGATCACCTATTTTAGGTCAAAATGATTGGTCTTGATGTTGGCAGTCGACGTATGTATGTATGTTTATTCCACGGTAGTGCCTAAACTGCTCATTCGATTTTAATATAAGAGGTGTAAATACATTCCTAATAATATCCCGGGTAACATAGTCATAATATATGTTACGTAGTTGGATTAAATGTACTATCATAGGTATGGTCACTAAGTAGATATATAACAGAGACACGACCTAGTAATAGAAAATGGTATCACCCTAATACTGGCAATTCGACTAGCTATAGGTGAAGACCAGGCACATTCCGGAAACCGCCATCTAGCGCCACTATTGGAAAATACTAATTACTAATTTCGTCTTCTTCATAACGGAGTTGAATTTTGCTTAATGTTATGCTTAAAAAATATGCTTATATTTATTTTAATATCAATTTATAATTTACAAACGTTAATAGTAGTGACATCTATTGCATTTTTTTGTATTAAACGTGGATTGTATGTCCCTGGTATGGTATAAGATATTGTCATCAATATTTAATGTCTGTGGATCTAATATAGCTTAAACAAGTTTTCAACACAACATTACCGGCAGAGTTTGATTTTCATATTATGCATTTATATCGTGTTACTTTATGCATCTTGCATGCAGAATTGGCAATTACGGACTTGTCATGTCTGCCGTAGCTAGTCTATGCCATTATGTCATTATTTTGAGATAAAATCATCATCCCACTCAACTCGGCTCGTTATAGCATGTTAATTAGCATCATTGCACATGCAACGTTCCCAACGAAAGTGATTCAGAATTAATGTCTTTCCTAATTATACTAGTTGATTCGTGTGACTTCGCTTGCTTACACGGCTTCCTGGTTCTGACTTTATGGTAGGTATTTTATTGAATTTATTAATGTGTCTAGTCTATAGTTCCTACTACTTAATAACACGAATATTCTGAACAAAGATTATGAATAAGGTAGACAATACAACTATCAAACTTTTAAATTAACAAACTTCCTTTATACAAGCTGTAATATTAATAAGTGATAATACTTTGGGGTGTGTATGGGTCCCGTATATAGAGTTTACTGAGAAAGTGCCAGCGCTGAAACAGTTACTTTTTTAAATTATTTCATGGACAAATTTATGATATTGGGGCATTTCTCATAGAAACATAAAAGTTAAAAGTAAGTCTTTCAGCGCTGGTTCTTTCACAGTAAACTCTATCTATAACTCTTAAGCATTATCACTCATTAATTTTACACCCTGTATATTGAAACTTAAATTAGCAAATTTTTATGAAAATAAATATTGAAAATCATTACACAGTAATTATTGTTCCCTTTCTGAGTCTGTGAGCATCAGCTATGTTGATGGCTAAGTAATGCCGATAGCCGCATTAATACTATCTAGATCAGATAGAAAAGATAAGATATGTCTGCAGCAGGAAACCGCGTGTAAAACTATTATCTTTTTTCTAATATTATTTCTTTACGTTTGTTAGAGAATCGTTAACAACGTCGTATAAGGCTGGGAGGCATACTGATTGAGAAAAGAAACGGTATTTTCTAGAAGACTTATTGATAAGTTGCTATGCTTGTAAGGGCGAGCTACATACACTGAACAGTCTTTTACCAGATAATTATTAATTATGTGCCAAGAATTTTATACTTCTACGCCTACAAACTTGCCACATTCCTTTCTATAAAATCTACTCAATACACGTGTATTAATACTACAAACATAATATAAGTTAAGTACACGTACCATCAACCCAATATAGGATATACATAAACCATAGTAAAATCCAAATCAATACATAAAACATAATCTAATTCAAATCAGGTTACATTAGACTAGCTTTGGATAACATTAGTATCTAGTTTGTGAAATGTTGTTCTAATAAGGCACAATTTATCCAATAGATACTTGCAAATGAATAAAATATCACCGCAAATCTCGAATCGTTGCAAAAACTGACGTTCAATAGGTTTAATTGATTGTAAATTACATTGCAATGCGATTAAGTAATTTGGCTCGTTGGCCACTCATTAGTGGTTTCGTGACGACGATAATATTCATTTCCATATCCCTTTGGCCGCTTTTGCTCGTTACTATATCTAAGGCTAAATTTACCCACAACATTATAATTTTAGTTGAAACCAGATGCTGTTGACTTTTGGGGGCATAAAAATATGCGGTCCATTTTGCCGTATTGAAAAACAGCATATTATTATGCCTTATCCCTTGGTCTACTTTATGTTTGCGTAAAATTTAATTAAAATTGATCTATTAATTTCGGACTTTGCAGCCTCTAGACAATGCAAACGAGGAAACACTAAAATCTTTCCACTTTGTGTAATTTATATCTAATCCTCTTGAAAATAATAAATAGATAATAACATCAAATATAATTTTTCTTTATATGTTAAAAACTTTATTCTTCCTTGATTTCACAAAACATTACTTGGCACTAAAATATACTACTTCTGCAAATTAACTACAAGTTCAATACAACTTTAAACGGTTTAGTGGTTGCAAACAGTTTATAAATCATTGCCGCAAAGATTGTGTTTTAATCGTTTCTTAATTATTTTCTGTCACGAACAAACGTACAAGAGCTTAGCTTTCACGGAGCTTAGAAATCGCTGCTTCCAGTTATCAGTGAATTTCGAATGAATCAATCAGCACCTGATAAATATGTCAGATTGCACACAAACCGGACACCAGAACTGGACCGAATTGATTGATAAAGGTTTTATAGGCCAGTGATATGGTGAAAATTACCCCGTCAGGTTATTTTAAATGGCCATTCGCACCTGCGAGATATTTATCATAATTTAACGCGTGAAAATTAAATGGCGACGAGATTAATTATTTTTAAACGTTTCCTCATATTTTAATGTCAATGATACATCTATAGATTACTTGCAGAGTTAACTGCTCACAACAGAAGCCAACCGAGTAAATATACTTCCAGAATATTTAAAGGTTTTTGACACAGATGAAACAAATCTACGAACAGCCTTTTAGGGCGCTTTAACACCACGTCCACATTGTGCCGTACTAAGTTCTCAAAGAAAATGTATTACCGGTACCAGACATGGGAAATATATTAAATACTTTATATTTTTCATAATTACAATTAAGATTTTGATTACTACAATACCACTATTAATTCAAAATATTTAATAACAGCCAGGCACGCAAAAAGCTTTTTTGTTCTTTAAGCGGGATTCGATCCTACGACCTCCTCCATTGATGCCTCTGAGCAACAGAATTTTCCTGCACTTTACCGCTTAAATCCGTGGGATGCCAGAGAAAGAATAGAACCTGCCCATTAAGGCCGTAGGTAACGAAAATATAATATATCCAGAAATCTGATACTGCAGACTTACTCCCGACACAATCGAGAATAGAATCATTTATTTGGTGGATTACATTGAAACTAACCAGGATAAAGAACATCGTTAGATCGTAACTTTTGCACTCCCGACCATATCGTCCGCCAGAGAATCAAAATAAACAAAAGTAATTTTATACAATTTAAATATATTATATCTAGCAATATCCCGCGAAACAATTATAACCACAACCTGCAAGCAGATGAGTGAGTGTACGCATAAGCATGCGTTTGATGCACCTCCCTCCTCCCACACTGCTTATGCGTACACTCGCAAGCAAAAAAACATGAAAACACCACCACCACACAAGCAATAATGTTAACACGATCGTGCAAAGTCCCACCACCATGCAGGTTGCAAAACTCGACGCGCGTTTCGCTCCGACCCCGGAGCATCCTCAGGATGTTGACTCTGCGAACAATGTTCGTTAAGTGATGCCGCCCGCCAAAACACCGCCTTATATTCCCTACAGCTACTACCCCTACCAACTAGTACCCCCACCAAACAAGTTAATAAGAGGTGACGAAGTAAGGTTAGTTTGGTCATTCCACAATGCAATTCTATTGTTGTTCTTTACTTTAATTATTTCTAACTGTTCCAACACGCTCAGTCGAAAGCCTTTATCACATTTATGTAATATCTTATAGGAATGACCATCTGGTATATTGTGACTACTATCTAAAAGATGTTTGGCAAAATGTGATTTATCGTGATGACCATTTCTATAAGCCGCGATATGTTCTTTATACCGAGTCTCAAAGTTACGTCCAGTCTGACCTACGTATACACTGTCGCATTCAGGACAATCGATTCTGTATACACCTGATTGATACTTTAAATCAATCCGGTCTTTATTATTACATAATTGATTTTTTAAAGTATTATTCGTCCTAAATGCGACATGCATATCGTTATTTTTCATTATTTTGGATAAACGTGCAGATACCCTCACCCATGTAGGTCAAACTGGACTTATATCTAACTACTTCCTTATCAGAGGTCCCTGCGTACAAAAACTTAACCAATTCCTTTTTATTTTTAATATTTAACATATTATCAATTATTTTGGGATTGTACCCATTCGCCTCAGCAATTTGATAAATTATGTTTAACTCTTTTTGGTAATTTACTCTACTAAGAGGAACAGAAACTAATCTGTGAATATAACTATGAAAGGCCGCGTGTTTGTGTTGCCAAGGATGACATGAGGATGCATGAATAGTAGTATAAGTATACGTCGGTTTGCGAAAGATTCCAAAACTGTGTTTATTATCAACTCTAGTAATAGATAAATCTAGAAAATTGAGAGTATTATTATCTTCACATTCTAGTGTGAATTTTATTTTAATATGTTTTTTATTAAGATTTTTAAGAAATACGTCCAGTTGTCTCTGTGTACCCGTCCAACAAAGTATGCAGTCATCTACATATCTATAGTAATATAAAATGCTCTTATTATTAACAATATTTCTCTGTTCAAAATCGTCCATAAATATTTCAGCCAGCAAAGGACTCAGTGGTGAGCCCATTGCTAGACCGTCTTGTTGAACCAAGAACTGATTGTTAAATCTAAAGTAGTTTTGTTCCATGCAGACTTTAGTAAGGGAAAGCAATTCATCACCTTCACCAGGAGGTAAACGTTGTTCCAATGCATTACCCAAAATACCCAACGTTTCCTCACACGGGATATTAGTGAATAAACTATCTACATCAAGCGAGACTAATTTGCAACGGGGTGGCAAAGTCACATTTTTAATATGATCTACTAATTGTAAGCTATTTTTTATAGCATAAGGTGGTCTAAATGAAAGCTTTTGCTTAATAATGTAATTAAGTGATTTTGCCAACTCGTATGCTGGTGCAACTATGTATGAGACAACTGGACGCATAGGAATATCAGTTTTGTGAATCTTTGGCAAGCCGTAAAGTGATGGCGCGCGAGGATTCATTGGAATAAGTTTCCTTTTTATTCGGTTTGGAAAAAGTGTGAATTTTTGTTTATGGCTAATTTAACCTTAGCCACAAACTTATTTGTTGGGTCAGAAGATACCCTTAGAAATTGGTCACAACGAATCACGTTATTAACTTTCTCCGAGTAATCGTCGCGCCTCATCACCACTATTGTGTTACCCTTATCCGCTTTAGATACAACCAAGTCATTATTAGTTATTGTTTGTTTTAATGACTTCAAAGCAACTTCTTCAGGGTTTATCGAAAAACCGGTATATATAGGTATATATATAGGGTACTCCACCCTTGATTTCATTAGCTAGTAGACCCTTAACCATATTGTCCTTCTTATTAATCAAAACTGCCATTTCCGAATCTACCGCAAGCATTTCCAAGGCATTTTGATTAATCTTAGGAGAAATATTATATTTAAGACCCTTTTCCAGAAGTGTCATCTCATCCTTGTAAACTGGACATTGGTTAAGTTTTTGACGCGAGGGTGGAAAGAAAAAGGTTCAGACTGTGATTCTGTATAGGATTGTACATTCCTCTTTTTATTAACTAAAGTCTGAAGCTTTTTCTTTTGACTAACATACTTAGCATGCACTTCGATTGATGCGAAACTACGTGCTTTTTCATCTAAACAATCGAATTCTAAGTTATGTAATTTGAATGAGAGCTCGGTATAAAGAACTTTGAGATGTAGTTTTAAATTATCTCTAACGGTAAACCAATGACGCGTCTCTTCGTTAAGCCAGATGGACTCTGCTTTTTTAATAGCCGTATTGGCGGCTCTACTGTGCGTGTTGGTTTAACTACATTAAGATGTTTGCATTGTTGATTGAACCAAATATTTTGGGCGGCAACTCGATGTAATTTTGTTAGCCGTGTACTCTATATAATAAAATTACTTTTATTCGGGAGTACACGGCACGATCTAAATCAAAATCGAATCAGTTTGGAGGGTAAGACCCCTGCTCTCGACAATCCACCTGCCAAGTATTTGGAGTATAGCAACTACCCCCCATAAAATACTTTGTGGGAGGTGTATGTCCAGTACCAGACAGCATAGTTGAAATGATAATGATAACCACTTAAATTTATGTTACATACTAGTAAAATGCAAGATTTGCAACTTGCATAACCAAACAAAGTCAAGTAACCGTTAACTCGAACGCCTAACGTGTTCACACAATTCATAAAATGGGAAATCGTTCCTCGAATCCGTTCTATCTATACGTAATAAACTGGCCAGCGCCCGGACTCTTGTCCGTTCAATAAACGTTAACGCTCAAACTCATTTTCTGGTTTTATGCTAAGCGATATGACTTGGATAGACCTTTCTAGCTTTCAAATGTTGATTTACCAATAGATCGATTTATGTGGGACGGGTATAAGTTATTATAAATATCATAATAATGGCTTATGATGGGTCATAAATAGGTCATAATAGGCTATCGAGTGTTAAATAATGTGTTTGTATTGCCATAGTTCCGAACCGATGGTATTTTTTTTATGTCTTGAATTTAAGAAAATTTCTCTTCAAATTTATTTATTTACTGTAGATACAGAAGTTTTATTACTAAAATAGCTTAATATGTCAGTTCTATCTAAAGTACGTAACTGATTTAAAATAAAATCTATTCGATTTCATATTCACTCATTTAATTAAACATTACACCTGTAATGTTTCTTATAAACTCTATTTTACTAAATCGTTGTTACATTTTTGCAGCTGCGATAAATAAGCATAAAATTAAACATGTAATCTCACGCCTATTTATTTGCAATCTGTTTTACTTATTGTCTGATTCATTTGAGATTTACTCCGTTACTATTATTTAGTTTTTGTCGAGATAATAATTAAAATAGAATTATATAACTAACAAGTTCCTAATACGTTGTTGTAGGAAAAAAACATTTCTATCGATCACGCAGTACAGTTATACAATTATAGGTATATAATCTGATATATAGTATGAGTCGTAAAGCTTTAGTACCCAAATGTTTTAATTTCAATTTATGTGATTTAATGCAAGAAACTAAATAAAATATTTGCACGATGGTCACGAATTTAATTCGCAATTTAATTTCGTGGATTAATAAGCAACCTAATGTTTAATTGATCATGAAGCCAGCGGTTGTCGACAGAAGTATGAAATATTTTCACAGTTTCCTCATGTATAGAAACAGTGTCTATATCGCAATCACCTGCCTGCCCTACATTATAAGATTTATTGCTCGGCTCAGCGTGCGTAGCTCTCAATAATTGGTTTATTGTAGGAGTCAATATTATGTATTGATTCAACTGAGAGCCATATTGAATTAATTATAAGGAATTTCGTTATTGCCATCAACCATCATTTCAGTTATTCTTTTTAAAATCGTCCAAAACGTCGTCAAAATCGTCGAAACTGATTAGGTATCTACATATATAAACAAATTAATTGATGTCCTAGAATAGTATACCTATTATACTAATGGTGCCCACAAAATAATACGAGTATTAAATTATTTTTTTAAATCTCTATCTACAAAAATGAAAGTAAAATATGAATAACACTTTCTTATAACGGAGTTCCTTTGGCCTTATATTCAGACTCCCTATTGTCCAACTGTCTAGAGCTTGGTTCTCAGCTCTGTGGTCTCGGGTTCGATTTCCGGGTGACAACAAATAAAAATATTGTTTTCAAGTTTGGTAACGTATTGGTAACACAATATTATACCTATCAATATTATGTCTGATCACCTGTTTGTCTGAAGAGCGTCGTCTGTCTGACAAGGTGGGCATGTAAAAAATCGGGTTGTTCTTGAGACTGTCCTTCTGTATTGCACACACTAGGACACTCTAGTATGGTAGCTTATTATTATCATACAGACCCTGATTACCATAAAGAAGCAAAGTACTCTTCAAGAATAAGTCATTCGGCCCAAACTCGATCGGTTTATTGAGGATTTCGTATGGCAACCTTTCATCTCCAGCATCAGGTTTATGTTATAATGTTGTACTGTCACGCGATGTACATATTACGCGTGCAATTCAGCTCAATCGAAAACCAGGAAGCAGCGGGCTTACTCCCGACACAATCGAGAACCGAATCCGTTCGATTTCAGTGGTTTTTGGTATTTTATTTGGTGAATTAATTTGAAACTAATCAGGATAAAGAAAATCGTTGGATCGCAACTTTTTGTACTCCCGACCATATCAATCGACTGAGAATGAAAATAAACAAATGTTAATTTATTAGGAAGTACGCGGCATGATCGTATCTGAATCAAAATCAAATCAGTTTGGAGAGTAAGGCCCCTGGTCCAAATTATATTGCAAGATTTAGTTACAAACAAAGGGTCGGAAGAAACTTCCATGCTACTCGTAAAAACAAATTCCTAATTTTAATACACTATCGAATAGATCTTAAGTCGAAAGTGGTTTTTGTTTATCAGCGTCTTATTGTGGTATAAAATTATGGTTGCTAACTAAACTGTTTGTTTGCTTAAGCGATTTATTAACCCAGAAACTCGATAGTGCGATTAATGTTTTACACGAATTGGTTACTTAGCTATGTGTGAATTTGTAAAGCGGACTGGGGAACGATCTACGCGTTTACTTGTCTTACACCCGGCTAGAGTATCCCTGTGTAGCCCAACCCGCAACCACAAGAACGAAACTCCTTTTATACTTTGTTACCGACAAGCACATTTTCTGAATAATAGATAGACAATTTGACGTTAACGACCTCCATAGCGCAGTGGAGCGAATCCCGCCGACGAGGGAACAAAAAGTTTTCAATGTTCCTGGGTCATGGATGTGTATTAAATTTGAGTATAATATCATAAAAATCTTAAATATGTGTATAGTATAAAATTAAACATATTTCCGTTGTCTGGTACGTGTAACACAAGTTCTTCGGATACTTAGCACGGGGCCAGATTGACGTGGTGTGAAACGTCCATAGATACTATTATATTTTTTTGTAGCGTGGCTTTGTTAGAGCTGTAAAGAAAGCTGGATTTTTAAGAAAGGCAAATTATTATTAATGTTTTTATACTGTTTCAATAGTTTTTTAAAACTAATAGGATATTCGTGAATCATTAAGTGACTTTAATTATATATTTAGCATTTGATTGAATTAGCGAAAAAATATCAGGCACTCAATAAAGAATAGGTTTTATATATTATATAAAATACTAGCCCCGTGCCAACTTCGTTGAGCATAAAAACGGTTTAAACCTTCCCTGGACTTCCGCGAATGTTTCAAGACTAAAAATAGGCAAATCGGTTCAGCTGTTCTCGAGTTTTAGCGAGACTAACGAACAGCAATTCATTTTTTATTTAAATTTATATATACCCTGAGTTAGTTGGCTCTGCCGCGATCCATAACTCTCAATACACGTACCATCCACATAATTATAAAGATAATTCGATATTCCGTAAGACGCTACCATTAATTCCTCACTCCGTATCCAACTATTAAGGCGAGGATAGCAATAAAGTATTGTAAGGCAGGTGTTGTACGTATCGGTAACTCGTTATCGAGTAATGGACCGTATCGATACGAATCTATGTAGAATCGAGTTTTATTGCGCTCGCGAGATTAGTGTATTCGCGTTCGAGATACGGCCAACATTGCCGAAGATTTTTGTTCCGGCAGCCGAATTGCACAAAGTCTGTAGATAGGAGGCGATAAAATGAAGATTCGATTAAAGTAAACTACACTAATAATATGCTCAAACACAAAAAACCAGCCAAGTGCTAGTCGACAAAAATCGAAAGAAAAAAGAATATAAAAGTTATGTGGGAGCCTTAAATATTTATTTTATTCTGTTTTAACAGAAATACATCATGTATGAAATTTGGACAACATCAACTGTCAAACAATCACGGTTCATGGAATGCGGCCTGACGACAGACAGGGTCCAGTTTTACCATTTGGATACGGAACTCTATTTAAAAAGTAATGTATAATAGCTCCCCTCACCGATTTCGGTGTCGGTAACCGATTTCATTCAAACCAGGCCAGCTACGCAGGAGTTCATTTACAGTGCCCAAGTGTGTGCGCAATACACAAAGACACTCTCTCTTCCTTTTACTCTCACTAACCAGTGGGGCGGGAAACCGACACGACTGGCGAGAGAACAGGCGCAGGACCCAATTTTTGCATGCCCATCCGACGCATGGATCATCTTTCTTGTCAGGTGATCAGCCTTTTTTTTTTTTTGGTGTCCCAAGGGAAATGCATTACGCATCCCCCCGGGAGGGTCCCCGAGGGGTATGTGGGACTCCCGGCTCGCTACGGCCGGTTTACCCACTAAAACCACTTGCGGATTGCCATCAGCCGTTTAGTGGAAGACGTGCCCTGGATCTTTCAAAGCACAGGCCACGCCCCCCCTCAGGTGATCAGCCTGCATTGTCCTAACCAAACTTGAAAACAAAATTTTTTGTTGTTCCAACGCGGGAATCGAACCCATGACCTCTGTGTCGAGTGCGAAGCAGAAACACTAACCGATATGCGCAAAAATCTTGAGTGTTAACTTTTTCTTAATAACTTTAATTTGAATTTTCTTAATTTTGATAAATATCTAGTAATGTGAACCAAAACTATTACCCAGTTTAAAGGTTACATAATTTATTTCAACATGTTATATAATATTCAAAGTGGATTCAAATTAAACTGTCACTTTGCTACCTGGATGCCTGTAGATCTAGTTACTTCACATCGAAAATACTTCCTCATTTTGATTTATGCTAATATTTCAAACGTTTGCCGACTACGCAATCATTTTATATAATATAGTAAAGAAGAAGAAAAGGAGGAAGTAAATCGAGAATGTAATGAGAACAAGCTACAAGAAAAACGATATATTATATTTTAATATTTCGTATTCGGTTTACGAATTGCAATTGCAAAAACAAAGGTAAATTTAATATTTTATTTATATTTTTAGATGTGAACAAATTACCAAGATTTTTGCAACAACGAAGCAAAAAATATTATCACAACAAGTAGAGCAAGTCTAAAAGAAAAATATAAATCATTTCGTCGCCTACCGCATAAATGGTACAAATCAGATTAAATTAACAAATAACTGGCGAATATCATTATTCATTTCTTGATTTCATTATGTAGTTACGACAATTTGTAAAACGATTAATTCTTGTTAACATCCTTGTGTAATTAGCAAGGTGAATTGGACTGACGTTGGCGTTCGCCTCGTGAAAAATGAATTTTGTATTGTACCACTTAAGATCATTACCGGGTTGAATGATAACTTGTAATGTAGACATTAACTTCGAAACAGCCTAGCCTTTTGCAATTAGTGAATGTAGACAATTAAATATTCATTATTCATATCAACTTTATTTTCTTACACGCTAAATCAAAGTATCTAGGAATAAAGAAAATTAAAAATGGTATTTATAGACGCTTCACACGACGTTAATCAACGCCGTAGTAACTCGTGTTACGGGTACCAGATAACGGTAAGTATATTTAATACTTTATAATGTACTTACATATATTATTTGTAAGATTTGCATTACACCTATATTGAAAAATTTTAGAAAGATTCAAATCTGCGATTTCCAGCTTGAGCATCGACGCGCTAACCAAATACGCCACAGAGGTAAAATGTATAAAAAAGATAAAATAATGTATAAGTGTGTACAGAAAACAATTCTTTGTTGCATAATAATTGGATACCTATCATATCGTCTCGACAATAAGAAGACTCACTTTTTCAATTAAGACAAGTATCAATCTTAAAACAAAGAATTGATTAAAAGCTACTCTTCCAAAAATTGCCCTCGGTGATGTGCTAAATAGGCCCTTTACCTTTCGTCGACGTGAGTATTAAAATGTGAGCGTAACAGACGGCCGGTTACTCCTTGACACGCGAATTTAGGATGTCCATTTATCACCCGTGCTTTATCGATATCGATAATATTAAACTTGACAAAATGTTAAAGTTGGTGTTTAATAATAAAATAATTGAAAACATAATATACGCAGCATATAATTAAAAATAAATTGCTGTTCGTTAGTCTCGCTAAAACTCGAGAACGGCTGAACCGATTCGGCTATTTTTAGTCTTGAAATATTCGTGGGATTCCGGGAAGGATTGAACGGTTCATCACAAACTGTTTCTATGCTCAACGAAGTGGGCACGGGTCAGCTGGTATTGTATAGTAATAAAAATGACTTTTAAAAAAAAAAATTAACCGACTTCAAAAAAAATAACTAAAAAGCGATAAATAAACTAATGTATCTACTTAATGCATAATATATACCTACAATTATTTAAATATTTACAACTCAATACCTAATACTTTAACAAAGTCATCTTTAACTATTTAAATATTTACAGTTATCACTTATATTTGGAGTCGGCGCCAGCCTGCAGCCTAGGTAACATAGTTGTGTTGTTTGACGCGCGCGGCTGGCAAGCGCGTTGAAATATATTATTTCAGCGCGCTTATGCAAATTCGTATTTTTAGTTTTGCTTTGAATTTTAGTGTCGGTCAGTATTCTTAATTACATTTATTTGTTTGGCTGGCACCGACTTCAAAAATAAGTGATAACTGTAAATATTTAAATAGTTAAAGATGACTTTGTTAAAGTATTAGGTATTGAGTTGTAAATATTTAAATAATTGTAGGTATATATTATGCATTAAGTAGATACATTAGTTTATTTATCGCTTTTTAGTTATTTTTTTTGAAGTCGGTTTAATTTTTTTTTTAAAAGTCATTTTATTTCTCGATTTTTAGTTGTGTTGATGCGTTGTGAACTTAAATAGATGCTAGTTCATATTAAGGGTTTCAGTTTATTTAATATATAGTCACTAATAACAACGTCCGTTTGTCGAATTGGTCATATTTTTAGGAAGCTATAATTGTTATTAATAGGTACTTAGTTGAAAGAGTTTGATAATATAATACTTATTAGGTATTTATATTTTTTATTATCATGGGTAGACCCAACGACATTGACAAAGTTATAATATGCAATAACACACAGCCAAACCTGCTGCAGTTTCAATTCGTCAATGTCGTCCATACTGCATAGGAAACAGATCACGAATGAGAAAAATGAGAGTGTGGATAAATTGCTTGTTCTCGCGAGAAGGGCCGGTGAGACTTCTCGGCGAGATTTCTCGCCGTGAGTCTGGATGGTATATTACAAGTATCACGTTAGCCCTACATACATTCGATCAACCAATTGCAGTACTGCTCCCAACTCCTAACCGTTAAGGAGTACTGTAGCTTCATCATCAGCACAGCAGCATCAGATGTTGATTCAAGCATACCTCACAAGCAACATGTTAGCCCTACATACCTACTACTAAATAGTTTCCATCGACCAATTGCAGTACTGCCTTCCAGCTCCTAATCCTAACCGTTAAGGAGTACTGTAGCTTCATCATCAGCACAGCAGCATCAGATGTTGATTCAAGCATACCTCACAAGCAACATGTTAGCTCTACATACTACTAAATAGTTTCCATCGACCAATTGCAGTACTGCCTTCCAACTCCTAATCCTAACCGTTAAGGAGTACTGTAGCTTCATCATCAGCACAGCAGCATCAGATGTTGATTCAAGCATACCTCACAAGCAACATGTTAGCCCTACATACCTACTACTAAATAGTTTCCATCGACCAATTGCAGTACTGCCTTCCAGCTCCTAATCCTAACCGTTAAGGAGTACTGTAGCTTCATCATCAGCACAGCAGCATCAGATGTTGATTCAAGCATACCTCACAAGCAACATGTTAGCTCTACATACTACTAAATAGTTTCCATCGACCAATTGCAGTACTGCCTTCCAACTCCTAATCCTAACCGTTAAGGAGTACTGTAGCTTCATCATCAGCACAGCAGCATCAGATGTTGATTCAAGCATACCTCACAAGCAACATGTTAGCCCTACATACTACTAAATAGTTTCCATCGACCAATTGCAGTACTGGCTCCCAACTCCTAATCCTAACCGTTAAGGAGTACTGTAGCTTCATCATCAGCACAGCAGCATCAGATGTTGACACCCGGAAGCATATACCTGAGTAAGACATGATTACGTAACAAAAACACCATACGAGCATACAATTTTCGGTGGTTGCCCTCGATTTCTCCTGGATCCCATCATCAGATCCTGACCTGGTGAAAATGGGACCACCTCAGAAGTGAACTCTATACAACAAAAAAAAATCTTTGAAATCCGTCTATAATTGACGAAAATATCGGTGAACATACATAAAAAAAAAAAAAAAAAAAAAAATATTATACATACAGACGAATTGAGAACCTTCTCTTTTTTTTGAAGTCGGTTAAAAATAGGTCTTATGTTTAATATTGAGTAGAATATACCATAATTCAATTTTAATTGTAAAATATAGCTGTCAAGTGGATATACATCAAGAGACGGCCAGCCATATTGTAAAACGTCGATCAATAATGAAGATAAGCTAAAAAGTCTTGTAGTTTTGTTGTTCATTCTGCTAAAATGCAATCAAGTACAGATATAAGTAAAGAACTCGCCTGCAAAAATCATGTTGTAGGACACATGCAAAAACATTAATTACAGTTTAACCTTTAAAAATACATACTTTAATAAGCATCTTTGCAAGTAAGAGGGCAAACTTTCAAAAATATTTTTTGCGTTCATATCGATAAAACTTTATTTGCATAACTATAAAGTCCCGTCAAAAGTGCCGGGTTTGGATCAAAATAATTAATCTTACAGTTACCAGATTTGGACTTGACCCTCATAAAGGGCAACTTTTGTTAATCAATTTACAAGCCATGGGAGGCTGTTGTTAAAATATAAAGCCGTCAAGTAAGATTTTTGTCCGCGTATTGGCACAGATGTTTATTTTAAAGAATGGAAATATAATAATTCCAGATCAACGCACAATTTTTGTGGTAATTCGTGTTTTCGTAAAAACACTTTTGTTATTAAAAAAGTGGATAAAACACGCCTAATGTTTCTTCAGGTGGGTTTTATCCGTTTTTTTGAAAAGATGCGACACACATGACATTCTGTAATTATATTGGTCCTGGTCGGAGAATCATCATTTTAAATAAATTATATTTTATCGATATGGTGAAATAAGTGATATATATATTTTTTGGCTTTTGTTAACTACCGTAATAATTTTGTCCCTATTAAAACTAGGACATAATAGTAATATACTATCATTGTCGTTCTTTTTATCAGATACTATGTTGATAGTGATGAAGATAGTCGTTGACATGTCCATTAGCATAGGACATGTCAACGTCTCAGAATTATTTAAAAATGCCGAAGCTAAACGCTTCAAAGACTAAAAAGTTATGTCCAATGTTTTAGATTCAATGAATACTTTGACACAAAATCTTACGTAACTTCATCATGGGACTAATTAATGGAAGTAGGTACACGGTTTGGAACATAAACTGATTAAAATGGTTAATCTGGCGTCATCGAGTAATTGCAATGAGTAATATGCGCGTAATACGTAGGAAATCATTATCTTTTATTATCATTTTCTCGTTAACCCCACGTCCTGCAGATATGCGACTTATACCGTTATAATCCAGGTATCCCTAGATTACGCTTACATCTACCCTAATTTTATCTCTAGTCACTGTGGATAATTACTCTTATGAATTTTTATTTTTAACCGACTTCCAAAAAAAGTAGGAGGTTCTCAAATAGAATTTGCGAACGAGAAGGGAACAATCGATTATGACGGGGTTGTTTGTAGGGTTAACGTGACGTCACGTCACGTTAACCCTACAAACAACCCCACAAAAACATTACAATAACGCATTCGCACAAACGTACACATAAAATCGAAGAAAGAGATAATTTTATTTAATTGCTTAAAGATTCAATGTTTTAAATTGTTATTTTAGATTTTGCTCATGTTTTTTAATTTTTGAGTCCAAATGTAAATAAATTTAATATTCAATAACCTAATTATCACAGTACAATTTCTTATATCCTTTCAATTAATGTAGATGATTTATATCATTTGGTTACTGGCTATTACTTTCCATATACAGTTTCGGCTGATTTTATCTATATATATCCAGGTATATATTTATTTTTGAACCCAAAATATAGCTGAGTGTTTATTCACGGCTCAAAGAGTGATCGGTGCGGAGTACGAGACCCACAGTCGAACCGCGCCAAAGGTTAACTACCTATAAAAATTCCAACTCCCTTACTACTTTGATTAATTGCTCAGCTTCTATGCGGTATATCAAGTTAAACCACTATGCTTTGCTTTTAGTATAAAATACAATGGTAGGTATTGTCGCTATTTGTATCTATTTATAAAAAAACTACTAGTAATAAACCGATTGAAGTAATTTACTTTGGCTAACTTTTTTATATTTTTTCTTTATGTAGGCAACTACACAAAGAAAAAATACTGGAAAGTTTAACAAACCATTAAAACTTTAATTTTATAGCCGAAATCCAAATAAAACTCAGATGTTTTCGTGCCACTATATTCAGTATAATTGACTCGTGTCCTAATCAAAGACAATCACAACATCGCCATCTCTCTCGGTCTTATGGCGAATTCCTTACGAGTGATTTTTTGTTTCATCACATCATCATTTGAACGGACATAATTTTTTTCATCGGCATAATTTTAAAAACAATTTTCTATCCCATATGATTATGGGTCATTTTGGATACGCATAAAACTATTATTAATATATTACAACGCATAAGCCCGGTCATTATTTTTAGTTTAGCCGTCTTACCGTTCGACTTTGACCAATTTTGTTTTAAGTTTCAGAATTTTTTATGTTCTTTTTATATTCATATTACTTAAATATTAAGTTTTTACTGTGATTGTCAAGTTTAAGATTACTACGTTATAGTATTAGGTTATTGCGTAAATGTAAAATATCTCAAGACAGTAAAAATGTTTACTAAACTTTCCTGTTTCCACTCAATTATATTGCAATCTCAACTTTTAAATAGTACACGAAACATTTATACTTAAATGATTCTAATAAATTGACCTCCTAAAACGCCAGAGATAATGTATGTATTTTTAAGCTTGTAACGTTGAGTAATAGCTCCATTGTGATTATTCGCTTTCAACAACATTAGACTGTTATTGTCATTTCTATAATATCATTGTAACTGTATCTTAGTGGGGAGTTAAAATTGTTTTTAATAGCGTTGGATAAGATCAAAGTTCATCAAATTAAGTTCAAGTGAAGGATAAAAAAACTCCGTAACCTCCGATACATTTTTCCTGTTTGGGTATTGAAAGAAAAGTTATTGACTTTTAAGAAAAACTACAAAGTTAACATACAACTCTATTAAGGTTTTGCATTACTTTGGTAACAGAAAATAGTCGATAAAACATTTACGCAAGTAAAGAGTGTAAATATTAAAATTGTACGCAAAAGAAAAAGAATAAGGGCAAACAACTCAAGAGTCATCACCGTGAGTGAAAATAAAAGAAGGCTAAGATGAAAGACGTGTACGCACGATATAACACATCCAGATTCTCGCCGGGTACGTTGCTAATTTTTCCAATCCAGTAACACGAATTACGAGCCGCCCCGCGGTGTCAATACGAACCCATTTGTATATTACTCAACAAACAATTCAAGACTATTCAATATACTTTTCGATCATCGCAGATTGTTATCGACAAAACATATCGACAAATTCCCATCACTAAAATGTTAATTTCGACTTTAGCGCTCGGACATAAAGTTTCCTACTGTATGCCAAACATTTTTGATTTAATCCAAGCGTGATTGAAAATAAAATAAAAACTACATCAATGAAAGAATTTCAATATTCGTCTCGATCAAATCAGTTTTTACGCCTTGTGTATTATAAATTGCAATTTAAATATCAAAAACATTTTTGTGTCTCACTTTATGATTGTAAAATACTAGTTTTTGACATAATGTTTTAAAATACATCAAATAACAAACATGTTCTATTTAAATGGTAATTAATCAATAAATATTTTTTAAACTTCAGAAAACATTAAATCCTTATTTTTTGAGGATATGTCTAAAACGAGCAATATGTGGGAAAGTATTGATTTCATGTCAAGGCAACTTTAAAGTTTTTGCCTAGTTCATTAGGAAAACTAGAATTTTCGTTCAGGGTTAGAATTAAAATGAATAATGCATATTTTAATATGCTTAAATTACAATAGGGCTAAGAAATCAAAGAAAAAGAAATTAATAATTTTACCTTTAAAGTTTGAGTAGACAATTGTTTATCGTATGAAACAATTTCGACACACAATCACACGGGGATTTAATACTCGAGCCAGCGGGGGTGTCATACCGCTCTGATGTAAACGTTACCCAATCTGACCCCGGCTAACGGTCCCCACGTCAATCTCACCAACCGATGACTAATTTGTTCACACGCACCTAGCACTTATCACAATAGAATAGAGACTAATTTCGACTAAATTAAACCGTAGCAATTGAATTATGTTTAATGCCGTGATGTCAGATCGATTGATGCATGAGCCGTGTTATGAGCTAAAGATTAGGCTCTGACTTTTGTATGAAACTCTCTAGGTGGGACAAAGGTTAGGGAACTTCGCTGTGAAAAAACAATGCGGAACATGCACTAAGTGGCAACCGCATAAACTCAAGTAATTATTGAAGTCTTAACCTGTAAGACCTCTATGATTATAGCCTTATTGCTTATAACTGTAGACTGTGATATACAATTAGTAATTGAGAGTTGAGACTCACTAGTTATTGTCAATTCATAAAGAATTATAAGGTGTACTCGTACCACTCGTACCATGATTTATTGCAATTAGAACTATAATAAAAAAAGGATTTTCTTCACTACCAATAATATTTGTCTCTAGAGGACTTGTTTTGCTTCTCAGTGGCTAAAATAGAATTGTAACATTTATAGAGATTCTAAACAAGAAACCATTACATTTATTACCACCTCTTTATTTTATTTTGATAGCATTATAATGTCCTCTTCGCTTAGGCATATATTAGCATTACACGGCTTATTGCCGACTTTTATGTAGCTGAGACGAAAATATATTAATGAAACTGGAATGATATTTTTATATTTATTACGCGGGATTAGCATTCAGTCGATGACAAGATCGTGGTTATATAAATGGTTATTTCCGTAATCTTGTAGCCGTGCCCATAAATAAAGGACGGTATTTCAAAGGACATTAATAAAATTTCCTAGTTACTAGTTGTACTAGACAGGCGACTACAATTCAACTGGATGCCCGCGCGTGTTGTAATGACTCCCCATTCACGTGCATTTTATATTCAGGCGATTTGATGATTCTTGAAAATTTATAAGAATTCTCATAATTTCCTTTTCAATTGCTTATAAGTGGCTAATAAAAGGTATTAAACGTTGAAATTTAAAAAGAAATAGACAGTCAAAAAATTAAATGTAGACAATATGGTACTGATTTTAGTGCGTAATGAGAGGATGTTTAATAAAACGAAAAGATTACTTCAATTAGTATCACTTAGTAATAATGCATTTAACTTAGGGCGTGTTTCACCAAGCAAAGTTAATGTTAACCCTTCGTTAAATATCATGTTGTTTCTCTCGTAATTCCTATCAATAAATGAGAAGGCATGGTAATTTAACAATCTGTTAACACTAACATCCGCTGGTGAAATCGGGACTTAGTCTTAAAAAAATGTCAGGGGTATTTCAGTTGATTTTGCGTAGTTTGGAGAGAATATACAGGTTATAATATTAATGTGTGATAATACTTTAGGGTGTGTATGTATTATCACACATTAATATGTAGAGTTTACTGAGAAAGTACCAACGCTAAAAAGGTTTTTTTAAATTATTGTATGGGAAATTTTATGATGTTAGGCCATTCCGCATTCGAACATGAAAGACAAATGTAAGTTTTACAGCGCTGGTACTTTCACAGTATACTCTACATAGGAGGCACATACACATCCTAAAGTATTATCACTCATTTATTTTACACCTTGAATAATAAATTGTTTATAGTTGATCTGATTTAATTTAAAATGGCAAAGTGTAGTCGTAGTAAACTAAGCATGATAAGCAAAGGTCGTATGTTCCATAAGAACAAACGAGCTACTCATTTATAAGAACAACAAAAGAAAATAAATTGTAAAGCGCGTTCTGCAAAGTTGGGTATTCATTACGTTTGTATTCACGGGATCGGGCGATAAGTCGCCGTATGAATGGCCCGCCTTACTTTCTAGGATTCAGTGTGGGCCTCGCCTTTACCGTTAAGGGCTTAATCTTTAATCTTACAGCTGTTGCTGACCGGACAATACAAGCGATGAGTAATGTCCGGTGTAGCAGTGTCATGCATTGTGGTGGGACGCCGCGGCCCCGTGATATGATGATGATGAACCGTGCTAGTCAACTCTTTGCCACCTAGACTTAACAGTCGAGTGTTAGGGTACGAATTATATCATTAGATAGAAACTAGAAGAATTTAGTAAATAAAATGTTTTTACAATAAGAATTACATAAAACTTTTTTTTAGAAAATGTTGATTTTAACAATGTTCATTTAATTTTAAAATGTTATACAAATTATGCCTAATTTAAATCATAATTCTTCTATTATTTTTTACCATTATATGCCGATAAAACTTAAGCACCTCTGTTTTGTACTAAACTAGAAATAACCGAATAGGTTAATATGTTTTCCTGCAATGGAATCTGCTTTGATATTTGTACAAGCCCATCTGTGGATTGTTTTCTTGATTTTAATTAAGATAATGTTTAAATAATTTCTGAACACGATCATAGCTTATTACTTCCAGGAAAGAAAATTAATTGTGGAGTTCATGAAGTGCTCTTTAACAACAAGTACACGCAAAAGGCTGCACCTGCATCACACCGGTCACTTTAAACAATTTTCCAATGACTTTAATGTTTGTTTTCTATTATCCACTTCAACAATTAGAAATACCGTTTTCTTTATTACCATGTTCATCAACATTGTAAGCACAACTATTCTTCAAAGTAGAGTTTAAATGATACATTTCTAGACGAAATTTCCTTACGCCCATTTAGTCCCTTAAATATTAATTAATAACCCTGAGTGAGTCCCTATTCTGGAGGTAACTTTCAGTTACATAGTAAATTTAAAGTTATTTGGAGAAAGTGTGCCCTCCCAGATTTGTCATGATACATCTTAAGACATGTATTAAGTCAAATTTGTGAGGGCACATTTGCTCCAAATAACTAAGATTAAAAACATATCCAATACTTAAGAGTTTTTATATGGCTTTAATTGATGTTTTTAATCCCGCTTTAAAAATACTTGGAGCGCTTCTGTTTATTTCTAAACATTTTGCAAAGTTAATGGAATTTTAACAGGCACTAGCTCTCACAAGTTAGTTGTGAACGAGATGAGCTAGTTGTACGTGCGCCCCGTTTACTGTTACATCTTTAAATCAAGATATTAGCTCAACGGCAACCTTCGCTTAATGTTCAGACGCATTAAACGATTTGATGTGATTCGAAATAGCCAGTCGCGGAAAATGTAATTACGGCACGGCCAGCTGTAAATAATATTAACACATCGCGATTGGAGCGCTCGCGGAAGGCACGAACCCGGTATTTCGGCGCGGCGTACGGATGAGCGTTTGGTGCTGGTGTGGGAACATTAGCAAACCCTTAGCTCAATATTATAAAAATTTCTTGATGTGGTCGAATAGTTTTAGGCATAAACCATGAACTCTAGAGGTCATTAGATACTTGCGTTGGACCAACAATAAAAAACTGTTTAGATCTGGCTAGGACAATGGATGTAGATTTTCGCCAGTTGTATCGGTCAGTCCTAGTTTATGAGCACACACTTGAGACATGTAAAATAACGCCTGTTTTAATTTTAAAAAAAAGACATTAAAACCGGACCAGCTAATACCGAAATCGGCGAGGGGCTTTTATACAAATCTGTTAAATTGAATAACAAGGTACATCTATGATCTTGGTATTAAGTACCTTTGAAAAACCAAAATATACTCTTTTTGTGTTATGACTATTTTAAATACGAGTAATATAAATAAGTATATACATACAATATACATTAATTACAAAATAATTCTAAGTTGGCAGACCTATACATAACTGCCTCGCTTGCAAAGCCCAGACGACATCTATTTCAATGCAGCAGAAAGGATTGCCCTTTTCGAAAGCTCTGCTCGAGATAACGAGGAACGTAGTAGAAATAAATGAATTATAGTAATTAGTTACTAACAAAACTAAATAACTTTTCCAATATCTTTAAGTTTTATTTTTATTTTTACTGAAATCGGCAATTTCAGAAATTATTTAATGAGTTGCAAAGTTAGTAGCATTTAGTTATTTTAATCGCTTGTTGATAGATAATCCTTTTTGCTAATACCGGTATGTAACATTCAATTTTATTGCTTGTTTGATAAAACAAATGTCGAACCTATAAATTAACGATATGTTCGATATGACAGTTACCATTTAAACATTATTGATGGTATTTTGTTAGCAGTAGTTCAAAAAGGAGGATTTTGTAAACGCATAATTATTTGACTGCATTTGCCATTGTTTACTATTATAATGATGGCTATCACAAATTCCGCTTTGCAGACGATGACATTTGCGTCGTATCTATTTTGAACTTTACTGCTATATTAATATAGCTCAAATGTACCATAGCACTGGGCAATAGGTACCAGCGACTGTACGTGCTACAATTGTCGTATATTAGTTTCGAATTATATGACATAAGATTCGCTAAATGACAAGCGAATTCTTCTGTCAATTAGCGAAGCTTATGTCAAATCCCATACATTTTTGTTTTCGAACTTCGTAACTGCGATAGCATCTTGAATAATAGCCCTCTTATAGTAATAAGTGTTGGATAGCTTATTCCGAAGTTTTGTTTCTGCATAACATGCAGAAAGCTATTTGACACATACCAGTAATGGATCACATAACTTATGTAAGTATACAAATTTGAAATTATAATAAAATATAACCTGCGGCTACCAATTTCGCTACTAACTATAAACTGACAATAAAAATCAGTAGTAGAATTTGGCGTTGATTGGCGTTAATTAACAAGCAGACAGCGGTTGTAGGAATTTGACTTGGCATAAATAATAATCATTTGGTTATGCAACGCTTAACGATTGTACCTTTTCGAATTAGGAACACGATTTTGATTGGTGTTATAAATTAATTATGAATTAATATGATGATTAAAATGTTATTGTTAACGTGATTATTTCAATTATTGTAATTAATGTTTGTATTTTAATCAATATAAGATGACTACTATTTTCCGAGTTAATAGCAAAAAAAACAACTTAGAATTTTTCATCTCGCTACATACTTCTTTGATATTATATCTTCTTTCTTTTTTATGAGAAGCGATGCCATAATGTTGTGTGGCTTGTATTTTCGGCCGTGGACAAGACAATCGAAGGCGTACTTTATGTATGTGTAAAAACACCAGTTCATTACACAGCGGGCCGTTGTCGGCCGGTCGGACATTTCGCTAGATTTATTTTAAAACAGTTATATAAATGTCAGCGCGAGCGGAGTCCGACTCTGGGGAAATAATTTAATCTGTCCGAAGTTATAAATATTAAACGCGCACCGTTTGTACAACACTATGCGACTGGGGTGCCAAGTTAGAGGTGCTAGCGATTTCGTTAGTGTAACACTAGCCGTTTTTACGGCTTTAAATATTACAATACATGTATTATACCTGGCTTTAACAAATATATAGACTATTTAAAGTCAATACCTAATCAAGAGCTCGATGTCAGGACTTCTAAAGAAGGGCCCTAAACTATGAAAGTGCGAAGTAAAAGTCTTTTTAAGTATATTTACTATGGAACTCTAAATAGGTATCTTACATAGGCATACATTTGACGACCTCCGTAGCGCAGTTGGTTGAGCGCGTTGGCGCTCGAACGAAAGGTCGCGGGTTCGAATCCCGCCGAGGGAACAAAAAGTTTTCAATGTTCCTGGGTCATGGATGTGTATTAAATTTGTGTATAATATAATAAAAATCTTAAATATGTGTATAGTATAAAAGTATTAAATATATTTCCGTTGTCTGGTACCTGTAACACAAGTTCTTCGGATACTTAGCACAGGGCCAGATTGACGTGGTGTGAAGCGTCCATAGATATTATTATTATTATTATTATTATACAATATCTCACATTTTTATATAACAAATTACATCTATAATATCCGTGATATTGTGAATTGCGATATATCAAACTAAAGATGGTTGAGTTCTAAACCATCGCTCAATATGATGTCGTATGTATTTTATAGAAAATTTAACAGATTCTTATACATGTCCATCGCAAAGTATAATAATATAATATTATTCATTTATTTCTCCTTACAATGTTTACTTAAAAACTATTGTACAAAATATTTGACATGTTTTTATGTGAGGAGCTGGTGACTGTATCTAAATAATCTCAAAGTATAGAAACTAGTTATTCAATTTAATTCAACGGTTCGTAATCCGTAAATGTCTGTCCACCATTTTTGTTTTGTCTCCTGACTCGACTAGACTCTTTTAATTTGCACCTCCTCTCGCTCTAAGCATTAAGTAAGCGACTAGTGCGATGCAGATGTAATAATTGGCAAAGATGTTAAGCTTTAAAACAATATGTACCTACTCTTTTATTTAAATCAATTGATTCCTCAGATCCTGAATAATGTAAATATGATTTATACAATTATTAACTAGAGAAAATTATTAACCCATACAGGTACTAGATTCATTTTAATTCGTCTTTGTTTGGACTCATTAAAATATATTTCTAAGACTCATCTCGAACACCACTGAACTCAAAACCTAAAATGACTTTTGTAATGGTTCCCACGTGATAATGTATACGGTAATTTTTTTAAAAAAAATATATTATTTAGCAATCACTTTGAAAATAGCACTTTTAAAATTGCGTTTGATTCACACACGTTTCAAAAAATAGGCAGTAAACCATATTTCCTTGGGGCTCGGGTAATCGATTCAAAGTTATAAAAGTGAAATGTTGTGTTCAGGGGATTATTGGCGTGAAATTCAAACGATTATTTGTTAGAACGCTTTATAAGTGAAAAACTTATATTTCTCACGCCTATTTTGCATATCATATAAAATATGAATAATATAAAATATTTAAATCTCTTGTAAAATAAAATAGCGAATAATATTAGTTTATATGTAATGCCGAGTTTTATTTTTATTTATATATCGAAGCCCGAGCGCGCGTTGATGTCTTTTGTATCGACATATGTTTTGTTGCTTAATGGTAGAATTTTTCGGACAAATGCCTAAACTTACGATTGAATATGTTGGTATGCAATAGAGGCCGCAGACCTGAGTGTTGCGTGATTGATAGATCTAGCCGTAGGTCTAGCGCTCTGAAGGTATTCGCCCTTTGACTGGCTATCTAAAACACCTATTTATACCCCGCTCTTACGTCAGCTTTGTGTGCGTTGTTCGTGATTTATTTCCACAGCCGCAATCACAATTCAATACGTTACTTTCAAATCATTGAAAATTAAGATTTTCTCGAAAGAGACGTTTATTCTGTGCAATATTGTCATAAATTATACTAGGCCCATGAGTATCTGTAGTCAGTACTTACCTAAGTAGATACTTTACTTTTTATACTTTTACTAAAATAATTAAATATGTTTACCCTGCATCTTCACTAATTCACTAGATTTTAAATTTATATGGGAACACTGTACTTATCTTGGATAAAATGTATCCTATTTTGAATCAGAGCCTACTACGGCTTTACGAGATTTCATTAAAATTTGTTGAGTTCTAGTTAGGAGAAAGAGTCACAAACTCTTACATTTATACAAAGGCTTTCACCCAAAATGTATTCCCGTAATATATTGTATTTACGCGGCTATAGCCGAGAGTAACATCAAGTGCTTACTCTTACTTACTATACATACTCTTACTTCGAGTACATTCATATAATACATACCGTTACATAGGACATCCCGGGTAATGAAGACATTAGATTTCAAATTGTAAGAAAAATTGTAAATTTTCTATGCACTGGAACTTGCAACTGTATTCTGGCGTATACTCTATCTGAAAAAGCTAAAGTGTATAAAATTTATTTTACGTCTACTCAATGCAATTCTGACCATTGCATTGAGTAGACGTAAAATGAATTATAGCTAGTTAAATGTTCAAAGTATGTTATGTAAAGTAGATTATTCTTATTCGATCCGTTGGCTTAATGGAGCGGCATTCAATTTTGACTAAGCTCCTTAAATAAAGATTAAAAAAAACTTACTATACAGTACTTCAAGTACATTCATGTAACACATACCGTTATACCGTTACATAGGACATCGTGCTCAGCCCCTACTCCAGCGGTGTCAGGCATCGACACAGCATTGCCAAAGTTTATGAGCGGCGGTCGTGACATCTGTTATCACGAGCGCCGGAGCGCGGCTATCTCAGCATGCATGCACGTTACCGTTTTATTAACATAATCGCGGGCATAATCTCGAAAATATTTTTATTACTATGCTCTGTTTATGTTTTCCTAGTATTTTTGTACATGTTTTGCTAATTTGCTTCAAAATTTACTTTGTATTATTTTTGAATAAATGATATTTTTCGTTTCTTTACTAATAACACCTTTTTGTTGTTTCAGGTAATTACGAAATGTGAAGTGGATACAATAATATTAACGGACCTATTAAGTAACGTTAGTAGTAAACTCCTTGTAGCCAGTGGGTAAGTCAGCAATAGTTGACCTTATGAGCGTTATGAATGTTCTAGATGTGCATTAAAATAGTATATTAATTTTTTACTGAAAACACTTTTAAAACCTGTAGATAATAATCCCGCATATTTGACCTGGATATAAATAATGTAATAATAAATCAACTCTTTCGAGAGGCGTCTTTTTTCCGGCCGGAGCGTACCATATTTTTCAATAATTAGCATCCTTATCCAATCTATTTCAAATTTGACGGGCGAGATAACATCAACGGCGTTAAAACATCGGTGTCTTTGACGCGGACACGATAAGGTATATCTACCGGCGTAGACTGTAATGCGAGCAGAAATCCTTGTGGACCTTCACAAACATTCACACTCCTGCACAGAGCGCGTTTGACAGAAACATTTTTATATCATTTTTGCTTAACTTACTTTGCTTTTTAAGCAATTTCAAAAAAGAAGAGGTTTCTCAATTCGACCGTATGTATATAGTACGACCGTATGTTTTCTTTTAGTTTATAAAGTACGTCTAATTACCATTGGTATAAACGAATACTTTCATTTGACACACCATTTATGTGACGGTTAAAAATAAAATAACTTTCGTTGTACTGGCAAATATATATATTGATATAAACAACTAAAACGACGTAAAATCCGAATTTAGAGAGCTGTTACGATGAAAAGTGAGTGATTCTGTATGCAAAAACAATTTATGTATAACGAGACGATAAATCTAACAAAGAAATTGCGTCCCCCGTATTCGCCATACAAATACACTGTAGGTAGAACAGAATCCATCTTTGGTCGGTATTAACATAATGTATTCACTCCTTTACATTATATTTATGTTTTTCGCCCTGACGTAAACCTTGAAGGGCCTCGGTCAGGCCACGGCTTTGACAAAAAAAAGATTCGCCTATTCAGAGTTCAGACGACATGGGGAGGGCTGTTCGCTGGACATTGAAGGTGTAGAGATGCCAACAGAAAATAATATATAATAACTACATTCCGCAATCGTTACTATCATTACTACATTATATTGACGACCTCCGTGGCGCAGTGGTTCAGCGCGTTTTTGCTCGACCGAGAGGTTCGAATCCCGCCGAGGGAACAAAAAGTTTTCAATATTCCTGGGTCATGGATGTGTATTAAATTTGTGTATTAATATAATAAAAATCTTAAATATGTGCACAGTATAAAAGTATTAAGTTCATCGGATACTACGGCACGGGCCCAGATTGACGTGGTGCAAAGCGTCCATAGATATTATTATTATTATTATTTATTAGGTGCAGAATATCATGAATGATAATAATTATTATATAGTAATATGATTTTTAACTAGTTTTATACATTCGTTTTAAGCTGTCTTTTAAGTTTATTTCTAGCAATATTTTCTAATTCCAATATTGTAAAGATAGTGCTACTTATATCTTTTTCGATGTTCATAAATGTTCTATTTTGCAACATCATTTCAAAGACAAACATCGAACAGACAATAGAATTTTCCAGGAGCAGCAGACGGTATTTCCAACACAGAAATGCTAATTGACTACTTAGTCAGATCCGCTCTTGAGCCCTCGGGGACAGAGTCACCATGCAAAGTGCTTTTTTGCATTCCATCTATGTCTGAGATCCAAGGCTACTCAACTATTACCAGTCTAACTAAAATACATTGGTATTACATTTTAATCTATATTATAATAACAAACAAATCTATAAATGCTAATAAAAAGAATTTAATCGCCGTTCTTAATACATTTATCAAACGGATAAGTTTGCAAACATGACTTGTGCTGTCTGCTATGTATTGGTATATTTCACATTTTTGCAAATACGGTTTACAATAAAACATACGGTTTCAAATTCGGTAATACTTTCTGCCACATCATCATAACTCAGAATAATGATTCAGCGATATGCAGATCACTATTCAAATTGAAAGTGCATTTTTCTCAGTGCAGCATGCAATAACGAACTAGTTTACAGAATAGATCGCAACCGATAGGCGCAAGTTATTAGGTAATATTAGTAATGTACTGTCAGACTGTGAGCCGTTTGCGAGATGCTCGGCGAACTGCAATTCATGATGTAAAGCCTTCTTTACATACAATCGACGAGCGATAAAAGCAGATATCGACGCCCCCAAGCAATAACCCAGTAATTGCAATACTCAAATTTTACAGGAGAGCATCATATGTGTTTTTTAGCTATATCTTTTCAGTAAATTATTATTATGACATGTTAAATACCTCAGATGAAAGGTATTTTTTTATAGAACGACCTTGTAGTATTGGGATTAAATTACATATACAAATATCTTTATAATCATTAAAAATATAAATTACGTAAAATATTTTACATCATTATATCAATAATTATATATTACGGTACAGAATTATAAAAATGCATTCAGTAATGTCAACTTACGATATTATTGCGGAATTTTTTTAAACACTAATATGCAATAATCATTATTTACTTGGTGGCATAAGAGAGTTTTTTAATAAAGTGTGTAACAGTATAGATCTATTACTAGCTTATTGGCGTGAAATTTAAACCGTCTTTATACAGTAAATACCTAGTACCACACAATACTTGTATGTATTTTAATTGTAATAATTGTATACTGATATTTCATAAAATATGTTTTTAATAGGATTATTAAAGAAAACTACATATTGTACCAAAAAAACAAAACTTTCATTACCAAAAAATAAACAACAAAATAAACAGTCTTATACTCTATACTATATCAGTATTCATACAATAAAAAACAGTTAAATATATGAAATTAAAAATAATAATCAGTCATCATCTGAGGTTTCTTCATTGACTGTGTTATTATTAATAATGTTTTCCTGAGAATACGTCAGTAATTCGTAAAAACTATGATAATATCTAGGAATTGATCCGGTATTGCACAGGGATAGTAAATCTGTGAGAAGTGCCTTGCTTATTGGGATAGGATGACGATAAGCTGGCTATAGAGTGATATTATCTTCAGACGCCGAGTCCGGCTTAGATTTTCGTCCCCGTCGTCTAATTTGGGTTGAGTGTAAGGTGTCTAACTCCAAATAATGTCCATCAAAATCGTATTTAAAATAAACCTGGATGTTCACGTAACTCCATCAAAACCAGGGAGTGGTTGTGATGGAGTTACGTGAACATCCATGACGTCGAACCAACGGATGACATTCCCGTTTGTATCCCGACGCTAATACGCAGGATTTACAAATTTTTCAATGTCTAAAACATCAGATCCCTCTATTTCTGTTAAGCTGTACTTTTCTCCGGTCACTTTAGAATTTAAAATTGCATTATAAATTTGTTCTGGTGTATAGATAGCTTTATTCTGCATATTGCGTTCTATGCAGGCGTGCATTGAGTCACCTTCATTTTGGCTGTGTCCTGTTTCAAAAAATCGGTGGGTTATGGATAGTTGTAGAGTTTTTGCAGCATAAACGTATAATGCAAAAATGTATCTATTTTTGTTTTGCCCATAGCACCCATCAGAGTAAAATGATAGTGTATTTATACCCCTTTCACGTTCAGATTTTAAGAACTTTAACAAGCAACTACCAATTTCTATACAGCCTCTTTTGGCCACATGGTAATGCCACACATAGCAATAACCTTTTTTACGTAATGCGTCATATACCTTTATGATAAAATTGTAAGCAGGGTATTTCTGTTTATAATTAAAAATCCCTACATTAGATTGCGGAATGTTTAAGACCTTTTGAAGATTATTATTTGATCTTCAAAAGGTCTTAAACATTCCGCAATCTAATGTAGGGATTTTTAATAACTATATATAACATGTATAACATGTACTACTGTACTACTATTTTTGTCAAACGTATCTTTTTCCTCGTTTTTAATTTGCCTGATCCTTTTTTTTCTATGTAAGTGATTCTTGTAATTTTCTTCTAATTGTTCTTTCTCTGAGGCATCAGCTTGCTCATATAACATGCAAGTGGCACACTGATCTTTTTTGGGTTTAAAAAAGGAATAGTTAAATCGAGTATTAAAAATAGATTCATATTGCCGTTTACTTGCTATTGTCACATTTGTGTAATTTTGATGTTCAAACCAATCAGTGTAAAAGCGGTATAATTTTGATATGTTTAGATTTTGTGAAAGGTATTGGCGACTAGAAGATTTTCTTGTAAAATGTGACTCTACTGATGGGAATAGTTTGATATGTGTTATGATACTTAATTCCGTATCACTGCTCATTTTACGAGGTATATTTGCATGTTTCTCTCTTTTATCACAAAAAACTTCATCTGATTTAGCCTTTTCTATAGCAGTGTAGATCATAGCCTCTCCAATATTTAATGTATTTACGAAAAACTTTTTACAAACAACCACGTTTTCACCGTCCAAAGGAAAATAATGTACAATATATTAAATAATAATACTGTTACTAGCCATTACCGAAAACACTCGCCTCATATTTAATTGCAATAATCTTGTAATGACAGTAACCAAAACTCAATGTCAATTATTTTACAGTATTAATACAATACCGATTATGAGTCGTAAAATTGAAAAAGTAACAGTTTAATATTTAATTTTTGTCGTATAAAAATCAAATTGAGGTTCCGTGCAATAAAACTTTCCTTCGGCATAGTTTTATAAATAACCGTAGAAAAATTCTGCAAAAAATTACATACATAGATAATGGTCCACGGAATCTAAATTTGCAATAAAAAAAAAATCCAGTAATGTGCTATTACTGGGTTATTGCTTGGGGACGTCGATATTTTATTCACTTTTCATTTCACTTTATTCAATGTCAAGTAGATAATATATGTTTAAATGTAAGTATGTACGATAAACGAATGAGTTATATAAAAAGTATTTTCTTTTTTATAAACTTTTGTAGATATATTGTACTACAATCTAACAATTTTTTTTAACTAAAAACCATTTCATACTATGTTGCTCGTCTTTTTTAACTCTTATTAATTGTGGAGAAAGAATTTCTCATATTCAAGCCTACCATATCAAATGCCCGCTCCGCTCATGAGTATATTCCCTCCGCGGCGGTAGCAACTTGCGAGAGCGCTCGTAAAAAAGTACATTTACAAGGTAAATACAGCATCATGCTCTTTTTAGAACTTCTTAGCCTCTCACACAAAGACTGAGCTGAGTTATAGCATTTTAAATGTTATTTACCTGTTTTTTCTCTGCTCAATCCTCCCTTTTATAAGAATACTTCAATTAAAATTTCTAAAATCCGAACGCAAGTGTTTCGCGACTATTTATCGACTCGTTGAAAAGAATTAAGATGAATAAAATATATCACGTGTTTTTGCTTAAATTCAGACTCGGGTAAAACGATAAACAATTTTGAAGGTAGCGCAAATAACTATTAAAAGCATTTGTAAAATCAAACCTTCAAATCGAATAATAATTTATAGCCAATCGCATTGGCCGCTTCAATATGATTTTGACACAAACAGAGGATTTCACTTTGGCCCACGTAATCGAAATATTGATGGAACATTTATTACCGACTCATGAACTGCAGATATATGCATCATAAGAATTCCGTCGCAGATGGCTACACATTGAGAATCTTGATAAAGACCCAAAGGACGAGGTGACGGGAAAAAACGTTTGGAGGTGTCGGAGGATCGTGTCGCGTTATCTCGCGCGGGCCGGCGATCAATCAACGTTTCGAAAATTAAAATTGGAAACAATCGCCGGTGAAAAGCGTCGCCCGCACGCCTCTGTGTTCATTTATTCATGTTTTTGGTCCACCGATGCGGTGATACCAGATACATCTAACGGATAAACGATGATGCAACGTAAATGAAGAGGTTCTGTATATTTTTTGTTTTTATTTTATATTCAACTTTATTTAGAAATATTCAACTTTCATAATGTATTACTATAGTATTTTATACCTATACACCTTTTTACGGCTATATCAAAAGTAGTTTAATTTTTTTTTCAATTGACACAAAGAATGAAGTGTTTAAGATTCTTTAATATCATATCCGTACCATTCTGGACAATAATATTAAGATCGCTCATAAAACACGCTTTAAACATTAAAATAATTATCACCGGCCGCTTCGAACGTCTCGCCGAGCGAACACTTTTTCTCCCTCATATCACCGAAATACCGGCATTAAACACCGCATACTTTCCATACAACGCTAAGATTTAATTAAAAAGCTCGTCGGACAAAAAGTGCGACCGAAAATATCCGAGCTCGGCCGGAGATTCACGAACGTGAGTCCCATTATTTGTAATTGCTCAATCACTAGACTGGACTTTTTTAACCTGAGCTTCAATGTTTATGTATTATTAAGATTTTCATTAAAAGATTTAGTGTTATTTAATTGTGTCATATTATATTGAATAAACTAGTTAACTGAAATCCATATTGGGTTTATAAAGATAGGTACATCATTTAAATTAGCTTCACTAAACTGAAAAACACAAGCAGAAAAAGCGACCTATTTTAAATAAAAGAAAAATTGATTTCAAATTATTATAATATGGATTGCTTAATTACAATGAAATCTTCATAAGTCACGATTTAGTAATTCACGCCGAGAAAGTGTTTTCTGTTAATGCACGCTAATGATTTCAAGTGATGGAAGTCAATAATTCGAAGTGATAATAAAATGCAAAAAGGCCACATAAATTGCTACTTCTTGCATCGTTAACTACTCTTAACTATTATTAATTCAATGAGAAGTTGTCAGATTAAATTTAGTCTGATATATCCAAAACGTCAAAAATCAATAGTCACTTTTAGAAAATTGTTAAACTTTTGAATTGGTCTATTGTATAAAAATTTTGCAAATTAACAATCAAAATTATTTTATTTCATTAAATCTCTAGTCAAATAGCTTCCTTATCTTATTAAATTCATGGAATGCTGCGGGAAACAACTAGTTACATATAAATAGATGCAATCAAAAATATGTCTATGTTACATAACTCAATAGATACCAATATTGATTGAAATACTTAGCATTCAAATAAATAGACCAATTAAATACTTACCGATATAAACGATATCGGATAGATTAAAAACGTTGATGTTATAAATGGTCTCTTTAGGAGCTGAGGCTGCGCTACCGCGAGAAATAACTCAAATGACACGCATCGATATAATATCTCGAAGCACTTATGATGATAAATCAAAGCCAGTGCGCCTGACGTAAACCACCTTTTATAGAACCAAGAAAAATGACGTACACCGCGATTAGTTGCAACATAATTTGTCGACTGTATTTTGCACTTTATGCAATTTTTCATATGCGATATAGTATTTTTGCATACAAGGAAATCGTGGGACCGAACAAGGATATTAATTATTGGACGTGTTGATAAAAGAGACAAATCTTCATTGTTTAAAAGAATAATCAAATCAATCACGCCTAAATTATTTTGAATGATATAAAACCTAGGTGCTAACTTACGTGATTTATTTTAGCTTAGACGCAATATATGGCAAACTAGTACACACTTCAATAAACACACACGGTAAATGAAACGTATATAATAGTCATAAGAAGTATCGAAGTTTTAATATTTTATATATATCTAGTAATATCAAGTTCAAATGCCCAACCGTCGTTACATCATCTAAGTGTACTCCCTATATTATATTAGCGATATGATCAAGTCGTAACAGATACGATGTAGATATCCCTTTAAATCGTGTCCCTAGACACAATTGCTCGTGTTTAGATCCAGATAATCTAGATTTGTGCCCTGTTTACATACCTTAATCGCTCCAGCTTATAGACGGTAGCCGTGGGCTTGAGTACGACGTCGTGAGTTTTGAAACACTTTTATACTTATCAGGTCAAAAGTTGATAGTTTCTATTATTCATAGTTGTGAAATATCTAAACAGTAAAATTACTTTACAGATTTCGTGTAATCTGAATGTTATCTTGTACGTAAAACAAGGGAATTATCCGCAATTTGTATATTGTTATTTTGCTTCGAAGTTAAGTCCTTACAGACAATACAATATAACATATCCATTGTAGGTACCGGACTGTAATATTACCTTCCTACTATAATTCATACTAAAATATATAAGTGAGCAATTTGAATCAATTAGTATACTACTAATTTATTAAAATTTTTAAGCGACCCTAAACAATAGTATCTTAGATCATACAAAACTATTTACTTTACGAACAAAAAGCACTTCGCGTAAAGAAAATGGAACCGTTAAAATTCAATTGTTCTGTAAATGGAGGCGAGGTATTAAATTAATTCACGAACTTAATAACTAAATTACTTCGTACTAGATAAGCTTTAAACGTTTAGTGTGTAATAACACGACAGAATTTGCTGTATCATTTTACGCAACAAGTGCATTCCAAAATAAAATACAGTTATATTTGTCTTACGCTATAAACTAACAATAATACGTCTTAAATCTTCAATTAAATATAAATATTGATCTCCGTCGATTCTTTAAAATAATTTTAGATTTTAGATAAGTGCCTTCCTGATTGCTATTGTAAGGATTATCCTGTTTTAATCATTATTTTAATTGCTTAAGCAATCAGAGTCAGGGAAAGAGGTTACATCCTCGTTTGTAGCGCAAGCTTTGGATGAAACGTTCGGTAGACATAACCGCAGTATATAATTTTGCCTAACAACCCCCTTTCCTGTAAGGTTTAAATTGAAACTTAGTGCTCGTGGCCCATAACTCCGTTACGTTGCCGACTGCCTGTCATCACTGTTATTATTGCTGTTGACTGTAGAGGAATTTTCTACCAGATTAACATTGCCGCGGTTTAGCCTAACCCAAGATGTGATTTGTAACTCTAATTCAACGGTGTAAGATTGAGATTTCTTTGCGGGATTTCAAAAATGTAAAACAATGTTATAAAAAGGGGTGTGTTAAGCGATGGTATGTGCAAGATATGGTTATTTATGTAAATGGTGTACTGATAGAATCTAAGGAGGGTAAAAGGAAATTATATCGATGAGTTGTTAGTTGTACTCTTTAAATTATAGATATAAAGAGAGAGTTTTTTTTATACTACAAAAACGTAAACCGTAAGTGACTGATCAAAATATCAATTAATCAAAAAATATAGATACAAAGGTAATAATTTTGCCGATTAACCATAAGTATTATATATTTTGAAAGTTGGGGGTATTAAGATAGAAACATAATATTAATAATATTACATCCCGAGTAATGTCAGTATTCATACCTTCCCAACATTTTAAACCAATGCATGTTGACTATTATCTTATCTGTATTGTATTAATATTCTATTAAGTAGGTTCTAGAATCGAATAACCCACGCACTAAAAGTCAATCACTTAGTCGTTGTAACGCTGCGCGCTGTGATGAAATCTTTGTTACATTGTTATTATTTCATTTTGACTACATTTCATAAATAGTATGTATTGGTTTATGATAATACAAGATAAATGGGCAGAACTTGTTATTTTATTTTATTATTTTATTATAATCAATAGTTTTAAAGAAACTGCAGCTTATTATATACATAATTCACTGTGATTGTGGCGTTACTTTGCCACTAAGTTCCTACGAAATATAAAAAAAAACAACAAAAAAGTAGAATTTAAATGTCCAATGTTTGTGTAACATAAGTTCCTCCTTACTAAGAAATCTTTTTCTATTTCATGTAAGTAAGCTAGATATAGTTTGACTAATACTTACGTTATATTCCAACTATTTTGTAACTTTGAAATGAATATTATAACTTCAGAACTACACATAAGATGTATTCATACCAACATAAACTATATACCTATGTATATACTATTGCAACATCGTAGCCTTCCACCCTGTTAGATATAATTTGATCCTTTATAGTATTCATCCTGTACCTACAATTTTATTGCCACCCTAACCAGATAGACCAATCGCCGTTTCATTACCAGCAACGGAACAGTGAGATAATCCAACGCGGATGTAAATTTGATTAGTTTAATTGAATAACTGTAGTGAGAGCACTGTTCAAGTATCAGACTTCCATGGAACTGACGTTAACATTATTAGTCATTGTACTGAAATTAAGCTGACTTATACTGAGTTTTATCGGAGTTATCGAAGGAGGCAGACATGTTTGTATCAAAATCGTAATGGTACTAACTAGCACTTTTAACCGACTTAAAAATGAAGAAGGTTTTATTTTACTATTTATTAATTAATGTAAATTATTCATTTAGTCTTTACATTTTTTCGTCTGTATAAGTAATGTAACATTTGTACATAGGCGGACTTAATGCCTTAAGGCATTATCTACCAGTCAACCTTTACGTGATTTAATCTCTAAATCACCTAAAGTAAAAACTTATTTTTATTTTTTATCTCTAAATCACCTAAAGGTTGACTGGTAGATAATGCCTCAAGGCATTAAGTCCGCCTATGTACAAATGTGCATGATGCTTAAATAAATAAATAAATAAAAAGAAGGTGCTCTATTCGACTGTATTTTTTATGATTTTTTTTCTTTATTTTTTTTATGGTACAATTTTGATGAGTTTTTAATTTATTTTAAAGTGATTCTAGTGTTTTCTCATTTTTACTTTAGAAGTCAGTTTTGATAATTTCAAGGTAACAAATAACTTAGCTCTCTAAGTTGTGTGTGTACACATACCATTTAATCACTTAGCTTTATTTGCTAATTATAAACTGAATATTCTCGTTATAAATTTTCTTATTCTCTCTAGTTTTAAAATACCGGCTAATTCAATTATTTCCTAGAACTATTAGATTATACCTAATTCAACCATAAAAGGTTACGATCTTTTTCTGAGCCGTTTCAAGAAAACATTATAATCTAAAAGGGAAATAGTTCACTAATAACTCAAGATAAAAGTGATTGGTCTATTAAAATTCAATGATGACCGAATCGGAAATTCCGCGGTATCTCTAAGGAATTGTAAATAATATTAATTGGTGGCTATTAAGTATTATTCTTGTGGCGTAGAAAGCAGGTCAAATGGTACCTACTTGGCCCTTACATTAAAGAGTAGGGTTTCCATTTCTTTTTATATATTAAGAACTCATCTTATTAGTACCATTTAGAAGCTTTTAGTGTGGTTTTATTGTAATGTTTGGTCTGAGGCGCATTTAAGGTTTACGCAAACCACTGACGTTAATAAAATATATTTTTTAAATTGGTTTTGAAAGTTAGGACGTAGTCTCAAATATTATTATGACTATAAAAGTCATAAAACTATCGCTAATTACAATACCAATATGATGACAAAGGTAAGAAGAATAATGTAAGGTAATGACTTTCACGTATTTTGATTTTCTAAATTTGTCGTCGTAAATATTTATATTATTTTGATTTTATTTATTTAATCAATAAAAAAACACATTAAAAAACTTAACCTACACAACATAAACCATTACTGGTTTTTCATAGCAATGGCTTCTTGGCTATAGGCTCTATATTAAATTTTGGCCCAAAGCAGATTGCTACAGCAAGCAGCATGGTCACCTAAACATATTGCTAGCACGTATTCAAGATACGTTATCCACGCTTTTCTACTGCTCACTACAAATGTAATTGTTACTCTATAATGGTTGCCATTCATTTGCTTAGAGCCCACTTTGTGCAGTCATTATGATTTTGTACATCGATAGCGTGGTGACCACAAAAGGTTAAATCTTATTTATACGTAAGAAAATGATTCTAATTGTGTACATATAAGTGCCATAATCGAAAACAATATACTGGATATGTAGAGATATCGAATATCAGCAGAGGATTATTTATGCACAAGTACTTTCATGTGTGATCCCGAATACAATATTGTCTTATTTTAATATAAAATATAATACATTTTCACGGCAAGCAAATCAAAAATAAACTCAACTAACTTTATTCATTTTGGAATAAAGTTAGTTGAGTAATTTTCAATAAATATTTTTTTTTATTTTGAATTAGTGTGGAATTTGTAGAGAAACTGTACATAATTGCGTCTTTGGAAACCATTAACAATTTTATGTACATATTTGTTATATGGGAAAAATATGTTCTCCTTTAGTATCAAGTCCTTGCTGGTCACAAAATACTAGACAGATCCTGCAACTGCAGGTCACGTCAGCACTATTTAGTTAGACAGCAAAAAAGGCCAGTCCAGATCATTAGCGACGGAACCACGACTGACGCAGCGCGGGACAGATATGTCTTATTCAACGTATAAACAAGATGCGTCGCGCAGTGAAATATTAGATGCAAACGAACAGACGGAAAAATGTCGCACCACATTATCATATGAATATGGTGCGGTAGCGATTGAAACAGATCGCTGTTTACAATAGAACAGTCAGGTTTGAGCTCATTTTTGCTAACAAGACAGCAGTATGACTGCCTGCAGTTTGACAGCTGCAGAGCTGCCTGCAGCTGCTGTGTATAAAATAATGTCATTTTTACCTGCTCTACTGAAAATCTGTAGTGTTATTTGTGTTATTATAATTTTGGCAAAATATTTTAATACTTTATACACAATCAATCAGAAATAGTAACGTATAATTAAGTAAAACAGAAAAAAAATCTACTGAATCATAATAGTATCATGCTTGGCGTTTACAGTATAATGTTATCCACGAAATTGCAGGTGTAATTCCTCTACATCACCGATAGTATAAACGATTACAAATTATTACTACGCCATTTCACAAAGCTACAAATTATTTCATGCCCATGGACCGGTTCGGTTTAATTGGTCGAGTATTCTCATTTAACGTTTGGTATTAAATCAATGAATTTGGATTTCAATTAAACATCGATAATCGCAATACGCATCTGCTAATATTAAACAAATTTATATTTGAAGTGTGGGATATTCAAACGAACTCAAACAAAAGCGTTAAATGACTATTTCAATAATTTTATGTACCTAACCTATAAAACTAGATTCAATGTAATGAAGTAAATTAAGTAAACATATATTTTAGTACAAAAAGTACATATTTTATTATACTTTATTTATTTAGCAAACTTAACCATTGAACTGAATATGTAGTTCAATCATAGTTAATTCATTGGAGTATATTTTCTAAAACGTCGTCGTGCCAAACCAAATTAATTTAATAAACGTTTAACGGCAACAGCTCGCTGATAAATCGATTTATTATCCTTTTCATGAGCAACGATTTCGTATATACAAAATAACACTGAATTAATTAATATAATAAGTAGCAAACGCAAACTTTGGTAAATTGTAGTTATAGTAGTTTAAATTGTGAATCTAATACTCGATTGTTTAAATAGAATTTACGGAAAATCCTACTTATTGATATTAGTCGATAATTTTAACAAAATCTGTAATTATAATTCGCCAATGAAACTTTTCGTGGCTATAATAATAATAATAATGAATATTAATAAATAATATTGATCCGGTTAACCTTGACTGAAATTCTTACTAATTAGCTAGTTCATATTTATCACATAATGAACGACAATTTCCATGTTATTTGTAAGACATGTTCTGTGATAATTGACAAATATATTTTAATACCAGGGGCCTAATTCTCAGGCCTCGAACTTACTTTTTACTATCGGTCTGTCTCGCTCATGCAAATGAGATTTGGCGCGCGTGCGAGCGGGATATACTAATATTCGAACTTTTTTCCACTGCCCGAGAATCGTGCTCCAGTAACTTATACCGGGATGTCATTATGGGCAATTTAGAATATTAAGTTCCAATTACGTACGACCGAGAACCGCATATTCTAACACGGATTATGCGTTAGAAATTCCTATATAATGTAGGATTTATTGTGAAAAAAGTAACAAAAAGTTTTTTTTTTATCTATTTTATTTGGTAGGGTTTTTGTCCATAGAGGCATGACAACCTCGTCGTATCCACACTAAAGAACCTCACTCACAAACATTAAGTGCTAATTTATATACAGCTAGTGCTGTACTCGATGTCGGTTTACACAAACAGCTCTGTACCCAACTTACATCTAATGTATTTAAACCAAAGCCATTTATGAGTGCGATTCTTTCATATTTGTTCCCGGCACATTCCATCAAAACGTGAACAAAAACTTATGCACCCTATATAACCACGACGTCATTAGTTTTCGACACATTTTTAACTCCCGATAAAAATAGGGGGGTAAGTTGGACATAGACGTACGTGTGTTCAACGTCAAAAAGTTTATAATTTAAAAGAAGTAGAGTAAGAACGACGACAGAGGGAATATAATAGTATATTCGGAATTCGGATTTTTTTTTTCGAAATTCGGAAAACTCCGCTCGACAACCCGCCTGCCAAGCGTGGCGAGTCTAGTAACTACCCCTTGAGACGGGGGAAGCTTATGTCCAGCAGTAGAGTTCATAGATGAAACAACAACAATAACAACAAATAGAAATTTGGAACCGTCTATATTAGACATTGATAATACAATACTTACAGGTGAATAGGTGATTAATAACTACACTATTCTCAGAGTAACATGTAATGCTTAACGATTCGTTATTATGATAAACACGTTAACTCCCAATTTCACCAACGCATGTCAGTGTTAACGGCTTGTTAAAATACCATGCCTCCTCATTCATTGATAGGAATTACGAGAGGAACAACATGTTATTATTTAACGAAGGATTAACTTTAACATTGCTTGGTAAAACATGGCCTCAGTCTCGAATTCACCAACGCTTAGTGTTACGGCTTGTTAAAATGCCACGCCTTCTCATTCATTGACAGAAAGTACGAGAATAATAACATGATATTTAACGAAGAATTAACTTTACCATGTGTTGGTCAAATTGGCACTAAAGCCAGCGTGTGTAATCCATGTCGAGTAACTTTTACGACAATAATCATAATCCTTACATAATATAAAACAAAGTCCTCCGCCGCGTCTGTGTGTTTGTTTGCGATTAACTCAGAGACTTGTATAAGTATATATATAAGTATAAGTATATTATATATAAATGGAAAACAGAGACTTGTAGAAGTCTCTGATTTGATGTAGACCTATCTTCATGCTCTTCATCAATGGATCCAGTAGGGGGCGCTGCTGTTGACCAGGATCATTAGTTACTAAACTTACAGTGATATAAAGATATCAAACTGTCGCACATTATTGTGACAGGGAAAAAATTTCAAAACTATTTTTTTTTTATTTTCGTTTAAATTATTATATTTCACAATCCAAAATCAGAGTATTTCTTTAATAACCACTATATCATGCTAAAGCAAAAGCTATACTTTTGCAATAAATATTCGTCCTAAATCCGTTAAACATTATCAAGTACAGCAAAACAAATCTAAGCCTGGGTTAGTTCAAACTACTTGTGGCATTGTAATTTTTAAGGTAGTTGCGGGACCGAATTCTGGCAGTGAAAACAATGTCCTGGTCATAATCTACGTGTATAATAGCTTTTTCCTCGTCTGGTTGCCTTGTCATCTTTCATCTCCCGATGTAATGTATCATTGTATGAATTACGTTCATGTACTAAAACTTGATGCGGTAATTTATAATATTATTTATTAATTTTCTTCTGTTTTTTCGTATCTATTTTTAGTTTCTTAAACTAGCATTGAGATGGAAAACTTAAAATGTTTTATATACCAATACTATACAACATTTTGAAGAAAAAATATGTAATATTGGTTATAGTAACTTAGGTTATATTCTCCTATATTCTTTAAAATAATTAATCGTTTTACGGTTTCAGAGATTTGTCACTATTGAAACAAAATTATGGTATACAGGAAACCCTATACAGGAAAAGTTTCGGAATGACTGAAGCAATGCGATGGCATTATATTATTCATATTCAGCATTCACAAATACCCCATCCAAAGAGCTAGAGTAGCTAGCAAGCGCAACCAAGCTCATTCTAATTAAGCAGCCAGCGAGAGATTTATAAGATATGGAAGCATTAGTGAGATTTATACCTAGTACTGAATAATGAGATAAGGCTAATGGGCCCTGTGTACACAGATTCCTGGCTCGCAATATTCGCGGGTATCAAAGTAATAAGCCGCTATGGACGATTTATTTTCACCGCATTTGTATGAAGATATGCGTAACATCATTTTTCTAGTTTATTCCATTAGAGTTAGACTTTTTATGGTATGTTTGTTTAATTGTATTGATTACGCTGGGAGTGCACTTGACTCTACTATCTCTTATATCGTACAAGTTTAATTATTATTTGTCAAATGGAGGAGGATTCTGAAATTAAATTCTTATAACCGTTTGTGATCTCTTTCAGTCTGTGTGCTATCTCACTTGCTCACGCGCGATGTTTGCTTTTCGAACAGGAACGAGAATTGAGCTTCATGTTACATGAAAGGAGTTTAATGTTAAAAAAATCTAAGTACTCATAGATTTCTATTGTTCTACTTTGTATACACATTATTATTATTTGCGACGCATTAATACACTAAACAATCTGTTAATACATAATATTGCAATAATAAGAAATCCAGTCGTCTTACCGTTGTCCGTTAGTAATACCTCACGCGGAACGATCGGGGAGACGTACATCTGGGATTAAACAATAATCAATTCAGTATTACTGTCGCGGTTATCATAGAGGAGATTAGGCTCAGTGTCGCAAGTCGTCACCATGTCCAACCGGATACTGCGACCATTATTTTAGGGATGCGCATACGCCGCTGCATCTCGCTACTCGCTAGTCTCTACATTCTTTCGTCGAGGCCACCAGAAGCTTGACAAATCGTGTCAATGTTTTCACTAATACAGCACGGCCTGTCTGCCATAATCAATTTATAAGACACACAAAAGTTGCTTGTATCATTAATTATTTGTGATATTTCACATATTTTTTACACTGCACAATATTCTCAAAATGTATAATGTACAAAATCTTACAAATCTTGTTAACCAAAACCCTTTAAAAGCACATAATGAGCGTATTAATATTATAACGGACCCGTCAATTGTAGTCTGTAGCCGGCCTTAGCCGACGTCGACGTTGACATCTCGAAGAAAAACCTCCAGTCAGACGAGTTATGAAAATGAACGCTAGTAGCGGCGTGGGCCGCGCGATTTATCGAACGACTTTCAGAATAGGCTGTCGCGATAACGACCTTCATTTGTACGATTTTTGTGTGCTCGCGCCTGCTAATTGCAATTATTGATGAAAATATGAAGCATGTATATATGTAATGTTACATTAATTGAAATGTAACATTATCTTATATAAGGAGTAAAATAAATGAATGTGTATGTAATACTTTAGGGTGCCTGTTATGTAGAGTTTACTGTGAAAGTTCCAGCGCTGAAAGACAAACTTTTTACTTTCATTCTATGAGAAATTCCCCAACATCATAAATTTGTATAAACAATAATTTAAAAAAAGTCACTCTTTCAGCGCTGATACTTTCACAGTAAACTCAATATACGGGACCCATACCCACCCTAAAGTATTATCACTTATTAATATTACAGCCTGTATAGTGAATTGTTTTTTTTATTTTATTCCAGTGTCAATCAATTAGTCATTATTATTGCTACTTGCGAGTTAGGTAAGATATTGTATTAGGCGGAAACAAACGTAGATTCAAAGTTTTTATAGATTCTGCTCATAAAAATCCTTTTACTAATTTAGGGCAACGTGATCAATTAGATTTTCTTTTTGTTTCATGGTGATTTAATAGTAAAAAGCGCAACTTTTCTATATTGGTAATAATACTAATTACTATAGTAATCAATTCAGCTTATGATGACATCGTTTATCTAGTTTCATAATATGGATAATTACGTTGCTATTTTCTGCTCAATGTTTTACCAGCCATTTTATATAAGATTGAATAGGAAACTTCCCCTTATATTTAGTTAAAAAAACATATCAATTTTACTATGTTTTAAAATTTCCTTTTGATATTAGTGTAAAAATAACGAACTTTTTAAGAGTTATGTCACTGTGTCACTAGTTGATACTAGTGAAATAAAGATTGGGGTCATAATGAGGATTCTGACGATTTTGTGTCATTCGATATGCGGTGGAACCACTGTGATAACTGGATGTAACATGATATTTTTGTACAACTTTTATTATGTGCATAAATCTAAAACATATTATGTTATGAACGTCACATGTTAACATATTTATAATAATATCCAAAAAAATTTAAATAATTTTTAGCACAGGAAACCATGAGCAGGAAACATGGACATAATATTTCTGTAAGAACTCACACACGCGCCGCGGCGCTGTCACTGCGTTAGGATTTGTATCAATTTTGTGTCGCTGCGATGAAACGCCGCAGCCACAGCTATGGCGTCAAATTTCATACAAAATCCAGCACCGCACGAGCGGGAGTTGCAACACGTGTAGAAACACACTAAAAGTAATATGGCCGGTTTTTTAACACCACAAAAATATATCTGAAAGCGTAATTTAAAAAAAAATATTTTTTATCTGAGAATTAATTCAAATGATTATTGTAGAGTGGTATTTTTTTCCCACTTGATAAAAAATAATCAGCTACATAGTAAAAATATAAATAGATGTTTTTGCCAAATTTGCAAATACTTCAACAGTTGATTTGATATTAAGCGAAAGACCGTCGGGGATTAAGCTATGCTTTAATTAATTAAATACAAACTGCAAATGTCAAAACTTTCAATTCTTCAGTAGTCAGAACCTTTATCTCATAATTATTTATTTTACGAACATAACACAGATTAATAAAATATGTTAAAAATGAAATCCATAAAACATAGTAATAAAAATGCATAATATATATTGTAGTGTGCACTAAATTATACGAAAGGCGGGCTCCTTTTACCGTCAACAATTCTAGTACGTCTTACTCTTAGTACGTCTGTCTTAATACTGATTGAGTGGGGCAGCCCCCCACCAATTATAGTACTTATATTGTCCACGGTATAGAGATCACCATTTAGCCAAACACTACATCCCTTCCTTATTCAGAAGTATATTTTAATAACTCTAAGCTACAGTTGTAAGATAGAAAAGTACAAGTATCAAACCTAGTCAAAATGCATATTCAGATTTAACCATAAGAATAACTTAATTTCCTCCCGATGTATGATAGCCATACTCAGCCTATTCCTTTCCCTTTCTTTTTAAATGATTTGGTGAAAGAGCATCTATGTATATAATAATTACATCAATGATCAAACGCTTTTAAAATCTTAGTTTAAAAAATTTAAGCCCAAAAGTAACTTTGATAGTATAATATAATATTAGCTTATTTACTAGCTTTTAAATTCCATCATATGAAATATTATATTAAACATTTAAGGCCCATACTTCTTGTTAGGAACAAAGTCTGTTACTATCCAGTAATGTATGACAAATAAAGACACAGATACAGAATATACCTTGTACATTATACATTGTATATCCTTAGCCTTTTTTTATAAATTTAATTATACTTAGCCTTTCCCTTTCCTTTTCTTTTTAATTGATTTGGTGAAAGAACATCTATGTATATAATATTTACATCAATGATCAACTCATTAAAATCTTAGTTTAAAAAAAATTAAGACCATAAGTAACTTTGATAATGTAATATAATATTAACTTATTTATTAGCTTTTAAATTCCAACATAAGGAATATTATATTAGTAACAAAGTCTGTTACTATCCAGTAATGTATGACAATAAAGACTAAGATACAGAATATACAAATACATTGTAACGATTTAGTTACAATTCTATTATGTAAAACTTCACAGAGATCAGTGACATGTCAGGACGATTCCATGATACTAACTGTTTGCTAATAGTCATACAGATGACACTAGGCTGTTCCTACATCGCGGCATCGAAACGCCGAGCCCTAGTAAAGAGGCTCACGTATGTAACATAATATGCTGTGCTGAAAAATAGTACGCAAGCAAATTGCCATAGATATAACTAATGTTTCTGACCTTTATTTATTACATTAATTATCTAATAAGATATTGATTCCATAAAATTCAACCATTTTAATTCCAGCCACCGAACGAACAGGTTTACTAGTATCTATAACAGTAAAACGCCATCTAGAACAAATTCCAATACTTGTTTCAATATCAGATATCAGATTGTCTCTCTTTGCTGGTGTTTTAATTGTATAATAATATTTTATGATGAATTCCCCATCCTACCTTTAATGACTTTCTGTTACGTCTCGGTACCATATTATGGTTTTCATTTGAGACTGAAGGCTCATACTGTCATTTGACACCTTGGTTACTACTCGGTAACATATGATTTTCATTTGAGAATGAAGGCACATACTGCCTTTCAACACCTTAGTTACCACTTGGTAAAGTATGATTTTCATTTGAGAATGAAGGCACATACTGCCTTTCAACACCTTAGTTACCACTTGGTAAAGTATGATTTTCATTTGAGAATGAAGGCACATACTGCCTTTCAACACCTTAGTTACCACTTGGTAAAGTATGATTTTCTTTTGAGAATGAAGGCACATACTGCCTTTCAACACTTTAGTTACCACTTGGTAAAGTATGATTTTCATTTGAGAATGAAGGCACATACTGCCTATCAACACCTTAGTTACCACTTGGTAAAGTATGATTTTCATTTGAGAATGAAGGCACATACTGCCTTTCAACACCTTAGTTACCAAATGGTAAAGTATGATTTTCATTTAAGAATGAAGGCACATACTGCCTTTCAACACCTTAGTTACCAACAGGTAAAGTATGATTTTCATTTGAGACTGAAGGCTCATACTGCCTTTGTACACCTTGGTTACCAACAGGTAAAGTATGATTTTCATTTGAGACTGAAGGCTCATACTGCCTTTGTACACCTTGGTTACCAACAGGTAAAGTATGATTTTCATTTGAGACTGAAGGCTCATACTGCCTTTGTACACCTTGGTTACCAACAGGTAAAGTATGATTTTCATTTGAGACTGAAGGCTCATACTGCCTTTGTACACCTTGGTTACCAACAGGTAAAGTATGATTTTCATTTGAGACTGAAGGCACATACTGCTTTTGATCATCCGTGCTCCTATTCAATGCACGGTTCGCAGTTTAATCCGGGTTCGTACTGCCAGTATTTTATAGTAGAAGGGATGAGACGGTGAGAGATTCTAGAAGATATGAATGAAGCTCGAGGTCCTTGGTAGATTTTAGCCATTAAGGCTTGCTTAGCTCGCAGGTCGTAATCATTATCTGTACTCAAAAGTTGTGATTAGATTTGTACTTACCTACGTTATTCATGTTCTTCACAGAACAACATTTTATTACTTTATTATTTCTAATAAATAATAAAGTAATAAAATATGACACGTCATTTCAATTACCATAGCGTAAAATATAAAGTTCATATCAGTGCTACTGAGTATTTTGAATAATAATTAAAATATAACAACAATATAAATATCAATTTTAAGAACTATGATGGCAAATTTCCCTCTCCCAGGTTGTAGCCATACCAATGAGATACTTCCAGATTCTATCGTATATTACGGACGCCTTGTTTTGCTTTCCATCCGATTCCGGTAACAGTCATTCAAACCAGTGGCCAGCTATGCCGGAGCCATCTTTAAAAAGGTCAAGTACAATACACAATAGTAATCCATCATCCCTCAACATCGCATCCAGTGGAACGGACACCTGACACGGCTGGAGGGAGATAAGGCGCTGAACCAACCTGAACCAACCCTCCTCACACCTGTCAGATGCATGGATCATCTTCTTTTTCAGACTGTCAGGTTATCAGCCCGTATTGCTCTAAACAATTTAAAACAACTTTTTTTTTCTTTTTTACGCGGAAGTCCATTGTTCTCACCCACCACCTCTAAGTTCCAGACGAATTGGCCGACCATTTTATGAGAATTCAAAAAAAAAATTTAAAACCATCATTGGTCACCGCTTTCCAAGCACTACATTATAAAATATTTCTAAAGTAGTTCTCACTCGTAGAATACTATATAGATTATAGTAGTAGATTATATAGCACGAGGAAAGGCCTAAACTTTTAATCCTAATAAAAGCTTAATTTTCAAACTCATTCAACCACATCAATATATAATATTCGAGTAGAATTGAATATAATATGTATGCAATACACAAGCAATAGGCAGTTTAAAAAATCCACTTACCATAATTCCACTGTCTTATAATATGTACAATGTACATACCTACATTCTATAGCTCTATCCTTTTGTCAAGTAATTATTGTTTAATTAGGTTTTTTCATACTCGGTAATTTGTAGATACTGACTTATTTGACATAGTATTTCAACACCATATTATAATGTTAATATTATGTCTTTAGAGCATAACATTATTATAGATAGAAGGTTAATTAGAATATAACTAATATATTGAAATATGTGTAATAATGAGTATCTGGTGGTATTTAATAGCACACAACAAAGTTTATTTTTAGACTCTTGTATGTTTCGACTTTTGAAGATACAACCCAGTACTGAGATATATAAAACAGTACTCTCACAGACGCCAAATAAGTCTTGTAAGTCCTCAAAACCCAGTTAAAAATGCACAAGAGACTTTAGTTATGATTCCATCAAAGTAACAGAAAAGTCTTAGTTAAATAGAATAGTTCATTTACATCTTAACTTGTGCATTTACCATGTTTTTTGTTAATTATACACCGGTAGCAATGACTCTGATATCAATGTAAACCTTATCCTTCATTAATATTGTTTAATAATAAAATATATGAAAATTAAGATTGTACCTACATCTTGGCTTAGCTTTGCATTGCTGTAATTGTCAAAGATTTAATTCCTGCATTGTATGTAACAACTTCATATTCATATTATAATTAAATAATTCATTCTGAAGCAGACGCTTTTTAAAATACTGCGTAGCATTGCAATATTGGAGCTAGATAAATTTTCCTTGCATTGTTCTATAATAATATCCAATATACTAACTCGCTTCAGACAGTTTGTACCACCCAAAGCTACATAGTATTTGAAACTTCTTTTTTTTTCTAATTTTGAATATGGGTTGTACTTATTCGCAGAAATGAATAACACATTTTTATAGTTTTCGGTCACGGTTAATTACTGATTTAGAACCCATATCTAATGCGATTAAACTAACATATAAATCTATTTCATCTTGCAGTCACTTGTAAGATACAAAGACAGTATTTATGAGAAGGGTTTTTAAAGGTTTCTGTTTATTCACTACAACCTGCTATATACCTATGTATTAACAAATTCAATAAACCAAGTAAGCCAGCCAGCCAGTCTTGTAAGGGGCTTACAATATCTTTGAGTTATTCATATATTACTTGAAATTTCAAGTGACTTCATATAATGAAACCTTAATTATTTTTTTAAATTAAAGGAATCCCAATTATGCATGGTGTATAATAATAATTAACATGTTGGTCTTAGATTATGTTTTGTATTAAGAGATATAATATAAACAACAAAACCAAGGACAGACTACATGTTTTTGCTTAAAAAGTAATAGCTGTTGCGCCTTTTACAGTATAACTTTTACAGTTGCAAGTGCACCGCACAATACAACAATTGATGTGGACTTTATAGACACTGCCTATCTACGCTGTATTAATTTAAGTTTAAACTATTAATTTAAGTTTATATTTCCATTTTACACATCATAGTTTACTACATACGTATACTATAACTAACTGTCGGTTCTCTAATCTGGATGCCTTATCGACCCGATATTACCATAATTATAATAAATATTTAAAGATCAAGTTTAAATTTTCCATATAATAATATGAACTGAGCTAGTATTAGAGTATTGTCAAGATCCACTATACGCACATATTTTAGTGCAATGTAATTACACTTTTGGAAAAACCCTTTTATTTGTTGGTCTGTTTATAACTAATATTGTAATGGAAAGTAACTAATTTATCCATCTTCCAACTATCGTTGCGTTATAGAACGGCAACTTTATGTAGTTCTGAACAATATGATACTGTCGAACTGATGTGATGATGGAGTCGAGAGATAGGCTCTTGCCTATCATTGCCTTTCATGAGGAATATTGTATCAAAATCGTGCTTGCACTTGTGAGAACAGTGTAATATTGAAAATCCCGATGAACCCTTAGACGGGCATTATGCAGCTTCCGCCATCTTCATCTTTTTTTATACAAACGTGTTTTAACTATTAATTTTTCGACATTTAGAGGAGCTAGAACTTTAGATGTCATTTATTTTACACGTCAACCTTTAATTTCAATAACGAATTCGCCATCTTAGACAACCATATAACTTTGTTATTTTATTACTCACTGTTGAATTCATCATATTCGTAGAATATTACTTATTTGAACGGATGATTTTAACCCCTTATCCTGATACACTTTTTGTGCCCAGTTTAATAGACTCGTATTAGGGTGTAATGAACATTCTTACTAAACAATTAAGCATTTTCTTATCTTTTAAACTCCTATGAAATGCAATACAATTACGCCAGTTAAACTAGTTTATAATCATGATACTTTAGTGTACTTTAGGTGTCAATGAGCTCATCCTTCCTTTTCAATTTAGTTTTTCAATACGCACGTGATTTACAAAATTAATTATTTTTTTCACTGACCTTATTACTGACTTACTAGTATTATAGGTTTATCCTCGTCGCCATTTGTAGTGTGCACTAAATTATACGAAAGGCGGGCTCCTTTTACCGTCAACAATTCTAGTACGTCTTACTCTTAGTACGTCTGTCTTAATACTGATTGAGTGGGGCAGCCCCCCACCAATTATAGTACTTATATTGTCCACGGTATAGAGATCACCATTTAGCCAAACACTACATATATAATATTTATGGATATTAAATTTTATATCTCAATGATCATTAATTAGCAACTGATTTAATATACATTATACATACATAAATTAATATTATTTAATCAACGTCAAAGCTATTTATTTTATTGAAATAATGTGATAATATTTATGTCGCAGATGTTCTGAGGCGATATCGTTGCCGCAAAGAAAAAAACATACTATTTAGAGTTTCAAAGGACTCCTCGGTATAAATAAATAATATAAACTTATTTAAGATCCAAAATTATAGTCCATAATAATTTTATTAATAATAATAATTGTATTTGCATTGGTCTCACAATTATTAATTGACATTGTCAAAAATCGGTCAGATATCGTGATCTTATCGTACCAGTGATACGATACTTAACGTCACTTCAATTTACGCCTGACACGTCAGCGCCTTAAAATTATCAAGAAACAAGATCCCGCGTAGGTCGAAGACCATTTTCGTGTACATTGTGTGTATTAAAAAATATTAATCACTAAAAGGTGACAATGACAGCACCTTCTTCGTATTTTGATGTACAGTTGGTGTACAATCGCGCGGGGAATGGTTTCCGGCTACACCTACTATTTAATAAAAATAAAAGCTCATTAATCAAACGAAATAGGTGAATCATTGTTGGAATAGTATTTTTAATTTATTATTTTAAACAAATCATAGCTAAGTGGACTTACAGAATGCGCATCCCAATTTTTTACATCCGAAAAGAATGCGCCAACGCATGTAACATAAACGGCTATCTAATGTTCACATCAGTTCAATTTCACATAAAAACCACGATAGTTAATTCAATTTTAATGAAAGCTCGGCCAATGATTACCAGCGAGCTGGTCGGCCGACCGCACGGGTATCGGGTAACCCTTCCGGGTGTGCGTACACAACGCAACGACAATGATTAAAATATTACTGTGAAACTCTCTTAATATACCCTTCGTATTGTATCATCAATTTTCCGTACACGACCTCTATTGCCCAGTGGTTACGTGCATCAGCACTTGGGTTTGAATCTTGGCAAAAAAACATAAAAATCTTTCATATTGGGTCTTATGTTATACAACGTAGTAGTAGGTATAAATAATAAAATCTTAAGTATATGTAATGTGTCGGTAATTGGGTATATAATAATAGTATTAAAATATTTACGTCTTTCTTCAAGAACTTAGCACATCGTACTAGATTTACCCATGAATATTCATTTTTGACTTACACAACATGTTTTTTTAATAATATGGCTTAAACCTCATGTACAATACATATATTAATTACAAAAAAAAATTAATATTTGATTCTCAAAAAAAACCCTTAACAATTTCTTAAACATAAAGAACGTAAAGTACCATATTACAACTTTATTTATTTATTTATTTATTTAAGCATCATGCACATTTGTACATAGGCGGACTTAATGCCTTAAGGCATTATCTACCAGTCAACTTTAATAACACGGCCACGAAATTTAATATAGTATTATTAGCTAGGCATTTATGTTGTTGATTGTACCTTTCCACATCATGCTCCCCTTCATACATGTAGGTACAGGAATCTGTGTGGGTAAGGGTACAACCAGTATAAATTACATTCTACAAGATAAATTCATACTTCAGCTCGGACATGGTGGATTAAATTCAATTTATTTGCTCAATTACTCTCACCTTTGTGTTAACCCAACACCTTATGCCCAATAGAACATAAGTACAAAAGAATAAAACGACTAGAGTACGAAACAAAAAGTACTCTATGATACATTTTTCAGTTTGAATATAATTTGACTGAATGAATATTCATTTCTGTTAATTTTAGTGCACAATATATATTCAAGAGGCCGGTTAGGGCATATAAACAAGGGTAAATTTCTAATACTTCTTCACATTTTTATTAATTCTATAATATAATAATTTACTATTAGCAAAAACATCACAATATGTTTGTAACAATTAAACAACAACATTTTATCAAACAACTACCGTTTTCTCGCAATATAAATTCTCATTAATTTAGAATAATATATTAATCCAATTTTAGTAGATAAACACTTAGGTGATGCTACACTACATCATGCTATTGCTATTGCTCGTAGTTTTGTACTTCACAGGTATATCGGAAACGACAGATACTAATACGTTTTTATTTCTTAACTTTTTTTCCTATCTTGCGATAGCCAGTTCATGTAAAAGGTAAAACTAGTGAGTTGTAGTTCAATCTCATTGTACATGCCCGATATAATCAATTACCTGTCCACTCACATCAAGCTCATCGATGTACTCTACCAAGTTTGTCACAGCAGTTTGCATTGATTAAACCAAGTGTTTTTGTTAAATAACTGCTCATAAAGTTCTGTTTACAACGTTATAATATAAACCCTAACTAATATTAAAAATTAGGAAGCTTATAAGTATCGATGTCTATTGCTATTTAAAACTTTACAATAATAGCGTAATACAGGGTATAATTTATATAGATATAGTGTAAATCCTCTAAAATATATAGTGTTAAGTAAGTAATATGACATTTGACTTTGATTCTTAAGATAGATTATATTAGTCCTCCAAGTGAGAACCTCTAGTACTATAGTACTAGCTAATAAATATTATCATCAACCAAAGTGTACTATTGGACGTGTGAAGGAATATGCTGTACCACCACAACAGTATTGACTTCAAGTCATTATATATTACATTGCAACTTTTTATAATTTTTTTTTAACGCGAACTCAGTGTGGTACATCTAGCGGAAATAAAATTAAAGGAAATCTAAACAAAACAGGTTAAAAAAATAAAAAAATAAACGAAAGAGACGGTTGTAGCGTAACTTGATCTAGCTTTTATTTGGTTCCGTTTCTATTCCTCAACGTCCTAGCGCTATTTGTGTAGGCTGTTGTGTGTCCTTCATAAAGCTTGCGCCATTGAATTTGAGACAAATTCTCAATTGAAACAAAGGAATGCAGATCACAATTTCATTGCCTCTTTTAATTACATAATATAATAGCTGCTTAAAAAACATATTGCGCCGAGACAATAAAGTTCAAGATCGCATAACTCGATGCGAGCTGGCTACAACTAATGGCACTACAAATCCTTCTGAATCGAGCCCTGGTATTGTCCCCGCTCAATTTTATTTGCTTCTTGAACCTCTGTCGACTCTACCTTTTTCCTTTTAACGCGGACAATTTTTAAATGGCTTATGTTTGATTCCATTATTGTGTGCCAATCAGACTGAATTACAATGTCCTTTAGCTACGGCCGAACTGAGTAGGAATCTTTATTATTTTTGTTACAAATCATTTATTTGTACGTTTTTGTGCGGATTGAACGAGTCAGATGTACGAGACGAGATACATGTGGTCCCCGTGAATTTATAGATGGAGAATGTGACAGTTGAAATATGCGACTTAGATCGACATAATATTGAAACCAATATCTATGCATTTGCTAAGCGTTATTATTATTTTTTTAATTAATAATGCTTAGCAGAAATTAAATTATTTATTTTTAATTATAGACGCTTTCACACCACGTCAATCTGATCCCGTGCTTCTTAAATAACTTGTGTTACAGGCACCTTACAACAAATATATATATAATAAATTTTTAACACAAATCTTTATTAATTTGATACGTAATATATTATATAAAAATAACATATTTATTTAATGTTAGTTCAAAACTTTTGAATTAAACATTTCAGTTCCAGTAAAAGCAAAATTGAAGGTACTAGGAGTATGTATATCGTATCTATGCGTAGAAATTTTGCAGTTCATCTAAATAATGATAAAGCAATGAAATAAATAAGATTCGTCGGGCATCTCACATCGCACCTAACCGTTGATAGCGTTCATTTGTTTTTCACCGTCGATCCATATCTCCGAAGTGTCGCCCGCAAAAATTATTAGTAGCATTAAAGTACCTAATTGAGATGTGTGGTATATTCGAGCGAGTTGTTTTATTTTTCAACGTTTTAAACACTCTGTGTTAACGCGAATATGCAATAAATCTTATTGTGGTCATTCTTATCTCTCACTCTGAGGTAGCCGATAATAGCCCGTGTCAACATGCTTGGAAATTTAAATATAAACAACTTAAGTACTTTCGTATCAGCTTCAAAGGTGCTATTATCTCGCCGTCATATTTTGAAATGTCGATAGTGTGTTGTTACTTATTGTGAGAAATATTGTCACATACTTACTGTTTACAGTAGGTAGCTTTACCTGAAATGTTACAATTTTTAACCGACTTAAAAAAGGAGGAGGTTCTCAATTTGGCTTGTTTTTTTTATTTTATTACTGATTACTCTGAGGTTAATGATCCGATTTGCTTGACTCTTTTTTTGTTCGACACAGAATAGCTGCCATTTTATTTTATGAACATATTTCACCAATTTCCGGAGGTGTATTATATTTGTACGAACATGTTTTACGTCAATGATTTATCATGTATTTTCAGTGGGGCTAATTTATAAATTTTTTACTTTCGCATTTATAATTGACTCTCGACACATAAAGGAGGTGGAAATAATAAATATGGAATGTCGGGTCTGTCAGTCTGTCTGTAGTATTGTAGCTATCAAACAGATTTATCCTACTTAATTTACTTTGACTAAGACACGAACAAGTAAAAAAAACTACGTTTGAAAAAAACGACTTCAACAACAAAATAATCATAAAATAATATTTTTATAATGTAGTTACAATTCATTTTCTATTTGAAGTCGGTGTCAGCTAAAAGAACAACATCCTAAAATTGCTGACTTGAAACTCATCTTTGCTGACACCGACTTCAAAAAGAACATTAATTGTAAATACATTATAAAATATTATTTTATGCTTTTTAGTTGTTGAATTCTGTTTTTTAACTTAGTTATTTTTCTTTATTTCAGTAATAACTTATTATTTTATATTTTTTTGATTAATATGTATTTTAAAAATATTTATATTATAAAATAAATATATTTTATAATATAATACCTACCTATAGACAATGAGCAAAATATAAGGTTCTCGATAAAAACACGCGTTTAGCTGTGAATGACTCGTAATATACAGTATAAGTACATAATATTTGCAACACAAACTTACAAAATTTATCCTGACTGAGAAAATTGTATGGTTCTATAGTTTTTATTAAAATGGGATTAGTAGTTTAGGCGCTATAGAATAAACATACCTTCACAGTTAGTCTGTGAAAATGCTCATCGAAAAGCCAAAAGGCTGTAAGGCACTGTAGTCGGATAAAATGTCATCATTAACAATCATTAATGACTCCTATAATTTGTTTTAATGAATGTCAACATCACAGGGATGGTAATATGCGATAATTCTAATTGACTTGTAAAAGAGCCTAAAATAATTCATACGAATAAAGACAACGGGGAAACATGTAAAATGACTAATATCAACATTTTGTTAAAATATCGCACAGAAATATAACTCTTACGAGGATCGCATAAGATACATTTTAGGAACCACAAAGTCACATTTGCGAGCGCAACGATTTATCTTTTCCTTGCACTCAGACGCAATTAATCAGGAGGCGTTGTCACATGCATACTGCGACTCGCGTTACACATGACCATCATATCATTTCACAGATTTATGTACCATATTTCCACTGCACAAGTGTTAAAGTTACTCACCTCATTATTGACAGTTACACATTAAAGTGTCGCCGTCCGTACAGCGCAGTGATAAAGGAAAAAGATGATTTCGGGCTAATTATCGACAATGTCGTAAAAGTTCTTTTTTCGTCTCTTGACACCTTCAATATCACTCTTGTTCCCTTTGCCGGATCGAAAGCATTTAAAAATGTCAATGTCATTATCTTGAAATCACTAAAGATTGTAACAAATAATGTTCTCGAAGCATATTAATCCAACCCACTCGATTAAAAAGTTTATTTCAATTTAAAATTTGGGTTTAGGGCCTTTTATTAATAATCTTTACATTCTAAGATAATTAATGACAAAACTAATGACATTATTATTCTTCTATGAATATTTTATCCCAAACCTTGTTTGTAGTAACAGTTACCTCAGGGAAAATAATAGACTTGAGTTACAAAATATTCGGAAAATATATCAAAATGTCAGATATCAATAATTGAGCTTACCAATATATATATGTATACATAAATACAAAATAAACAAAATACCGCAACGTAATGGACTGCTAATATGTAAACAAAAATCATGAACTTTTGTACCAACAATTTAAAAACAACCACAGCTAGAAATTATTAATCGACTTTTCTATCAATTTGCATTTACATGACACAAAAACTTGTTTGTATCTACATATATCATTATAATTCCTGGGGTTTTATCTAGATAGACCCCGGAAATTCATAATACGCAAACATGTCATAACAAGCGAGACCCCACAGTAAGCGCGGAATTAAACACAACTAATTAATTACGGTTCTTATCTAGAAGGTCTCGACACTATTTGTTGCTAGAACCAATAGGTACCTACGCAACTTATAGAATAGTGAGAATTATTTACAATACTTATATTTTTCATTATACTATATATCTTTCAACACCGTGTAAATAGTTTCGCAAAATGAGTAACAAAAGCAAATCATTGTCGTCTGATACTTTTTGGATTATATGTAACCTAAATACAACTACTAATGTAAATTTATTTAATTTCAGATGTCAGCGATGGACCCTGACTGCGGAGTCAACGCAATGGTCAACTACACGCTCGGAGAGGGTCTGGCAAGACCTCAGTTCTCCGTAAAACCTGACACAGGGGAGCTCTGCGTATCAGCCCCTCTGGATCATGAAGTCATCAGTGACTACGAATTTCCAGTTATAGCTACTGATAGAGGTAAGTAATTTTTAATACGATTACAATATGCATCAATTATTTATGCTTGATGATATAGCATCACAAATCATATTCATGCATCTAAAATATGAACATCATAAACGGATAGTCGCCACATTAATATTGAAACAATAGACACGACGTTTGTACTCTCCCATTCGTTATCAATTGGAAGCAATAAGTTCACTAGCGACACCATATCTCCATAAAATATGCCCTGTAAAAAAGAGATAGATGGAACATACTGCCATTATTAACAAAGCAAATAGTGAATCAAGTATTACACTGTCCTTCTTACTCTTAAAAGCTCTATACGAATGGGTCAGATATACAAATCTGCGGGTCTACCTATGCATAATATAGAGCTTGAAATAAAACACCGGCGAAATGGCAAGAGAATAAATTCCAAAAGTGTCGGCTCTTGTCCTTCCAACCTTGCCTGATTTATGGAGCGAGAAGACCGAACTATTACTTTCTGTTTTTATTTCGTGCGGCAGCTTTGCAGACGCTGAAAGGGAATTTCGGTAGTAACCTCGGCATTCGATAGTCAATTTGACGTATTTGTTTATTGAGCTTTTTTTCGAAAATGCATCGTTTGGTTACTGTTGCTTTATGTTAATTTGGATATCTGGCTACTTATTCAAGTAAGATTGCTAATAATATTAATATCTTAGAACATTTTAAGCTCTTTTCGGTTAATTGTTTAAGTTATAAAACATATAATATGTTCATAACTTTTATTTATTGCTTTGTATTATATTTTTATTGTATTGCAGTAATTTATTAATGTACCTATGCATATTCCGTTGAATAAAAATCTGATAAAATTCAATGGGAATGTCTGTTTTTAAGAGTTGACTATGTCTACAGATCATTTTAACTACAACTATCTTATAAGAAACACATGAGAATATTTCTAAAGAATTTTATAACTTGATATAAATCAGTAAAATAATATTCTCTCGCTATGTTCGAGTGCATTGTACGCCGTTGTTCTGAATAAATTATTTTGCACCACAATTAAAAAACCTTAAGCGGAGTATAGCGAACAATCATTTTATTATCTTAAACATGTAGCGAAAATCCATTGACATCAGTATAAATCAAGCGGCTGTCAATTAAACATAGTATTACAACAATACACAGACAATCAAGGGACCAATTATTTATTTATTCGCAGGGGGCCTGTCGACGACCGCAATGGTGAAGATCCAACTCCTCGATATAAACGACAACGTCCCAACGTTTAACGTGAAAGATTACAACGTTTCGCTGAAAGAAGGCAGGGCTTCTAGTGCAGAGCCCATAGTAGCTGTGACAGCCAGTGATGCTGATTCGGGAAAATTTGGCACCGTAACATATAGAATAGTGAACGGCAACGACAACGATGTATTCCGAATAGATAGAAGCACAGGAGAGATATTTGTGACGAAGCCAGCCCTGATCCATGCTAATGGGAAGTTTGAGTTGGAAATATCTGCGACCGATGGCGGTGGTCTCACAGCTCCCCAAGCAGCTGTAGTTCACGTGAATGTCATGCCTGCTGGGATTGGATCAGCGTTGTTCGATAAGCCTCGATACAATTTTCGTGTTCGAGAAGATGTCCGCAGTGGAACTATTGTCGGAAATCTGAAAGCTACAGCCGAAGATAGAGGTAAGTCATTTCTATTAATATAACATTTTTACATATTTTACTAATTAGGTAGTATGTAACCTTATTTAGACATTTTGACAATATGGACATTATGGCCATTTTAACTGAATTAGTTATAAATTAGAATATCAAGTTTAATTAAACATTTGAAGGATTAACTTAGTTTCAAACGTTTTCCATCTTTATGGCGGTACCTACACTGAAAGACATAATCCCGCGGGTCGGCTAGTTATAAATAAATTTCGAAAACCTTCGTTCCCATTGTCCAATTCACATCATAAAAACCATAAACGTTGAAATTCAATTGCATCGCTAAAGATTAGACATACAATGCGCTTCGATAACGCTCTCTAAATAGAAAGCATTAAAAGTAAACAAGACGGACGTTTGGGATTACATACAAAGAAAATCACTTAGAGACAGAGTAAATATTAATGTTAGCTGGACTACTGGAGGCTCGAGTTACCTTATAGCTTCATTTTGCTTTAACAAATTTATTGAAATCGTGCAACTTTTCAACAGATTTAATTTTCAAACTTTAGCGTTTAAACATACTAAACTGTAAATTGTATTTGAAAATGAAGGATCGGATTAAGATATTTTATAATAAAAATAATTTTTCGCTCTTAAATGAAATACTTATCTAAATTATTGTTAAGTACACTATTTTTAATTAAGTTAAATATTTTACTTTCACAATTACCTACTATAAAACTTGAAACAAAATAAATTTATACAAAATATATGCATATAATAAAAAAAGACCAGGAAACGAGCAGTCGTATCGCTTGATGGTAAGCTAATACTGCCACGTATTGACACCTACAACTATGATGTAGCGTTTAGAATTTTTTACATGACCTACATAAGTAGGTGTAACATATTCCTATAATATTTTTTAACTTGGGCTCTGATTACGAATCCGCTTCCCAGTGTTGCGTGGACCATGCCCTGGAGTACGGATATCTATGCACAAAATACGTAATCGGCCATTGTCTAAGGGGTGGATCACGACTGTGTGATGAGCAGCCGTCGTTTCCCTCGCTTCCACCTCGTTTATTTGACTCCTTATACTTTCTAATGTTTGAATAACTCTATATTGTAATCGTCAACACACTTATAAATATTATAATAAGCTTAGGAATTATAAGACGCAATTTATATAATTTTACCGTTAGCCGATTCGATATGAAATCGCAAGACATTTTCAAGCGGTCTCCGGATTTAATGTTGCCTGCTGATTTCAAAACTCTTGAGAATAAAACAGCTTAAGAGTTTACAATATTGACAGTGTTTTTACAATTAATATCCATTAATTATCAAAGCACCACAACAAATTGAGTTCGACGAACAACATTAATTGTGATCAAATGTATAATGCATTGAGATTTATTTATCATTAAATCATCACAACGGCGCAGGATTTCGGGAAATTTTGGACAAAAAATAATTGCTTTGTGGCCGAGTATCGCGAGTTCGAGAGATGTGTTAGTTAATGCGATTGGAATTGTTGCAACATTGTATGTGAACTCAATGCTTACGGGTGCCGAGCGCGGTTTCGTCTTTTGACCATCCCAAGATAAATTCGTGGGGCGTTACCATTATCCAAAATCAATTTGGTTTTTTATGTTTTACTAGACTTTGATTAACACAGTACTATTTTTCATAAATAAGCAATACATTCACGAATAAGAAAAGGACAGTAAAATGTTTAGTCAAAATTATGATATTTATAAATGCATAATACCACTGTTTAAATGGCCTTTCTAAATATAATATTTTTTATCATCAAACCTACTGCATTTAACTTCAAATTTCTAATAATAATATAGATTCATTTGAACATTGTTGGTAAATCAAAACGAGTCAATAAAGTAAATCTGCTATCTCACTCCGCAATGCGTTGTGTTTCGCTAATATTTATACAACTAGACTTTCTAAGGTCCTTCCATTACACCGTTATGTGTATTCTAGTAACACGTATTATTAAATTTTAATATTATTATGTCCCTGAAGTATAACTAATATTATTTTATTGGGTATCATTATTATATTGTAGTTACTTAATAATATTCTGACAGGATTAATAACACTCAAACAATTGAACCAATCACGCACATCGGAATATTTAGGTACTGTGGTGACATCTAATGAATCATAATTCTTCTATACTTATTAAATATTTTAACACATATACTATTAAGATTATGATTAAGGAGTCAAATATATCTTCTATCTTCTTCTTCTTTCTTCTTCTTGTATATAAAAATGAATTGCTGTTCGTTAGTCTCGCTAAAATTCGAGAACGGCTGAACAGTTTCGGCTATTTTTAGTCTTGAAATATTCGTAGAATTCGTATGGAGACAAACTAAAAAAAAACATTGAGGGTCCCTAAATATTACCTTTGAACTGCACATTCATAGATGATTTGATAATAATAGTATTTCAAGAAACAAAGATGTGTTATTATAGCTCGGTGTGACGCAGGACCGTTTTATTCGAGTCCACGTTTATTCTGTTGCAAGTCGGAACACTGTAAATCACTGAATTGCGAACTCCACCGTTATAGTACGTGGAGCACTTGTCTATGGGAATTCCATGGCTTGACTATTGTTACACCGAGATAGCGGCATTTAAGATTCATAGTTTTAGCAGTTGCGTGTATCAAATGTACCTACTGAATCCATTCTATTAAATCATTACGAGCCGGTCATTGTTTCTTGCACTTTTATCTCTGAAATAAATAAGTCAACAGCTGAATATCATTTAAAGCTGTTGTTAGATGGTAAAATGTGGATTCCGATATTAGACTATAGAGTAAAACATGTTTTAAAAATAGTTAATCTTTTTCGTAAATAGTTTTAACTTATACCTATATACAGGCATATTATAAATAACAACAAATCACGGATATCAATTTACTAAGCTTAGAAGTAAAAAAACAAATAATTTTTGGATACGTAAGAGGCTAAAGTCCTATAGATGCCAAATACGAGAATCGTTTTGCTTTTATTTATTTTATTGTTATTTATAATATCGATAAATTGCAAAGCAATTAACCTCCAATCTCAGGGAGCAATATTGCAAATCAAATCAAGATTGAGGAAGATATAATTTAAAAATTATCCAGCATTGTATTGTTTTGGTGTGGTGCAATAAAAATATTTTGAAATGTAATATTATGATCATCGAGCGGAACTCTTAAGCAATATTCTTAATTAAATAACAGTTTATGAAACATATATTTGCTGCTACTAATAAGTATACAGACCAGACTATTCCTTTCTGTATATTTACATTTTAGGGATTTCTAAATTAATGGGTAGGTATCGAAAAAAAGACATAGTTAATAAAATTAATAATATAATGAAATAAATTAACATATAAAAGTATTAAATCATTATTGCACACGGAATTGCATATTATGGTTCGCGATCGCCTCACACTTAGGTCTTATGCGCCGTCACACAAACCAGGCCGGACTTTAATTAGAAAAGAGCACCATAATATTGAGGAGCGTTGCCCAAACGCACGCCCCCGCTAGATTTATAGCCCTCGCCCGCAGATACACATCCATTAATTAAAAATATATAAATTAATGAGCCCGGACAGCGTTGCGCTTTATATGATGCCGAGAAAATAACAATTTGTTTCGTTGTTTAAAGTAATAACCTTTTATGAATTGATATTATAGCATTATATTCCCATTCAAATGAAAATTAAAGCGAGATTTATGTTTGAATATGCAAAGCCTCCTACGCGATAAAAGGTGTCATGTGTTTACAGAACTAGGAAGGATTATCACTCCTGTGTAATCAACCTTTAAATCATTATGTGACATCTGAGAGAATTATATAATTGAAAATTATAACGGGAACAATAATTTATTGTTACTGGTGATTTATCATGTAAGCAAGGTTAATGTTAATGCTCAATAAAAATGTGACTTACTAACAAATTTTGTACAGATATAGTATTTGTTGTATTAGCGGCACCAGTAATACATAATTTGTAAAAAATTTAACTGTCTAGCTAGACCGTATAATTAGCTATAGCTATCAGCGTCATGGTGACAGACAAACAGACAGCGATGTTTTAGAAATATAGTCCCGTTTTTACCCCTTCAGAGCCCTAAGCCCTAGGAGACTTTGTTATGATTTTATATGAAAGCTTAACCAATATTTAAAAGCTTTTATTTAAAAAGAATAATTAATTACCAACATTAAGCATATAGGTTTATTTAAATCCTTAGCAAATAGGCACTAATATCTTTTTTCTGTCGAAAAATCGATATGTGGTTCACGCTTTCTTGCAAGGCGACACGACTGAAAATTTGAAATTCAATCCCAAGAAATTCAAGGATACGCCTGGACCGCAACCGAATAAATTCAACCTCCAGCCGAGGTCAACAAACCGAACCCTCCACGACAGTTTTTGCCGGCCACTTCTATACATCTTTTTTGAACAGCAGCTCAATTATTTTCAACTTTTTACTCAACGTTATTTGGTCAGACCGGGGCTGAAATTGTTTACACGATTTATGTGTTAAAATGTTTAGTGTTTAAACGTTTACTCGCTATGGTTGTACTGCGTCACTGAGATTTCAAAATAATTGTTCTCGGGAACAAATGTTGAATACACCTGTCCCCTCGCATTCACAATTGGAACGTTTTACCACTAAGTGTAAGTTATTGCGGAGATAGATGTTCCTACATAAGATTCTTCAAGTTTCTTCGTTTTAAACAAGTAAAGAGTTGTTATGTTAATAATACTGATATAATATACCTTAATATTTAAATGGGTACCAAATATTCTTTTCGTTGTTGCATTTACTCGGAGTGTTTGTGTAATTGTAATTAGTAGTAATAAGGAAAATAGCAAGATGTCTTTTAGTGTTGCAATCTTTAGAAGTAGCGTTGCCATATGGCCGGAGCAATCAAGATCTTAAAACCTTGGTGTTCCTTAAACGCCCTTTGGAGATAATCGAACTTTCAGATAATTAATTCATTAAACTGAAATCGAGAATCGAACAATTCACATAGAAGATCTTTACAACTCTTAATTGAAACCAAATGGAGTCTCGTGAGCGAGATAATCGCGCAGCCATTAATGATTTCAATTTAGAAGGGCATTTGTGAATATAGTCTGAAAGAGAACAAGTATACCACTGGTTATATTAGAATAATGAATTGATCCAACAGAAAGACAAAAGGTTAACAACACCTGACTCTCAATAAATTAGCGCTGGAGAAATTTCGCCGGCTCCATGTTAGCATTATTGAATATTTTGTAAGCGCTACGTTAGTTGCGCTAAAATCTATTGCCTCATCGCCTACAGACAGCACATTGTACGAACCTCGTTATTATAAAAGCTAAATGACTGTACTTATTCGGAATTAATCATAAACGGTTGTAGTTAGTAGGTTTGCTCTTCTCCGAAAGACATTTTGAAGCTATAGGATGTATTTTGTTTACAAATATAAGTAATGGAGTTAAGTGTTGACATAATATCTAATAAGTACGAACTTAAATAATTACTCAATTACCGCATGGAATGCTCATTTTAGTAGATGCAGATGCTATTATTCTAATAGTGACGTTAAAGGAAATTTATTTACCAACTAGCTGACCGGTGCCCACTTCGTTGAGCATGCAAACCGTTTAAACCTTCCCTGGACGTCCACGAATATTTAAGAATAGCCGAATCGGTTCAGCCGTACTCGAGTTTTAGCGAGACTAACGAACAGCATTTCATTTTATATACATATATGATATATAAAATAAGTAATAACTAAAGTGCCTCTTGCTTCTTTCCGTGAGAATTTTGGACTTTATAATTATTTTACAAATTAAAAATATGGTAATTTAATGAACCTTATGCGGCTATTATTTTAAGGGTTTACAAGTTATGAGACAGATCCTTGGTTTAAATAAGTCCAAATCAACCTGCATCATGACAGACGCCACACAGGTTTCGATCGTTTAATTGGGTGAATACATAATAAACTTTTTTCGGTTCGATGTCGATCAAATTTTTAATTTGGTTTGTTTTAATGGGCATTAGCATAGACACGACCTTCGTATCCATTATTTCTCTTAGATTTATATTTTTAAAAGTTTTCATCATTGACAGCTAATGACGTTGCAGCCAGTACAAAGCTATAATAAATCCTTTTAAATCTAACTCAAAATTATATATTTTTTGCTTATTGCTAATATGTTATATTCTGATATTTTGTTATTTTATAAATTTAATGAATTTTCAAAATGGGCATTTCATTTAAATAATTGTTTATTGCACAATAACATAATATAGCTTTAATTGCCAACAATTTAAATCCATATTATGATTTAATATTGAAAGGGCAAAGAGGGTACGGGAGTGCCGCAGGGGGGGATACTTGGACCAGTTACAGAAACAAAGACTGCCCGGCATGTCGCCGAATAAGACCGTATATCAATCTCATTGCGTCAACTGTCCTGCCGAAAACGACCGGCGAAAAAGCGAACTCACAAAAACGAAGTCGAGACGAAAAAAATATACGACAATGAATCGCTTATACTGTGAAAAGTGCCAATTAAAATTTGATAGATATAAAGCGGTTTCCAACTGTCGAAAAGCTTCGGTTTTTGTTAATAGATGGTCTTAAATGTATATAAAAAAATTCAGTACACTAACCAGACTCCACATACCCAATTATTTTCACTAAGCGGTGATAAAATTTTGTAAATTTGTTTTAACTGTCTCGTTATAACCAAAATGGCTAAGAATAACATTCGCAGATAATACATAAGAATAGTAGCATATATTTTACTTCGTCGAAAAGGACAAACCTATCTTTACAACATAAACTACTGTAGACAATTCAACGTCGGAAAGTAAAATGATAGGAATACATAAATATTTATAGCTACCGTAAACAGCAGAACGGCCAATTTCGCTGCCATAGGCACTCATAATCTTGGAAAATTGAGACGTGTTGAGTCAGTCATATTTGGATACGCAGTTGTTTGGTCTTGTTTACAATTTGATTTGTTCTATTTATCTCTCACTTATTTATTTGAACCTGGCTGATTTTTAAATAATAGGTAAATTCCAATGAAATAATATTATATCAATAGATATATAGGGTATGATTATGTTTCTTAATAAGACGGTTAGATTTCTCGCTAGGGAAATTAATTTATTTATTAAAAATGTAATGATGCAGTTCCAGTTTTCATCAGAATCGAACTCGAACGTTGCAGTATTTCTCCTATATTTTCGGATTTCGCATATTATGTCCTTTTAAGAAATACATATAAAATACCAACTGACCCGTGCGGCGTGCTCACTTTTTTTGAGTATAGAGAAAGTTTGTAATGAACCGTTTAAACCTTCCCTGGACTTCCACGAATATTTCAAGACTATACAAGACGTAAAAATAGCCGAATCGGTCCAGCCATTCTCGAGTTTTAGCGACACTAACGAACGGCTTTCTAATTTTTATATATAGAAGAAGAATATATAGGGTATTCTTTTGTAAAGTCTATAGACACATAAAATCCACTTTTTCATTTTGGTCGTCCTTAATTTTACTTACATAATCAAATAGATTTTACAATAATAATAATAAATTATAATTTTCAATAATTTGTTAATTGTGTGTTTTTTTTCTACAGGAAAACAACTCGTTCGCTACAGTATTATATCTGGAGACAGCCATCTCTTCACCATAGAACCTCACACTGGGACAATTAAAACCACAAATCAATTGGATAGAGAAACGAGTGCATCATACCTACTTAACGTCCGTGCAGCTATAGGAAACTCCGCCAGCTATGACCAAACCCAGGTATTTAGTAATTTAGTTAATAAACCACTTATAAAAACTAAAACTTAAGGAACGGAACAATATAAAAAATAAAAATGTTTAAGTACACTTTATTGTCATAATAATACAAATATATTATTTGCTTAGTTTTTACAATTGATTGACAAACAATAAATATTTTAGGTGCAAATAACACTGGAAGATGTAAATGACAACGTTCCTGAGTTCGGGACATCCTCAGTCAGGGTGTCTGTAGCTGAATCGGCTTCAATCGGCTCAGTGGTATATGCTGCAAGAGCAACTGACCTGGACGAAGGGAAAAATAGTCAAATAACATATCACCTTGTAACTGCTACAGGACCTCCGAACACTTTTGCTGTTAATCCTCAACATGGTCTCGTTACATTACTCAGGTATTATTATTTATAAGTAATAAGAATTTATTCAATTTCATATGAATAGATAACGTGTTTATTGTTAAGATAGGAACAAAACTATAATTACCAACAAATTTTATTGTAGGTCCTTAGATTATGAAAGTTTGGTTCGTCATACCCTCATCATATCTGCCAGGGATGGTGGAGTTCCTTCCCTCAGCTCAAATCTGACCCTTGTTGTTGACGTACAAGATGTAAATGATAACCCGCCTGTATTTGAGCATAACACATACAACGTTAATGTTATTGAATCTGAAGGCTTAAAAACTAAGGTAAAGTAGTATATTTTAATATTTCATTATCTTTTTCTCTCACCAATTAACAAAACTAAGAAAATAACTTTTTTGTCACAAACGATTTCGAGACAGTTTGCCGGAGATTTAAACAAGTGTAACATTTTCCAATAATACAATATTTATTTAATAAATAGAAATGAACATAAATGTGATAGAGCATTATCGTTTTACAGATTCTAGAAATCCAGGCAATAGACAAGGACACTGGAAACAATGCACGTATAACATATCGGGTCGTATCAGAGAATAATACAAACGAAGAGCATTTTAAAGTAGAACCGTCCACAGGCTGGGTGTACCTCGCTAAGTTGCTCGACAGAGAGACGATATCTACACATAAAATGACAATAATAGCTACAGACAATGGCATCCCGCCACTGTCAGCGAGTGCCAGCCTTATTGTCAACGTAGTAGATGCTAATGATAATGATCCAGTTTTCTCGCAAACTACCTATGAATTTCAAGTTGAAGAGAATCAGCATGCCGGTGCGTTTGTGGGCAAGATAACAGCGACTGATGCAGATTTGGGTGATAACGCAGTACTAAGATATAGTCTATTTCCATCGAATACGAGTTTTATTGTGGATACAATAACCGGTAAGTGAATCCTACTAATATTATAAACGCGAAAGTTTTGTAAGTATGGTTCGATGGATGGATGTTGATGCAACAACATTTTAATAAAATTTGGTATGGTAGTAGTTGACGTGCTGGATTAATACATATATTTTATCGCAGTAGAAGGTAAGGTTATTGCAGTAAGATTTTATTTTACGCGTAAGAAGTAGCGCGAAACATCTAGTACTAAATAAAATACTAAAACGATTCAAATAATCAAATTCGGCCCTGATTTTAGGCCCTGATTAAGATATTATCAGTTTATTCGCTTACGAAATTTGAAAAGAAAATGATTTGAAAAAGCTTCGATAATTATATACGAATTTGTTTGTCATTTAGCAATGTCAAATACTATAAATTTGTGTTTTCAAACTGGGCAGGTGATAATAGCGACGGTATCTTGAAGAGCCCAGAGATATTAAGTACTATTTTCAACGAGTGCTGATTTCTGACTTTAAATAATTTGAAGACGTTTTGATTGCATGATATTTCTTTATAGAGCAATTTATAAATTAAGACTATTTTCAAAAAGTTTTAATATACATTGAAAATTGAATTCAAAAAGCAAGAAACAATGCAGTTTACCGTAATTTAAATGAAGCGCTTGTCCAATATTTGATTATTGAAGAATTATCCTTGCAGTCAACATCTCGAATGTATTTGCCTTACCGGCACCTTTGAAAGTTAAAACCCGAAGTATGTTTTGACTTAAGACTCGTCGACTGAACAAACATATTCGAATAAACAGAACCGCATTAATACTTGCACAAATTAAAGAAATAGGGAGCATTTTGAAGTCATTGTTTGCATAACTTCACATGAATATCGATGTCCATTAAGTTTGTGTTATTTCGTTATAATTTATTGAATATTATAACGAATATTATAACGAAATAACAGAAAGTTATACCTATATATGATATAACATTATGATATTTTACAAATAAATAGAGTTGAAAAATATATAATTGGATTAATTTCTGTGGAAATAATAGGTAACTTTTATTTTATTTCAAGATCTATTAATTTTTGTAACATGTTGTTATAATGATCAGTTGAAGAGAACCTTAATTGCAATAAAGTTATGGGTGAATAATTGGATCGTTGGGTTGTTATCACCTATAATTGACCGATGAATAGGGGATCTTTCCATCTCAATTTGGCTTATCGATCAAGCGGCTAGTTAGTGCAACCTTACTGATCTGATCCTGTGGGTCAGCATCATGGCACAGACCTTTAGGATCGTAGATATGCTTTAACTGGATCTTAGATCTTTAACAAAGTTTTTTTTTAATTTATAAAAAAAATATTTTGCTTTTAGTCGAGATGGTATTTTAAATGATTCCGTAAACCAATTTAATAACATTTCCTTTAATATAATATCTAATTATGTACCAAAGCCTATTGGGATCGACTGTCAATAGGGGTATTCAGATTTCAACAGGTGCTTTTTCGGTGGGCGATATATCTCTTATGTCCATAATCGCTCGTAACTCGTTTTATTTGTCGGCACTTCTGAGACGGCGTTTGACGCCGAATCGAGGATACTGGATTCAATTTTAATGCCAATTATTGGACAACATTACCACATACGTTTAAATACAGACTTTTGAAAAATAACTTTGAATATACGGTTTATAAATTTTTTAATATACTTTGTGTGTGATATTACTATTCGATTATAATTATAGAGTAAGTACAAAGCCAAGACGTGATTGTTTAGTACTATAACTATGTTGTTTTAAAAGTTAGGTTGTAATTTGTGATTTACTTACTGGCTTTAGCCAGCGGATTCGCCCGCTTGAAAAATACTTCACCTCCTTGAGGTTTGAAATTTTTTCTTAGTAAAAAAGAAATTCTTCCTTAGTAGATGCCTGCATCATATTATGAAATTTAACATGTGCGTTGATACACCAGATTGTAAATAAATACGAACTTTTATCTACAAAACCCCTCACACCCCGCACCCCTCTTTTACTACCCCTAAGGGATTGAATTTACAAAAAGGAATATCGGCAAAAATAATGATTATAAAGAACTTATGACCTAAATATAAGATTTTGTTGTAATAGCTTTGGAAGTCTAAAAACTTTCATTTTAGCCCTTAAGAAATGATTAAAAAAAATTGTTTTACACCTTATCACTTTTGATGGAAAACCTCTTAATTAATTTTGTTACAAAGTTTGATACTAAATTTGTAGTGCTACCCAAAATTAAATGGAACCCAAATTTCAAGTTTCTTATCCTTATAGTAAAGGTCCATCGTTGATATATTAGTTAGTAAGCTTCTCCTTTTTTATATAGACATAGCAATTTATAGTGTACTTGTTTCTTACTTTTTTTGGTTAATTATTAAAATATTTCTTTACAGGCTTTATTACAACAAAACATGCTCTAGATAGAGAATATAAAAGTACCTACTCGTTGTTTGCTGAAGTACGTGATCAAGGTACACTTCCGAGATCGAGTAGAGTTCCAATATCTATTAAAGTATTGGATGTTAACGACAACTCACCTGAAATAATTGATCCACGTGAAGATGTAGTAAGTGTAAGAGAAGAACAACAACCAGGTGCAGAAGTTGCAAGAGTTAAAGCAATAGATAGAGACAGTGGATTCAATGCTTCTATAAAATACTCAATTTTAAATGAAAGAGACTTGGATGGATTTGGTGTATTTGTAATTGACCCTACTACGGGAGTAATTAAAACCAGTACAGGTTAGTTAAATAATACATTATTCTTTATTATAATATATACATTATTCTTTAATATAATACTTATTAGTTAAAAAATATAATACTGATATATTAATATTTTTTTATTCTTATATTTTAGTTCTTGATCATGACGAACGGTCTATTTATCGATTAACCGTAGCAGCGACAGATGGTGGCAGGCCTCCCAGACAAACAGTAAGACAATTAAAAGTCGAAGTATTGGATTTAAATGACAACCGACCAACGTTTACAAGTTCGAGTTTAACGTTCAAAGTAAGAAATTAATCTTTTTAAGACTTATTTACATAATATTTAATTAAAGTTTTTTTAATGGTCATCAGTACTATGGTTTATATATTATTATAAATATGTTTATTTTCTTTAATTAGGTAAAAGAAAATGCGAAAATCGGGGATATTGTTGGCATGGTGGCATGTTACGAAAATGATTTAAATGACAACTTTGTAAGAAATGAAGAAGAGAGACAGATTTCATATTTACTTATGCCTCTTACTTCGGATCACTTTCCGGGCACTTTTGAAATTGATAGAAAAACTGGATCACTTGTTGTGGCTAGACAATTAGATCGGGAAATTCAAGATGAGTTCAGACTTGAAGTAAGAGCATTAGATACATCTGCAACTAATAATCCGCAAAGTAGTGCAGTTACGGTGAGAATAGAAATAATCGATATTAATGATAATGCCCCGAAGTGGCCTGAAGATCCAATAAATATCGAAGTTTCTGAGAGCGTACCTGTTGGCATGATCATACATAACTTTACAGCTAAGGATTCTGATGCTGGTGTAAATGGTGATATTAGTTATTTTATAATTTCAAATACACCCATTGTTAAAACTACTTTTAATTTAGATCCTCTAACTGGATCACTGTCTTTAATATCTTCTTTTGATTATGAATCTCTTAAAGAATATTGGATAGTGGTAGAAGCCACAGACTTAGCTGCAAATAAATCAGACCGCTTGACAACATCAGTTACAGTTCATATATCTGTAACAGATGCAAACGATAACACTCCGATGTTTGTATCACCTAATAGGATTTCTGCAACGTTAAACAATTTATCTGGAACCATATACCAAGCGTTGGCAGTAGATAGAGATTCTGGAGATAATAGCAAAATATCATACTATATATCAGGAGGAAATGAAAATTCTTTATTTTCAATTGATTATGATAGTGGTAAATTGACGCTGTCCCGAAAATATGTAACAGAACTAAATAAAATAAGGCCAGGTCAATATAAGTTAAATTTAACCGCCTCAGATCATGGAACACCTTTTGCAAGGCGAAACCATATGACCTTACTTATTGATTTACATGAGTCAAATAACATACCTCCTAGATTTAGCGATACAATGTATAGATCTAATATAAGTGAAGATATACGACCAGGAAGTTTCATTACGAGACTATCTGCAGTATCTTCTAAGGGGAATCTAGGTAAGTCCATTTTTAGTCTTGAAATATTATTATTTCACCAATTGTAATATGATATTCAATGTACTAAATTAAATATAATATTCAATATTACTATAATAAAATATAATTTTATTTAATTTACATTAATTACCTGACCAAATTAATAAATTTATTTGTTTCTTTCAGGAAATTTAAGTTATTATATACCAGAAGGAGTTGCAGAAGGCAAATTTGAAATAGACGTAAAACTAGGCACAATAACAGTGACAAACAAAATAGATAGAGAAGAAAAAGACTATTATATGTTTCCAGTGTACGTCACAGATACGACATCATTTCAATCTACGGCAAATTTTGATGTAGCAACAGTTGTAATTAATGTACTCGATGTTAACGATAATCCACCAAGCTTTAAAACTGGCTCTTGTTACACATTGACTGTGCCTGAAAACAATGAACCTGAAATAATACACACAGTAACTGCTACAGATCAAGATATTGGTGCTAATGGAGTTATAACCTATAGTATTATATCTGGAAATAATGGAAACAAATTTTCTATTGATCCAACTACTGGAAAACTGTCAGCAAAAATCTTAGATAGAGAGACACAAGCTAGATATGATCTTACTATTTCTGCTTTTGATCATGGCTCGCCTATAGCATTACAAGGGTCATGTAATTTAACTATTATTGTAGATGATCAAAATGATAATGATCCCGTATTTGATACTGCACACTATTCATCAGCAATCTTAGAAAACTCTCCTATTGACACATCTATCGTTAAAGTAAGAGCCACAGATGCTGACTTAGGGCTTAATAAGAGAATAGTTTACTCTCTTGCAAATGAAAGTCAAGGTCTATTTAGGATAGACAATAAGAGCGGAATCATTTATACTACGGGGTAGGTTAAATTTCTACTTTTCTGTTTATATAAAAATGTTAATGTTGTTGTTGTTCAAAGCCTGAGTATGTGTTTTTTTTTTCAGATACTTTGATAGAGAAAAAATAGATAAATACCGATTTGATGCAGTTGCTACTGATCAAGGACGCTACTTAGCCCGATCTCAAAAGGTTTCAGTAGAAGTTACTATAATCGATGTAAATGACAACAAACCTATTTTCAAAAAGTATCCATTCAAAGAACAAATTGCAACACTTACTCCTCCTGGACAATGTCTTCTTACGGTTTCTGCCACCGATAATGACATGGGAATTAACGCAGAAATTTTATATGAGCTGGTAGATTCCTCACTTCATAAGTTTCGAATTAACCCAACTACTGGAGCTTTAACAGCTACACAAAGCTTAGCTAGTGAAAATGGAAAACTTATACATTTGCAAGTAATAGCAAAAGATAAAGGTAATCCTCCACAAAGTACTATCGGTCTGATTGAGCTTCGCGTAGGTGACTTTTCCGACCAGAATCTTAGCTTGAATTTTCAACATCTGCTGTATAATGTTACTTTAGAGGAAAATCTTCCATATGGCAAAGAAGTGTTACAAGTGATAGCATTAAGAAACGACGGTAGACGACAGAAAATATTGTATGAAATTGGCAGCGGTAACGACAATTTTGCTTTTGAAATCGACTCAAACACCGGCATTATTAAAGTAAATAATTCTGCAGATTTAGATTTCGAAACAAATCAGACACGAAATTTTGTTGTCATAGCTCGAACAGAAGAGATGCCACAATTATATGGATATTGTGAAATTATTATTAATTTAGTAGATCAAAATGATCACGCACCTAGATTTAAACAACAGCAATATATGGCAAATGTTTTGGAAGGAAATGCTAAAGGCGAATTTGTAGTACAACTAGCTGCCACTGATGATGATCAAGGAGCCAACGCCAGAATATTATATCATATTGTAGATGGTAATCACGATAACGCTTTTATAATAGAACCTGCTTTCTCTGGTTCGGTAAAAACAAATATAGTTCTAGACAGAGAAATACGGGAAAGTTATAAATTAACTGTGATCGCAACGGATGAAGGAAACCCACAAATGACCGGAACCGCTACATTGCGAATAAATATAGTAGATGTCAATGACAACCAACCTACGTTTCCGCCGCCACGAACCATCTCTATTTCTGAAGGTCAGTATTCGATAACTATTTTTTTATTATTCCACATTTTTTTTAGTTTCATACAAGGTATACATATACTTAGTATAAAATAAATAAAAAAATAACAAGATTGTTAGAAATAAAATCACATGACAAAAGGAGTTATATTTTTACATTATGTGTGTTCGCGGCCTCGTAACAGGATTTCCGATTCCAGTGCTGAGATTAAATAAAAGTCCCTTAGACTCAATATTTATTGGACGGTATTATATTTTTTTCGAGTGCATGTTTTAGCGGTGCCTCCCAGAACAACGGGCCTTGTTTTCTTTTTCATTTAGTTTGTTTTTATATCATTGTACTGTAGCTTTGGTTTTGTTAAGCAACTCTTATTTTGTGAATCTTAAAAGTGGCAGTAAAAGAAGGTAGCGAGGGCGTTGATACGATTTTTATTTTGTTTTTCTTTAACAGGAGCGGAAATCGGTTCTGTGCTTACATCTGTTACTGCAAATGATGTCGACACGTTCCCGCCATTGAAGTATGCGATTTTTCAAGGAGATAACACCTTTTCTATAGACAGATATAGCGGAAAGGTTGTCTTGAATAAGGAACTAGACTTTGAAAGCGTTAATTTGTATCAAATAAATATAACTGCGTCTGATAACGAGCACGTCGCCAAAACGACGCTGACAATAAAAGTTAGTGATATAAATGATAATTCACCTATTTTTGATGAGGTGTTTTACAATAGAGTATTACCAGGTAAGTGAATATATATTTAATATACTATAATATGATTACTAAAATATTCGGAAATTAGTATCGAAATTCAATATTACAAGTTCTTAATTCAAATGTATGTTTTTTTAAGTAAGTTTAAAAAAAATGTACTTTGTATAGATAACGTATCTATAGGTACTAATATTATAACGCTGAAGAGTTTTTTTGTTTACATAAACACGCTAATCTCAGCATATTACACATTTTTTTCATAATGTTAGATAGCCTATTGACGCTATCACTAATAGGAGCAGAGCACTAATGAAAATGGTTTCAAAATTGGGTTCTTTTCGTTTTTGAGAACTTCCGCTACGTAAACGCTTAAAGTTTAGAAAAATCATGTATAACAAAAATTTTCATCCTCAAAAGATCTAAAAAATTTAAAAAGTCTTTCTATTCCCCTTTTTAAGTTTTATAAAATTAACACAATATAAATCATTATGTGTGTTCATTTTGTTAAACTTAGTGGTGTTATCGGAAGCTTTATGAAGGCTGATATGATATTATTCCTAGTCAAATGAAATACTTGAAGTACCTATATAATATATATCATGTAGATTATTATTTACACCATACAGTTTAAATTAATACCTTACGCGAACTCGACGCGAGCGGGACGGAACTATTAAGTACCCTAATATATACGGCACTTAGTACTCGGCAGGAAGAGTTATTTGCTAAATAAGGTTATTAGATTTTAAGAAATGCTCCACTTATGTGATAACATAATTAAACTTAACGTTAGGTACTTAATTACAGACATTCGTTGTTGCCATTTACTTACATACTTGACAAGTTAAATTCACAATCATAATAAAACATTTTATACAATAATACATAAAAATATTTTTGCCACGAACATAGTATTCCAAGCGGGCGAAGCCGCGGGCAAAATCTAGTGATATAAATATTATGACAAAATTATGTGTTGATTAAAACTCATAATGTTATGTTTAATAATTTTTTTATGGTTTAATATACTGGTATTTATTTTAATTACAGAAGGCAGTGGAATCCTTGAAGTTGGGGCAGTAAGCGCTAAAGATAAGGACAGTGATGATAATGGAAAAATTACCTATCATATTTTGCAAGACACCTCTGGGTATTTGATTGATGATATATCCGGAGTCGTTTACGTTAACTATAGTGCATTACAAGGAAACCAAAGAGATACACATCTTGCTATAACCGCCTCGGATCACGGGACGCCCAGCAAAAGTTCCATAATATCAATGCGTATAAGCACAGGTGCCACGTCAGAAATACAACCGTTTATTGGGCAAAATACATACAAGTAAGTATAATAATAATAATTTTAATACTATATAATATTTATTGTAATTTTTTGGGCTAAAATCAAATATTCTTATTAATTTCTACAATTTGATTATAATATGAACAAGTTATTATGGTTTATGAATGTTCATAGCTTTCATAGATAAACGAATTTCACTTACAAGCTTTTTTTTCAATTACAGAATAAGCGTTAACGAGGACGTAGAAGAAGGCTCAACGCTTCTTCAAATCGGCGGGGTCAACGACTTCTTGAAAACATACAATTTAAATTTCCATATTATATCTGGAAATGATGATGAAATTTTCGATATAACTCTAAACGGTGCCTTGATGTTGCTGAAACAATTGGATAGAGAAGCACAGGACACATATATATTAGGCCTAGCTGCAGTTGAACAAGGAACATTTTTAACACACAATCGGAACAAAACTTCGATCACAATATATGTTACAGTTACGGATGCTAATGATAATGCTCCAATATATTCGGTCAATAATATAGATTTTCCTTTGAGCGAAAGTATAAATGTAGGACATACAATAACTCATTTGACAGTAACTGATGCTGACCAAAGCGGTACACCTAACGCGGCGATTGTTTTTAATATCACATCTGGTGACGATGAAAATTTATTTTATATCAATCCATCGACGGGTGCTTTGACTGTAAATAAGTCACTTGATTATGATGTTGGTAACACAAAATATAAACTAGTTGTTGTCGCTTGTGACCAGGGCGAACCATGTTTATGCAATGCTATTTATATTGTGATAGAATTATTAGATGAAAATGACAATGAGCCAGTATTTCCTGTGAGTGAATATTTTGAAACTATAGGTGAAAATGAACGAACGGGGACTTCTATTTTTACAGCAAGAGCTACGGATCTTGACAAAGGTCAATACGGAAGATTGAATTATACAATACTACCGCCATCTACCAACTTTAATAGAAATGATGAATCGTGGAAAATGTTTCAAATAGATACAATCACAGGACTTGTTAATAATAATGCAGTATTTGATTATGAACAAAAAAATAAATATGAATTTTCAATTAAAGCTTCTGATATTGGTGGGAAAAGTTCTACAATCCGAGTAAGAATTGACATAGAAAGTCGAGACGAATTTTATCCTCAATTTACTCAAAAGACATACAATTTTGGTATTCCAAAGTCAGGTGTACTTCCTCCTGGGTATGTCATAGGACAAGTTACAGCTACTGATCGTGATAAAGGAATTGACGGTCGAATTGTGTATCAGTTATCTACGTCTCATTCTTACATCAAAATAAATAGAACAACTGGAGTAATAATATTGAAGAAAAAAGTTGAATCATTGCAAAATTTATTCAGCACTGATAAATCAATAAGTTTAGTTGTCACGGCCAGTTCTGGTCGGCAAGGTTCACTTACCAATAAAACTGCTGTTGAAATACTACTGGATCCTTTAGCTGTTATATCCGATCACACAAATCAATTAAGTGATGCTACAGTTGCACAAAACACAGGTCTTTCTGATTGGGCTTTAGGATTGCTTATAGCCTTTATATTTGTAATTATTATTTTTGCAGCTGCATTTTTATTCTTACACATGAAAAACAAACGCCATAAGAATGTAAACAAACCAGGTTTAAGTTCTGAAGGTGTTACTAATAACTATGTTGATCCAAGTGGATTTGATACCATTCCAATTAGAAATACTGGAACTGGGCCGGCTAATCAGTTTGCACCTCCTAAATATGATGAAATTCCACCGTATGTCGCTCATACAGCCAGCTCAAATTCAGGTGCTGCAACAACGTCTGAACTCTCAGGGTCAGAACAGTCAGGATCTAGTGGTCGTGGATCAGCTGAAGATGGTGAGGATGGTGAGGATGAAGAAATTAGGATGATAAATGAAGGTCCCTTACAAAGAGAATCCGGGATTCACAGACAATCGAACGGTGTAGACGATGATAATCTTTCTGATGTATCAGTCCACAATACGCAGGAGTACTTAGCACGCTTAGGAATAGTTGACACAGGTACTGGAGGTGGAGCGTCAACTTCTTCTAGAAGATGTTCAGAAAATGTTGCGAATAAAGATAATATATTACATCATGGCCCAATAGATTCTATGCACATGTTTGATGAAGACGGAACTCATGAGAATGATATTACTAATTTAATATATGCTAAATTAAATGAAGTTACTGGCAGCGAAAGAGCAAGTAGTGCAGACGAAACGAGTGCCACAACTGACAGAGCAATGGCTTTAGGTGCTTTTCCAAGTGCAGCAGGAGATAATACTGCTGTACCCACAGCTGGGCCCTCTATGACAGGAAGCTTAAGTTCCATAGTACATTCCGAAGAAGAACTGACAGGAAGTTATAACTGGGACTATTTATTAGATTGGGGACCTCAGTACCAACCTCTAGCACATGTATTTTCTGAAATAGCCCGCTTGAAAGACGACGCTGTATCGCTACAAAGTGGAAATAGTGGCGCATCTAGCATAAAAAGTAAAGGAACGTCAATTTCTGGAGGTAAAAGCGTTCCTCCGCCGCTACTCACAACAGTAGCACCTAGAAGTTGTCCGGCCCCGTCGTTATCGTGCAGGCAACCTCAACATTTGTTACCAAGATCGCCTATAAGTCATGATGTTCCAGGAGGTTTTTCCGCAGCTGCTATGTCGCCGTCATTTTCGCCTTCATTATCCCCATTAGCAACTAGATCACCTTCAATGTCGCCTTTAGTTGGCCCGGGGTTACCGCCTACTACGAATAGAAAACCTCCACACTCAACGATGAGGATATAACAATTGTAAAATGAATAAAATAGTGTACATATTGAAATAATGACATTTTGCCTGTTAGGTATTGTTTTAGTAATATTTATTACCGATTTAATCGGTTTAGTTTCTTTGAATATTTAATATCATTTTGTGCATGTTACTCGATATATTTCTGGTTTTGATATGCGCAAAGTGATTGTAAGCGCTTATTACCGATTTTACGGTAAATGTAAATATTGTCTTCATTCGGGTTGTAACTTTAATGTGTAAATATTAAGATGTATATTTTAGTGCCTTGTAAAAAACAAATGAAGACTGCCATGTAATTATAAAATGTAACTCAAAACAGCTTTAGTAAGCTATAAGGTAATCCTAAGTATTATAAATATACAGTGTAACTATTAGCGATCACGATGTCCAATTTGTATACTTAATTAATGATTTTCCGTCCTTATACTATAATAAATTTTACTCAAAAACTGTACTAATTTTATGGTGTAACAATAATGTGAACATTTTAAACGTAGAAAAAGAAAATTTTGACTGAAAAGGCGACATTTTTTTACATTATTAGTAAAATCCGTAGGAATAAACCTTAAAGTCACGTATCTAAATACTTCAAGAAAAAAGAGTGATATTAATTATTGTAAATATCTGTATGTTAAGTTCTAAATGACTGCTGAAGATAGGGGAGATGTTTAAACAAAATAAATTTGTAAAATTTAATAATCGTTTAATTTTTATATCCTTATCACTAATATTCGAATTATACAATAATTGATGATACTAAACACGGGTAATTTGGTTTATTTTAATCATTAAATATTACTGAGATCTGACAGCAATTATATTTAAGTTAAGAATAATGCCTATTAGAATAGTTGGATCATCTGCGAATTTTAGGAAATATTGAACTGAAATATTATTGCTTCAGATTTATCTATTATTATTATCTAATATTTGAACAATAAATTGCAAAATAAGTTTGTCCTTACTGTACTTATCCTTACTGTACGTTCTATGATTGCACTTAATACTGTTTATTATATTGTGTTAATAATTTGACGAAAACGTACAATTCAAGACTTTTCTAACTGCTGAATAGTTGCTAGAACTAGGTAATTGAAATTATTTGTTACTAAATCTATTTTACAATTTTTGTTGGGCAATTATAATCCTAATGATAAGTAATAAAGAGTATATCACAGCTCACTCTACCATTAACCATTAATAATACGCTATCAATAAGGCTTTAAATATGCACATAAATTGACGCCTCTAGTAAAAGTATAGAGGATAAAAGTCCTATATCAAAACTTGTCTGACGGAGTCCAAACATTTGATGATCACATAAGGTCTACAAAACACACAGTCTTTATTATTTTCAAATTATTATCGTTATTTTAGTTTTACTCCGTATTAATGCGGCACTAATTATTTAGTGTTACAAGCACTCCATTGGGTTTTTCAAAACTCATTAAAATTAACATCAAAAATAGTTTTTCGGATGGCAAAAATTAGGTCTATTATTAAACTCTGAAAACATGTGACGTATTATAAATATTAAGATTATGTCTTTTTACGCAAAATCAAAATCAAAGCTAGTAAATAAACAAGAAAATTTAATGTTACATAGATTTTATTTAAAAAAACTAATTAAAATGCTTAAAAATAATCTCTGAGGTAAGTAAAACTTTAAACTACAGGAATGATGAGCTTAACTAATATTATGATAATATGAATGTCTTTTACAATTATTTTCATAATATGTTGCGAAAACAAGTGCTGTTTAAAATACGATAAATGTGGTAGGCCTGGTTACTAATTTTCAAAAAGTATGAAGAACGTCTTAGTTGATTTGTGACAGGTGAGCATTTAGTCTTAGCTCTAATTGTTGTCTCTACTTACTCAAATGTTCTAATTGTTCCAAAAATTCTCTACTAACTCCATCTTTTAAAACTTTATCAAGGCGATCCATTTTTTATTCACTGACGCTCACAACTCTATTATCAATAATAGCAACACATTTTGCATGCTATGGCACCATTTTAATTGATGCCCTAAATTAAATAGCACAATCGATACTATCGACGAACTAATTAACAATAACCGCTAGAAAGGAACTAATGAATATACAACACAGGCGCTTCTTGTAAAACACAATGACAATTGAGCTTTGCTGATGGTGCATCCAACTTAAGTAAACGTTTTTCTATTTGGGGCATGCCCTAAGTGCACTGCCATTGTAGTGCCAAGACGAGCAATGTGGGGTGTAAGGACACTACCAGACCACGCTTTTTCGAAGGTTTGCGTCGATACACTTCAGAGTTTAGAGGCTATATATTTGGAGGCATTCGTACAAAACACTATGCAGATATGGTGAGATTCAAGAAACCTAGTGTAATACTTTACTATCCCAACAACTAAATATTGTTTAAATGCATGTCAATAACAACATCAGAGGCCTCAGACTCTTTGGTGGGAGTCGTGGTTGCGATCTCTACTTCTGTGCTGGACGTCGGAAGAACTCCGTTGGCGACGGGCGGCTCCTGAAAATTTAATAGAGCAATTATTAAACATGGCTTTGCTTCTCAAGCCGACTACTAAAATATAAAGATTCTAAAACTTTCTCTTTCATGTTTTTAGCATTTCTTATACATAATTATACTAATCCGAATAAAACTCCTAAAAGTTGTTGAATGTCTTGATTTAAATATGACTTAATAATTAATTAAAATGGCCGAAATTAACAAAAACCACTCACCATTGAGGCAGAGTCTGTTGCCATAAGTTCTTTCTTTGACATGTGCTCCACTACAGCTGCAGCGTAGCAGTCTCCAAGCATATTGTTTGTGGTGCGAATGCGATCACTGGAAATAATAATTATTTTATTTATATTACCAGTAGGTACGTATATAATATTAGGCAAAGCTGATGTATCATACATGCCCTTTAGGGCCATAAAATTGAAATTTCAACTTATTCAATTATTCGGACTAATACTTATTCCCGCATCCATCGATTCCTTTAAGTTCGGCGAGTGTCACTAAACACATGACCCTAGTGGAAATTTTAAATGGCGACTACAGGACGCCATATTGTGAAAATAAAAAAAACTAAAGTCAACAAACAATATCATGTGGGGTATCGTTGAAATAGGTATTTAAAAATGATTTTAGTTTTAGTTTTTGACGAAAACTTCTTGGTGCGGTGTATGTTGAGCATGTTTTTAAGCGTATTAGCGAAAATTAAATAAACAAATCAAGTTAGAGTCTAAGGCCCGTCTAATAAAACAAACCACCCCAACCTCACTTGAGAAAATATGTATATCCGAAAATGGGCAGCTATGTTTCTAGAGCCTAGGCCTATGGAGAAAGATTATGTCTAGCTGTGGACAACACAGCTGAAACGATAATCTGCGCCTACTTACACTAGCCAGTCGACAGCGAACAGTAGCGACACGTCATGTGCCGGAGCGTCGACAGCCGCGAGCACCACCAGCAGTAACACCATCGCCGCTGAGGGCACTGACGCGGACGACACGGACGCAGCAGTTGAGGTTAAGCTGGAAACATTCATTGACTAATTAGCTTCGGATAATTTAATGCATTGCGACCGACGCAATCAAGGTATAATGTAGCGTATACAAAGTACTTTTGATACCTTAATAAATTACATACTATTATGTCATCATTCTTATCGTGGTATTATTTAAGTCAAACGTATACTTAGAGGATACCGTGGGCACTCTTGAATATGATTTGGATTGATTGGATTGGAATTACGATAAATATATAATTTCAAACACGATTCATTTTCACACACATCACATTAGCGTAAATGGTCCGTATTAATAAAGAAGTATCAAACCCAACTTGAGAACCTATTTTTCAGATAAAACAATGTTTCGTTTTAATTTTTAAAAGCGAACAACTTTATAAATGTTACATAGTAGTTTAATTTATTTTCTTTTTGTACCGTAATACGAGTATTATATATTATTATAGATTACACATTAGTCTTACTGCGTACTCCAGCAAGCGTTTTTACTCTTCAACGTCATTTGATTTAATATTTGAATATGTTGCCTCCAAATAAAGTAGGTATATTTAAATAAATTTAGAAAAAAAATCATTTAGGTATTAAGCTCCAGTAAGTAACTTATGTAATTATTAACAAAGATACTTACAATATCGTAGCTAGCTGAGCGAAGCCTAAGCTGATGTTGTTCATCTGACAGATGAAGATGCTGGCCACTGCCAAGAACAAGGCGGTGCCGTCCATGTTTATATTGCAGCCGATGGGGAGCACAAATCTGGTGATACGAGAATCTATCCGTAGAGGTCCCTCCATTGCTCGAAACGTGACTGGTAGAGCTGCAGCTCTGAAACAAATGTATGGATATACTGAAAACTTTTATCTTGACTTTAGGATCTACGGGTATATTACTATTAAATAGTCCATTAGCGCCCTGTATTCGTTTTTTGTGACAACTACGTTGCCGATCCAAACCACTGAAACTGAAAACCTCTTTCCAGATCGTACTATACCCCGCTAATTACACATTCTATATAGTAAAACACAAACTACTTGCACTTTTTTCCACTTTATTTGATATTTTACATTAATAATTACTTAAAATACACGACTGGTTTCGACATAGTCATCATCCTGATGATGACTATGTCGAAACCGGTTTGTGTTTTACTATATATAACATGAATTTCCACCAAGAACCAACAGTACATTCAATAACAATTACACATTCGTTTCTGAGCATCATTGGACGGTGCGTGCGTGTAATTTTCAAAAGTGAATAAAAAAACCTTTAAAGATTTCAATTTGTACGCTTGAAGATTGTTAACATTGTTAAAGTTCTATCTAGATTTACTTACTAATATTATATGTTACATACGTTGAGGCCGTCGCCGAAGCCGTGAGCATGGCCTGAGAGAGGCCCCAATAGAACTTATACGGATTCCGCTTAAGGAACACAAAGTATATCAGCTGCATTATGATCAGCTGGTACAGAAACACTCCCATTGCGACTGTAGCTATGAACCATGCCAATTGGGATATCACGTGACCTGAAAAGAAGATGGCAAGTGTGTACCCACTAATAAAAATATAATGTCAGATAGCAATCATTGGCCATTAGCGGGTGCGACCACGCCTCTACCTAGACTATTTTTGTACCTATGCATTTGGATTTCTATCTGAACAATTTTCTTTTTTCAGCCTTTTGAGAAGTCGGGTTATAGTTTTTAAACTTTTTCATTTCATACTTTTCCGTTTTTGATTTCCACATGAAACATAATACAATCCTTTCACAATAATTCAAGAACAAATACACAAAATTTTAGCATTTTTTGAAGAATATATATATATCTTACATATCGAAACACAGCGACAGACAGAAAAATGTAAGGATACGAATAGTTATTAGAGAGCTAATCGTTACTACAATATAATATAATAATTACTAAAATATTATAGAGTAGGTAGGTCTAGAGGTGTGTTAGGTTAGTTTAGTTATTATTTGTTTATTTTATTACTATTTTAATTATTTTAATCTTATTATTAAGTTGCCACATAAATGTTTTATACTTTGATTAATAAAATAAATTTCAATAAAATATTTATATACATATTCGTGATGTGCTTTCCAAGACCTATCTTTTTAAATAAAACACGAGAGTTATCTTAATTAATTTTTTTCTTGGGGATTCAGAGGTTTAATTTCAAAAATCCTAAATTTTCCAGAAAATATATTTTTTATGTTATAATATCCCAATGTTTTTGTAACTTGTGTTTTTACGCCCATCTTATAAAGTCTTGTGTTATCCCTCATTATGGTAGCTTGTAACATTCATAGAGAAAAAATCACAGTCAAATGAGTATTTGACTGTGATTTTTGTACGATGTAGAGAAGTACGATTTTTTTAACATAATTCAGTTCGTCCATTCTCCGAACGACTAAATCGTGCCCTTGATCTAACAACAACATCTAAGGTATCTTTTCTTATTTAATTTTAATAACGTCATCATTATCATCATTATCATCATCCTCATCCTCATCATCATCATCATCATCATCCTCATCAATATCATCATCATCAGCATCATCATCATCATCATCATCATCAGCATCATCATCATCATCATCATCATCATCATCATCATCATCATCATCATCATCATCATTTGTTTGTTTGAATGGAATAGGCTCTGAAACCACTTAACCAATATGAAAAATTATTTCACCGTTGGAAAGCTACACTACTAGTGCTGAACATGGGCTATATTATATTTTCAAAAAAAATAGGGTTCCTAACTAAAACCCCAAAAATGTAGCCCAAAGTGTAAAAAAACGACCTTCAAAATTTGTGTGCGCTTCGACAACGGCTGGACCGATTACGCATTTTTTTTACGGTATGTTCGTTTTTATAAATCTAAATAGGTAACCTTACCAACATTGTCAACGCCGAGTATCTTGCCGGCGATGACGCTGCTGACGCCCACCGGCGTGAACCACATCACGCCCGTCACCATTTTCATGATCACCTCGAAGATAGCTTGAAAGAAGTCGATCACCACCTGGCCCTTTGGCCCCAGCGTGCCCAACAAGCTTCCAAATATTAGGCAAAAGACTACTATGCCCAATGTGTTCGTTCCCGCTCTGAAAAAAAGGATTTTCTATTTTTTTCATACCATATTTAATAGAAGAAGACGTAGGCAATACGATCATAAAAAAGATTAAAAATCTAAAACCCGACTTCGCAAAAAATGGGTCTTAAAACGCTAAACAAGAAAAAAAAATTAATTTGAAATCCAGAAATGCAATAGGTACAAAAATGGTCAACTTTTTCATTTCATACTTTTCCTTTTTTGATTTCCACATGAAACATAATACAATCCTTTCACAATAATTCAAGAACAAATACACAAAATTTTAGCATTTTTTTAAGAATATATATATCTTACATATCGAAACACAGCGACAGACAGAAAAATGTAAGATACGAATAGTAATTAGAGAGCTAATCGTTACTACAATATAATAATTATTAGCTATTAGCATCGAACCTTGCAAAGGCAGACGAATATTATGCTCTTTCAAGTTCTTTCAAGACCTATCTTTTGATACCAAACACGAGACAATTATCATAATTTTTTTTTTGAGATAGTTTTTGAGGTTTAATTTTCAAAATCTAAAATTTTTCGTAAGATTATATAGCCTTAGATGTTACTTGCGGTATCATCACCAATCGATTGATGACTCATTTATTAAAATCGGACCAGTAGTTAGCATACATACATACATACAAACATACATACATACATAGACTGCCAAAATCATTACCCTTCCTTTTGGCTTCGCCGAAGTCGGGTAAAAATATCAATCAAATACCAATAATTTGGAAATAGATAAGTCAATCATTCTAACAACAAAAGAGTAATATTATGCATAAGTACTGAAAACGGATATGAAATAATATGCTAATTATTAGCTTGTCCTCAATAGGTATACATTTTAATTACACAATGATAAACCCTCAATAAATTGAAATTAACAACTTATTGTATGGACAGAGTAAATAAAACATATAATAACAGGTGTAAGAATGTTAGATACTGGATATTATATAGGTGGATGGGAACGTTGTGTTACAAAAATATCACTAAATTTAAGTGAAATAATATTTTTTCTATAGATTGCACTTCGTAGTCTGTACACTGTAATACGACCAACGATTATCTAAAAATAGCAAGTGTACAAAGAAGACAGTTGACGTCACAGCCGGGCGCATCCATTAACTGATTACGGCAAACATATTTTCTATAAGTTCCGTCTACTTGACCTACTTCGCCATACCATATATGTCGCAGTCATCTAATTAAAATCGCTATTTCATTGAGTGACTAGCGTTTTTATCGAATGACGACATTAAATTGAAAGACTAGGCAGAACATTGATTGAACAATCGTCAGTCAACGTCCAATTAGTTAGCGGATGGTAATGTTGTATTGTCAGTCACTGCGGCGCTAGTAGTCATTAAAACAAATATGCCGTCAAACAGAGCCTGGCACTGATACACTGCGTTGCACAGTGTTGATATTTTTTTAATTAAATCTACATTAAAGTGCGATACTCGTTATAAAATAGTGTGACAGCATAGATTTATCTATTATTACGTCGCCGCCGTCACATTATGAAGGTAAGTTTTAAACATGCTGTACGTCATCGTTTTACTAGTATAGCTGATAAAATGTACAAAACTACAGTAACTGGATGTATTTATGTTATATTATACTAGAAATTGCAAAGTTAAATATTTTATCGATAAAATATCGGTAGTAGGAGCGCAAATTAGAAAAAAATTTTACCTAACTAGATATTCCATAAGTAGGTAATTCGTCGACTACGCTAAATGACTAAATGACGTTCAGTGTCAAGACGTTGAACGTTACAATAAACAACTAGACGCGGTCTGTTGTCCTCTAGTCTTTCAATATAATGTCGTCATTCGATGAAAACGCTAGTCACTCAATGAAATGGCGATTTCAATTTGATGACTGCGACACATACACGAGCAGTTTAGTGCTTTCGACGATATCTGGCTCAGTAGAGGTCGCAGGTTCGAATCCCAACAAGAGACAAAAATGCAATTCCTATGAATACCACATAGTAACTTCTTTACGAATTTAGCACGTACATAAAGATATTAGGGATCATAAGGAACAATTAACTATTAAAAACATTTAGATTTAAATAGTGTAACGGGGCATTTGTCATCGGTTGCCTTTAGCATATGCATGCTTTCAAAAGGCTTTAACTTACGTTGCCCGTAAAGAGCAAGGAATGCTTTACACAAACATAATATCTAATAATGATGTTAATATTTTTTTTTACGCTTCTTAATCTAAACCTACGCCAGGCATGTCGTATGCGCGTGTCAACAAGGCGTGACTAAGTACTTAGTTACTTACTATTAACTATTTAATTATGTACATTTATGTATACTATATTTTTTTTTTTTATTGGCGGCTATAATTATCAACAAGGTAGAAAAGACACAATGCCAGGAAGGTCCTCCTAGATAGAAGACATCTAATCCGGAAGGCGGCAAGTAGCTAATTATAATATTAATATTTTTTCAATCCTTTATAATAATAATATTTTTAATAATGTACTTTTTGTCATGGTACATTTTTGTTTTACTAATTAAATTCTTAATGACGTCATAAAACCATAATGAAAATTAATATATATATATGTTGTCTGCACTCTTAATTAACATTACATACAAATAAATTATATTATTTATTACGTCTAGATATCTTTATCATTGTAAAAATGATAAAGATATCTAGACGTCGTTCTGTGGTCGAAATTCGAATACAATACATGTTATTAAAAATTCTCTTTTTTTAAATTGAGTAGATAACCGACTAAAAATATTATAGAAATGTATTTTGATGGAATCTTAACGAGTGAATAAAGAATTGTGTATTAGAATGACCAAATATGTGTCAAACCTAATTTTAGGTTATTTAAAATAATATGAGCATTCTGCACTCTATCTTAACATATAAGCTTTAAATGTACCTAATTTAAATTAATTAAAAAGTAAATAAAAAGAAAATACGTTTAAAATAAAACGATTTTTTATTAGCATTCTGCACTCTATCTTCACATGGGCTTTAAATGTACCCAATTTCATACTATAAGTGAATGGATAACAGATTTATCTTTTACATACTATAAGTATATGTAAAAGATAAATCCGTTTGGTAGCTACGATGCTACAGACAGACTGACAGACACCATATTTATAATTTCCTAATTATTAGCTTGTCCTCAATAGGTATACATTTTAATTACACAATGATAAACCCTCAATAAATTGAAATTAACAACTTATTGTATGGACAGAGTAAATAAAACATATAATAACAGGTGTAAGAATGTTAGATACTGGATATTATATAGGTGGATGGGAACGTTGTGTTACAAAAATATCACTAAATTTAAGTGAAATAATATTTTTTCTATAGATTGCACTTCGTAGTCTGTACACTGTAATACGACCAACGATTATCTAAAAATAGCAAGTGTACAAAGAAGACAGTTGACGTCACAGCCGGGCGCATCCATTAACTGATTACGGCAAACATATTTTCTATAAGTTCCGTCTACTTGACCTACTTCGCCATACCATATATGTCGCAGTCATCTAATTAAAATCGCTATTTCATTGAGTGACTAGCGTTTTTATCGAATGACGACATTAAATTGAAAGACTAGGCAGAACATTGATTGAACAATCGTCAGTCAACGTCCAATTAGTTAGCGGATGGTAATGTTGTATTGTCAGTCACTGCGGCGCTAGTAGTCATTAAAACAAATATGCCGTCAAACAGAGCCTGGCACTGATACACTGCGTTGCACAGTGTTGATATTTTTTTAATTAAATCTACATTAAAGTGCGATACTCGTTATAAAATAGTGTGACAGCATAGATTTATCTATTATTACGTCGCCGCCGTCACATTATGAAGGTAAGTTTTAAACATGCTGTACGTCATCGTTTTACTAGTATAGCTGATAAAATGTACAAAACTACAGTAACTGGATGTATTTATGTTATATTATACTAGAAATTGCAAAGTTAAATATTTTATCGATAAAATATCGGTAGTAGGAGCGCAAATTAGAAAAAAATTTTACCTAACTAGATATTCCATAAGTAGGTAATTCGTCGACTACGCTAAATGACTAAATGACGTTCAGTGTCAAGACGTTGAACGTTACAATAAACAACTAGACGCGGTCTGTTGTCCTCTAGTCTTTCAATATAATGTCGTCATTCGATGAAAACGCTAGTCACTCAATGAAATGGCGATTTCAATTTGATGACTGCGACACATACACGAGCAGTTTAGTGCTTTCGACGATATCTGGCTCAGTAGAGGTCGCAGGTTCGAATCCCAACAAGAGACAAAAATGCAATTCCTATGAATACCACATAGTAACTTCTTTACGAATTTAGCACGTACATAAAGATATTAGGGATCATAAGGAACAATTAACTATTAAAAACATTTAGATTTAAATAGTGTAACGGGGCATTTGTCATCGGTTGCCTTTAGCATATGCATGCTTTCAAAAGGCTTTAACTTACGTTGCCCGTAAAGAGCAAGGAATGCTTTACACAAACATAATATCTAATAATGATGTTAATATTTTTTTTTACGCTTCTTAATCTAAACCTACGCCAGGCATGTCGTATGCGCGTGTCAACAAGGCGTGACTAAGTACTTAGTTACTTACTATTAACTATTTAATTATGTACATTTATGTATACTATATTTTTTTTTTTTATTGGCGGCTATAATTATCAACAAGGTAGAAAAGACACAATGCCAGGAAGGTCCTCCTAGATAGAAGACATCTAATCCGGAAGGCGGCAAGTAGCTAATTATAATATTAATATTTTTTCAATCCTTTATAATAATAATATTTTTAATAATGTACTTTTTGTCATGGTACATTTTTGTTTTACTAATTAAATTCTTAATGACGTCATAAAACCATAATGAAAATTAATATATATATATGTTGTCTGCACTCTTAATTAACATTACATACAAATAAATTATATTATTTATTACGTCTAGATATCTTTATCATTGTAAAAATGATAAAGATATCTAGACGTCGTTCTGTGGTCGAAATTCGAATACAATACATGTTATTAAAAATTCTCTTTTTTTAAATTGAGTAGATAACCGACTAAAAATATTATAGAAATGTATTTTGATGGAATCTTAACGAGTGAATAAAGAATTGTGTATTAGAATGACCAAATATGTGTCAAACCTAATTTTAGGTTATTTAAAATAATATGAGCATTCTGCACTCTATCTTAACATATAAGCTTTAAATGTACCTAATTTAAATTAATTAAAAAGTAAATAAAAAGAAAATACGTTTAAAATAAAACGATTTTTTATTAGCATTCTGCACTCTATCTTCACATGGGCTTTAAATGTACCCAATTTCATACTATAAGTGAATGGATAACAGATTTATCTTTTACATACTATAAGTATATGTAAAAGATAAATCCGTTTGGTAGCTACGATGCTACAGACAGACTGACAGACACCATATTTATAATTTCCACCTCCTTTTTGTGTCGAGAGTAAATTATGAATAAGAAAATGAAAAACTCCTAAATTAGCTGTACTGAAACTAAATCATCTATGTAAAAAGTGTATTGTGTTATACAGGGTGTAAAAAGAGCTGTCACTATAACTTTGGGATAGGATTATAGGACCTTGACTGATTCCAGAAATGATCTTTTTTCATTATTTTTTTTTTTTTTTTTTTTTTGTAATTTAGTATTTAACTGCTTGGAACAACGTTCTGCATTAAATTATTAAATTTTATAATTTTTGCCCTAGTACATAATGAACGTCTTATGCGTGCTATTGACCTCTCAGCGTAATCAGCTGATCGCTGTTGTGCACGTTGTACATTGCCTATTGAAAATTTTTAAATTTTTAAAACAGTGGATTAAAAGCAAATGTCTAGTACCAATGGATATATCTCTTGCCTGGTTATTACCCCACGAAGTTACAGTGACTGCTCTTTTTACACCCTGTATAGTGAAATATGCTCATAGAATAAAAAGTACAAGGCCAAACTATGTTAAATTTTCATGGGACCAAACGGCAGCTATTTGAACATACATGAAAAAAGGATAAAGCAAATCCAATCATTAACCTCTGAGAAATCAGTGTACATACAATTAAAAAAAACCGGCCGAATTAAGAAAATCTTCTTTTTTTGGAAGTCGGTTAAAAATTGTACCTAAAGTATTTGCTTCACGTAATAAAGTAATATATATAACCCACTTGCACACATACCTGTAACTTATTTCTCGAACAAGAACCGTATTATTTTCTGTCACATTCTTGGCAAATAATCCCTTGGGTTCAGAATACACAGTGTGAGCTTGTTGGAATGCTGCCTGCACGATGTTGTCTGGGAAGATATTTCTGAAAGTACATAATTAAGTTACATACTCATCGATTTTAATAATTGCTAATGCATTGAATAAACTTAATGTTGTACTTATTATGTTAGCCAGTACGATACCTATTACCTAACATGAAGCATGAAAATAATACTTTTCAAGAATGTTATTAAAAAACTTAATGACACGATAACAATAATATTAACTTTCAAAATAATTGCAACATAATATGTTGTAATATAAATAAAATGAATATAAAAAGGTGAGTCTATCAAAATGTTATTTAAATTGACATAACGTGTGGAAATTGCCTCAAAATCTTATGAGATTTTGAGGCAATTTCATATTCTTACAACACAATATAGTTAATATCTGGTAAGTTTTATAATAATAAATCTGAAATCACTATATTTACTAGATTTATATAATTCCTGCATGCAAGGTGTAAAATAAATGAGTTATACTACTTTGGGGTGTGTATGTGCCTTTTACGTAGAGTAGACTGTGAAAGTACTATTGCAGAAAGACTTACTTTTGACTTTCATGTTTGTATGAGAAATGTCCCACCATCACAAATTTCCCCATACAATAATTTAAAAATAAGTACCTCTTTCAGAGTATACTCTACTTATGAGACACATACACACCCTAAAGTATTATCACTCAATAATATTACAGCCTGTATAGTATGAATGAATAATGTAAATTTAATACAAAATTACAAAAATCTTTTATTATAATTATAAAAATATTAGAAATATGCAGCGCGGTATGTTATTTATTTTATTTACGCCTTCTATCACCAGTCTTGGTTTGTTAATAAACCCATAGTTATCTTACAATTCTCCTTGGCACATTAGTGCCCCCGCCAAGTTGAGCATGGCCGTACCATCCTTTTCTCGAAAAAATTTAGGCCATTTTCGACCCCTTATAACTTCGTTGTCGATTAAACTATAACCCTGCATTTTTACATACTAATTAGGCATTTTATAAACACGGTATATTTCAAATTTCATTCAATTCGTAACAGAAGTTTAAGAATTATAACTTGTTAATTTTGTCACTCACTCACTCACTGATCATCATCATCAAAAGTATAAGGCACTTCTAGAAGACATAGAAGCTTCAAATTTGGAATACGAATAGCATTTAGTTAGTTTAGAGTAAATAAGGAACAAACTTAAAAGTTTCTCGAATTTCTGTCCAGTTATCTAGATACGCCAACTGCATAATTAACTTTGTAATCCCATATAAGTGTAAAGGATTACAAAGTTATATTTGTACTTTCCAACAAAAACACGCCTTTTTGTTAATCTTCTACAAAAAGAACTGTGATTATTAATAATAATCAGAAGATTATCAATAATATTGATTTATGATCACTATAAGATGTTGTTAAACCGACCGACTAGCCCCTACTTGGCATAACGTAGAAGAATTAAGTAGCGAGACTTGGCACTTTTTACAAGTTATGTTCTTGATGGAATCAGGATTTGTTATAATGCCCTATTGTACTCAAATGATAAACACTAAGCCTTTCACTTCTAATATTATTACAAATTGAACAAAAACAACGTTTAAAAAACCGATTTCAACGACTAAAAATTATAAAATTATATTTTTTATAATGTAGTTACAATTAATGTTCTTATTGAAGTCGGTGTCAGCAAAGGTGAGTTTGTAACAACCTTTTATTTAGCTGACACAGTCGGTGTTATTAATTATAACTACATAAAAAAAAATATTTTATACTTTTTAATTGTTCAAGTCGGTTTTTATAGACGTAGTATTTTTTATTTTTTTTACTTTTGAGTGTCTCTAAAGCTAACTACAGCAGAATAAATCAATTCATCCGTTTGGTAGCTACGATGAGACAAACTGACAGACACACACTTCATATAAATATGAAGTGTGTGTCTGTCAGTTTTTCCGTCGAATGTATAATATTATAAATGTAATAGAAAGATCATCTACGTAGGTACATCATAAAACGAAAATATTTATAAGTAAAACAAAAATGTCCATAAAATAAAAACTACTGAGCCAAACTATGCAATATTTTAGGGGGCTAAATTGCAACCACTCTGCGTCGAAAAAAAAGAGAATCACGCAAATCGAGTCATTAATCTCAGCGTTATCCATGTACAAACATAAAAAAGCGGACCGATTTGACATGTGCTTACGCGTAGGGATTTTTCAGTTAAGATTTGCCGTAGGCACGTACTACATAGTTACTAGTCACTCAGCCTTCACTTCAGTCAGGTTATCTACAGGCAGTGATAGTTTTACACTTACCGGCCAATGTCCAGTATATTGTCCAGTATGCTATGATCGCTTCTGTTTTCAACGATTCCTTCGAAGTCCTCCTTCAGCTCCGGCTGGCCAGGGTGTATCAATATAGCCAGGACCACTCCAAGAAACGCATTGAACATTGAAGTCAGTATGAAGTAGAGCAACGTCCGCACCGCGATTTTCCCACTCATTTTGGCATTTAAACTCGCGGAGCCCGCTATCAAGCTGGCTATTATTAGCGGCAAAATCATCAATTTCAAAACCCTCATGAACAGCTCTCCGGGGTACGAGATTACTATCAGAGCATCAGGACCGAGGTTGTAGGGGCGAAGTCCGAATCCTGTTAGGATAGACAATAATTTTCAAGACAAAAATTATTTACATATAATAATTTACAATTTTGAATTAAGTATGTACGTCATGCGTTTCCTTGTAAACGTGATAGCCACTTATTTTATTATTTTTACATGATTTTAACGCATGCTGTTAAATATTTTTATAATATTGTATAAATTACACGAAATTTTAATATAAAATAAAAATAATCAGTAACTAATTTAATTAGCTATACAATAGTAAAATAAATGCTACTAAAGTCAATGTAATCGAAAATACTTATTCCATATTTTAAGACAATAATTACTATCCGTTTCAATCTACTATCTCGTAATACAAAATATAACACAAAAACTCTCATAACTGTTACACAACTAATTAGACATAAAAGTGGGACTTAGATTTAAAATATAAGTTTCTGTGTTTGATGAGCCAGCTGTTTTAGTGTTTTCTGCGTCAATGTTAGCGCCCTAATACAATGATCTGTACCAATTATAGTTAAAATATTAAAATACTTACCCAGAGCAATGCCGGCTATAACTCCCCCCAGGGTTATCACCAACAGCTTATTCTCTATCAACCACTTCATGGCACCAGTGGGATCGACGGGTGCCGACCGATCCTCGGTGGTCTTCGGACCCCTGTCTCCCGGGCCCATCTTCACAAATAAATATTCTGAAAAAGATTTGCCTTTCTCCATTACAGGTGAAGTTGGCCCAGGGCCCAGCTCTCTGGACCTCTATTGATAAACAATCTTTTGTTTTCAATGTTTCATTGTTTCTCGCTGGAGAGGGGTGACTATTCTGCGAGAGAGCCCTGCACGTCCGTATTCAACTCCAGTAGGAATGAGTTTGGATCGCGGACGTCCTAACTTAAATAATTGTTCTGGTTAATATCGGCGTGACCCTCCAATCAACGTTCATGCCGCTCGGTTTGCGGCCCGGCAATCAAACCTACTCGTGACATTCGATATACACAGGGAAGCCATGTGTTGACATGCGCGCGCATACCTCGCCTGCATTCCTAAACTGATAAATCTAATTTCTATGAATAGACTTTTAAAGTTATGAACTCGAACGTATTCGTCTATTGCTTTTCCCGGCCTGTTATACAATTTCATTAAATAAAGGTGTAATCTAAAAATTGCTCGTAATATTCGATTGTGTCATGCGCACTGTGAACCACTTTGTTTGAGGTGAATGATGATACTGGGTCATTAAAAGGTATTCGCAATGTGAATTATTAAGCTGTAGTTAAAAACTATTATTATTATTCTAAGTATAATCTCTATGATTATAATTAGAATAATAAAAATATCTGGGTAGCAGGCGAGATCACTTAAATATACCTTACATAACAATATCATAGCCAAGGTAAAGTAGTAAGTAAAATAAATAATCTAACGAGTGGCGCAGGTCGGCCGGCAAAGTTCGGGCATGACTCGCGCACCAAGAGTTACTGTAGTAGTGTAGTAGTTTTATTTTTAGTATTCCGTACCTGAAGGGTAAAACAAAACTATTAGGTTTCCGTATTCATCATTAAGGTTTACAACACAAAGTGTTTAAAACCATTATATTTAAAATGCATAGAAAATAGAAACCTAGAGTAAATTGCGAAATTTCGCGAACAAGACAGCTACATACCTACCTACTTAATGCTTTACATTTTATTTCATACTAGCTGACCCTTGCCCACTTCGTTGAGCATAAAAAGAGTTTATGATAAAATTCAACTAAAAAAAAACAACGTGGGAACCCGAAACCCGAAACGCGGGAACCCGGAACCCGCAACGCGGGAACCCGGAACCCGCAACGCGGGAACCCGGAACCCGCAACGCGGGAACCCGGAATCCGCAACGCGGGAACCCGGAACCCGCAACGCGGGAACCCGGAACCCGCAACGCGGGAACCCGGAACCCGCAATGCGGGAACCCGGAACCCGCAACGCGGGAACCCGGAACCCGCAACGCGGGAACCCGGAACCCGCAACGCGGGAACCCGGAACCCGCAACGCGGGAACCCGGAACCCGCAACGCGGGAACCCGGAACCCGCAACGCGGGAACCCGGAACCCGCAACGCGAGAACCCGGAACCCGCAACGCGGGAACCCGGAACCCGCAACGCGGAACCCGCAACAGAGAACCCGAAACCCGCAACGCGGAACCCGGAACGCGGAACCCGGAACGCGGAACCCGCAACGCGGAACCCGGAACGCGGAACCCGGAACGCGGAACCCGGAACGCCGAACCCGGAACGCCGAACCCGGAACGCCGAACCCGCAACGCGGGAACCCGGAACCCGCAACGCGGGAACCCGGAACCCGCAACGCGGGAACCCGGAACCCGCAACGCGGGAACCCGGAACCCGCAACGCGGGAACCCGGAACCCGCAACGCGGGAACCCGGAACCCGCAACGCGGGAACCCGGAACCCGCAACGCGGGAACCCGGAACCCGCAACGCGGGAACCCGGAACCCGCAACGCGGGAACCCGGAACCCGCAACGCGGGAACCCGGAACCCGCAACGCGGGAACCCGGAACCCGCAACGCGGGAACCCGGAACCCGCAACGCGGGAACCCGGAACCCGCAACGCGGGAACCCGGAACCCGCAACGCGGGAACCCGGAACCCGCAACGCGGAACCCACAACGCGGGAACCCGGAACCCGCAACGCGGGAACCCGGAACCCGCAACGCGGGAACCCGGAACCCCCAACGCGGGAACCCGGAACCCGCAACGCGGAACCCGCAACATGGGAACCCGAAACCCGCAACGCGGAACCCGGAACGCAGAACCCGGAACGCGCAACACGGGAACCCGGAACCCGCAACGCGGAACCAGCAGCATGGGAACCCGAAACCCGCAACGCGGAATCCGGAACCCGCAACGCGGAACCCACAACGCGAAACCCTAACGCAGAACCCGCAACGTTCACGGAAACGCTGTCAAATGGAATAAATAGTATCCTATGTCCGTCTACTTGCTCTAAGCTACTTCCTCACCAATTTTCAGCCATATCGATAAAGCCGTTCTTGAGTTATCAATAATTTAACAAACACGACTTACTTTTATACATATAGATGTATAGATTACTCCTACTAACATAAGCTAACGCCCGGTGAATGCTCCCGGCACAGTCGGTTCAGCCGATTCGGTGATCATTAGTTAGATGACGATGATGATGATGATGATGAAAAGTAGCCTAAATTAATCCTTGTAACTTTAGCTATCTACCAGCGAAAGTCTCATTAAAATAGGTCCAGCCGTTCCAGAGATTAGCCGGAGCAAAGAGACACGCTGACAGACAGACATTTTTTTAAATTGCATTTTCGTTTTCAGTACCTAGATATCGATGCCAATGCCAAAAAAAAGAAGAAAATATCGTTTAAAATGTCATATGCATTTAGAAAAACGTTGCTAATTGAAAGTTACAAACTGACACTTCAATACGCATAGATTTCTGAACGCATAGTTGTTACATCATTTGACAACAAATGTTTGACATTTGATGAACAAAATATGAGCATTTATTTATATGATTAATTATTCATTACACATCAAGTTTTCACTATTTTTAATATGTATTCTGCTATTCGGGGAGGAGACAAATCCAACGAATCAAAAACAATGAAAATTGGTTCAGCCGTTCTCGAGTTATAAGTGTTGTAACAAACACGACTTTCTTTTATATATATAGATTTTAAATTGGAATGCGATGTTGCCACGTAAAATATGAATGTGAGAGAGAGAGAGTGATGCAGAGTGCAGACCTTAGGAACTTATAAAACTCGTATAAAAGCGTATTTTAATTAAATTAAATTTTCATAAACGTATTTTATTCGATTCTACACTCTGAAATGGTAATTCAAATGCCTGTTTACCCGACTTCGGTGAAGCCAAAAGGAAGGGAAGTCTATGTATGTATGTATGTATATATGTATGTATGTTTGTATGTATGTATGTATGTTCCCACATAGCGGTTAAACTACTGGTCCGATTTTAATAAATAAGGTGTCAATCGATTCGTAGTAGTCCCGCGAGTAACATAGGCTATATAATTTTTTTTTTAAACTTGTATCGTGTTTGGTATCAAAAGATAGGTCTTGGCAAGCACATTACAAATATGTATTAGATTTTTAATTAATTATTATATTTTACTGTTCAATTCAAAATAAATGTTTAAAATGCGGTCGTACAAATAGTATCTAGGAGTTGTTTAGTTACTTTCTATGTGTTAATTTAACGTTAGTTTAGTGAAAATATAATGTTATAGTATATGTGGACACAGAAAAATGTAAAATAAAATAAAAGATTAAAAAAACTATAACCCGACTTCGCAAAAAAGGGCTCTAAAAAGGCTGAAACAAGAAAATTATTTAATTTGAAATCCAGATATGCATAGGTACAGATACGGTCAAGGTAGAGCCGTGGTCGTACGTAGTTTTTTTAATCTTTTATTTTTTAAAGTTTCAACGCCAAATGGTTCAAATGTAAGGCTCTCATACTTGCGCCGCATGAGGTGCTCCGCCTGGTTTGCGGCCGCACCTGCAAAGCTAGATGTTCCCTAGGCATGGGACGGAGTAAGAATATCGACGCTAATAGAGTCCCATATATGAGCCTGTCCCACGCTCAAAGGGACCAGGGTCATTCCATCCGGTAAGGGATATTATTATGTCTGAGGTTTTTTAGTACCCTTGCCATCGAACCTAACTGGAAGCGTTGCTTGAGTCCATGAGCGGTCAGCGTCATCAGTCAGTCAGTCAGGGTCATCGAAATGTATTATTAAAATGTCTCGTGGCCAACTAGTCCAGTCATTTAAGCTTAAATTAGGTAAGAATCTCGGAACTCGAGATACCCAGCTGTAAATCTGTAAATACTTGTATATTGACACTCCAAAAGTTTTCTCAATGTCTACATATGGTAGGGTGTACAACATTTTTTTTAAACTTGTAGAGAATATTTTATTCTACAAAATTTATAATAAATACAAAAAGCAAAAACCCATAGGAAATGAGATATTTACAAAAAACCGATTTTTGTCACCTTTGACCCTTGAAATTTAATAGTTGCGTACACCCTGCGTACGTACATTATGAAGATTTTGAGACAACTTTTGGGGTGTCAATATACAAGTATTTACAGACTTATAGCTGGGTATCTCGAATTTATAGGTGAACAATATAATGACTGGAAAAAAACTGTTTAAGAAGTTGGGGGGTACTTCCAAAATATTTGTAATTGATTAAACGCATTTTTTTTAAATAAGCGTGGTGGCATCGCGACTCGTCGCTGTAGCACTGGAGTACGAAAGACAAAACGGCAGATGCTTTTGATTTTATTTAAGCCAACATGGTGGCTCGGTCAATTAATTGTTAAGTGTTTTTGACGTCAACCTACAAAAACACATCAATAGATAATAATAGCCTTTTAATATCTAATAGCCTTACTTTAGCACCTTACTACCGGTCTATCAACCATATTCCTGTAAATAGGATTCACTATCCGCGTTCAGTTCTATGTGTAAACGTTTCTTAACACGCAATTTTGACCGGCGGCGATCTCTGAACAATGGAATAATTTTTCTATTTGTGTATTCTATAAATTGTTGAAGTCGATCGCATGTGCTCCGTTCGTTATGATATGTCACGTGTACGTTAGGACCAGTTATTATTAATCTTCCTATTCGTACTCGCCAAGAATAGAATAGATTACAGAAGCAACCTGTAATAGTTTCTTCGTGAGTCTATAGCATGAATATTAAGCAAATTCTTTCGCTTCTTCGTCGTTTCGCAGAAAATACAAAGAACTAGCTCCCACATATCTATGTGGGAGCTAGTTCTTTGTAATTTCTGTGGTGTGAGCCGTGTATATCTAACCCTGTGATGATTTTAGATATTTTAAACTCGTATCGAATAGTTTGTGTATGGAAAATATTAAAACTTTGTCCGATTTTCGTGAAATTTCATATTCGAACATTAGCTCGAAACACAAATCGTTGAGCACCTACGTAGTTTATTTTTGTAATAAGTGTTTACAAATGGAACACTGTCGCTTTACCTTCTAAACCTCGTATCTAAAAAATCAATGTTTTCTCGATAATATCTAGCTTGTATTAATCTAAAGTAGGTGTACAAAACTTCATTTTATATAGGTAGGTACTTTAGGTTAATACAAGCTAGATATATACGTAACTGAGCCTCATTTAAATAAAAATATATCATAATAAAATATAAAATTATTAAGTTTTTGTTACTATACTGAAAAGTTGTAGTTTTATAGAGTTTGTGACGATAAAGCGACGACACATCATATTATGGTGCAGATTTCAGTTAAAAACATATTTTTAAATTTATTAATCATGGGTTCCAAACAGGACTACGTGGACGAAGTTGCGAACTATAGCTTTCCCTTTTTTGAATAAATAGTTTGTGATATCATTACCCCTCCTTTTGGCTTCGCCGGGTAAAAAACTAAAACCTGTATGTGTGTATGTGTTCGTGTACTTTTACGACTACGTATGCAGTAGGTAATGGCAGTCGGCAATTAAAAAAGGACTTTAATACAAACTTTACCCTAAAGCCTTTATAAACATTACTAGCTGTATCCGTGACTTCGTTCGCGTGGTTTTTGAGGTACTTAAACCGTTTTTGGAGCGCTCGCAACGAAAGTCCGCAAAATAAAATTTTCAAATTGAATAAGTAGTTCCTTTAAATTAGATTAGATTAGCGCGTTTAAACAAACAAACGCTTCAGCTTTATAATATCAGTATAGATTGCAGTATACAAAGAAACTGACATAGAACTAGACATAACAAATTCGTACCAACGCGAAGGCTATAAGCTAGTAAATAATGAGATCAACGACTTTACCTACTCTATTTCTGCTCTATTAGATCACACTTTATATAATAAGGCCCTACGTATACTTTATAGGTATTACTTCTTATTAGAATAGGCTTAGTCTATTTTTAATATGAAGTTTTCAAAACACATGTCTGATCTTGACCGAAGCCCTACGATGTGTTCAGGTTCCGAGTATTGTATAACTAATGTGGCTTACAAATTAAGTATTTTTATATAAAGACGTACGTAGGCTATGACGTGCATAAGCTACCTTTACCTATTAAAGTCTAACTAATCTTTTATAATATGATGTATTCAAGAACACTATATCCAATAGGCTATTAACTATTTTTGATAGGATTATGAAGAACTGTATGTTGAGAAAGGTATAAAATAATTTGATTATGTAGAGTTCTACATACAAGGCGGATAATACCAGCTACTGTTACAGGCAACAGCAATAACATTTATACTGGTCTGTCACAGTTGACACTGTGTTATTTATATTCAGTTTCGAAAGAATTTTATGCCTTGAAGAAAATGATATGCCTTGATGTCATACCAAGTTTGAAAGTGAAAAATTTTTAAAAAGGTTATGAATTTAGGTCACCCTACTGCAGAAGCGAAGGGACACGCTCCAGGCGTCGTGCACTGTCACAGGAGGTACGCTATAGGGTCAACAGGGCAAATAGCGTGAAAATTATCTGTAATTGTAATAAACTATATACATAGGTATGTTGTAGTGATACAACCAGTTAAAACTACTTTTGACGGAATGTCTTAGGCAAAAGTACTTTTAACTGTTATTTCAGTCATAAGTATTATTAACTAAAGCATACGGTCAAAAGTACTTTTGACTGATTTTGCTAATCAATAGTACTTTTGACTGGTTAAGAGTTTTGACTGCAACAGGTACAGTATCACAATTTACAATTAGTTTGATTTAAAAATAATTAATTGAAAGCACTTATACTCGGTGAATTTATTAAAATACCTTAGTAGGCAACATCTGAAACTATAAGAGATACCGAAAAATACTGAAAAGAGTTGCGAGCTGGATTTTGATACAATCTTATCGTTAGACTAGCTGTGCCCGCGACGTCGTTCGCGTGGGTTTTGAGTGACATATACAGTTTATGCAGCGCACGCAACGAAAGTCAGTTATGTGGATAATTTCCCCCGTTTTTGCAACATTTCTCACTGACCCTTCGCTCCAATTGGTCGCAAAGTTATATAACATTTATATAACCAAAAGCCTTCCTCTATAAATGGACTATCCAACAAAAAAATATTTTTTTTAATCGGATCTGTAGTTTCTGAGATTATCGCGTTTAAACAAACAAATAAACAAACTCTTCCGCTTTATAATATTAGTATAGATTTTCAATAAATCGATTGACGTATAATATATTAGAAATCTGTCAATAGTTGATGTCTACACGATCTCACTCTTAATTTGTATCAGTCTTCTAAAAATATGCCACTAGCGTGCCTGTCACTCAAAATCATTTTGATATTGATATAAATATTATATCTATAAGAATATCAAGCTATAATAGCTCACCACCCAGACTGGCCAGACCCAGCGGTGGCTCTGGAAAGAGATATCTAGAGAACGCTGGGGGCCCTCTGCCCAGCAGTGGGAATGTTTGGGCTTATAATAAAAAAAATATCACAAAAGTTGTACCGAGATAGGAACAGGGGTTTCTACAGTTATGATTTCTAGGCGTAGATAAGGGACTCGACTAGTTACATAGTCAGATACTGTGACTCGGTAGAGTATGAAATTAATTGCACGTAAGGCAAGGCCCTATTGATTTATAAATCTGCTAGTAAGAAACCGTAGTGACCAAAAGTGCGTTTGTTAATTTTATTTCACTTCTAAATAATTATTTTAAAGCAATCCTGACTAAGGATAATCTGGAGCCGAAAAAAGAAAACCTTTATAAATTAAAGGTTTATTGGTTAGATGGGTGGTAACTGTAGTTAAGGGAACTCTTTCACGTTTTACAATAGCTACTTTGAAGTAATTTTTTAAGTATTATAAACTTATATTGCTAAAAAGCAAAGATAAACTTGAATATAAATAGGCGGAACGGATAAATTTTTAACAGCTCGCTTAGAAGTGCAAAAGAAAGATGCTTCATTGATGCCCCGGTTTCTGAAAGGATGATCAAATCGTAGATTGACTTCGCTCACGCGCTACGTTCACTAATGACCAGTTAGAATGGTTTGCTCAAATGTTAGCTGATTGACGATTTGATCATCCTTTCAGAAACCAGGAGTTACAAACACAACTGCTGTTTTTAATCAGAAAATAAGTGATAAGTAATATGCAGACACTAATAGCATAATATTAATGGCTACGCCCGTGAAAACTCAGACCTTCATAGTTAATTGTATAAATGCTGAAATAATACCTACATTAATAAACTTACTTGATTATAAATAACTTTATTTATTTTATTAAATTAATCTAATATAAAATTGACGTGTTACATTGTTTACAATCAAACTACACCTAAACATTTTTACCGTTTTCCATATTCTTTAGGTCTGAGAAAAGATCTTTAACTATTCTATATCGCTACATAATAAAATATATGGAAGAACTACGTTTGCCAGGTTTAATTCACTCTGTTATTGAAATATAATAAAAAAGAATATAACTTTTTACATACCTCTATATTATATAACCTATATACTTTTCACATACCTATATAATATATACCTATATATATAACCTATAGAATATAACTTTTTACATATCTATTATACTATGTCTAGTTACCTGCATAATACTCAAAAACTGTGTAGTATTATTTTAAACAGCTGTTTTTCAAGTCACTAATGATTCCGTAACTTTGTACAAATTAAATAACACTCAATAATTTCACACACTTTGAAGTAAGGTAATATTATATAATATTAACATAATAATAATAATATGCTCACCTTTTAATTGTTTAATTTTGATGGCTTTTTTTTCCTGTGTACACAAAAACAATTTTTTTATTACGTTCTTGTGCGCGATTTGCTATTTCTTGTCATACGATTGTAATTTTTTTATTTAACTAAACTTCATAATTTAGCGTCTATTTTGCAATTGAATTTCGAACTATCGCCAATAATGAAATAAATGAAAAGACTGTGCGCCGAGACGCATTTGGCAAGTGCAAGCGGGCGCATGACGGCCAAGGCTATTTCTATATCTGTATATTATAGGTATGCTGTGTAATATCTTGTTGGTTCTACTGTACTGGTACGGACATAATTGCATCACATATATATAAAGACGAATATTTCTAAGTCTATTACGCGATTAAGAATTAATAATAATAATCACCAAGCTATTTAATCTGCTACCCTGACTAAAAGAAACGCTACCACACTCTCACTAGTCCTTGTTTTTTTACGTATTATGTTTTGATTAACTAAGGGCCGATTTTTCAATTGTCAGATAACTTTAATCAGTTGAATAAACATGTGACTTTGACATTTGTTCCATACAAAATCTGCCAAAGTTATTTATTCCTTAGATTAAAGTTATCTGACGATTAAAAAATCGGCCCTAATACAATATAATTATTATACTACAGTTTCATTGTCATAAGGTAAATAATAAATATCGCTGTTAATTCAATGGTGCTTAGTTATGAAAACAAACGACAGTATGTTTGAGAACGACAATGTAACAATTAAGACTTGAACTTCATTGGTGCTTATAAACAGTCATTCCTTTGATTAACCCCTTAATATCCTCGATTGAACTGTGACACCAATAATATTGACGGTCATGTTTCAAACGCATTACTTGTTTGTTTAATTGAAAATCAATTTGTGTACCTACTAGTACTGTTATCGTTAACTTTAAAGACTTGACAGGCAAAAACGGAGTCAGTAATACAATCGTCAATTTATTTTCGTGTATATTCGGAAATAAAATAAAATCATTACTGTATTACATTGAAAATTTTTGGAAATTATAATAATAATATATATGGACACCTCACACCACGTCAATCTGGTCCTGTGCTAAGATCCGAAGAACTTGTGTTGCAGGTATCAGACAACGGAAATATATATAATTCTTTTATACTAAATACATATTTAAAAAATTTATTATATTATACACAAATTTAATACACATCCATGACCCAGGAACATTGAAAACTTTTTGTTACCTCGACGGGATTCTAACCAGCGACCTCTCATTCGAGCACGAACGCGCTCAACCACTGCGCTACCGAGGTCGTCAATTGTTTGCTCTTAGCCTACAGGTTTCGATGTCACAAAAGCCAAGTATATCATTAACTTAACTAAATAACTGAAATCAAAAATTATTCATACCTTTAAGACCAACGTAGATTTTCAACAATCGTTTGAAATTTAATTATTTATTCACCCAATAATAGTTATTGTGCGAAATATTTCACTATTACCAATTTTACAACTATACGACAAATGTAATAGATATACTATGAACTTGTGTCATATTGTCGTAGCGGTCGTAACACAGTATCGTGCCGCTTGAAGTTCATACGAAATGCAATACCAACCTATTTGTGCGGCGGACTATTCCAATAAAAGAGTAAGTAAGCTGGGCTATAAAGTTTTATCGCGAAATTGAAATATAGTAGATATATAATGTCACTAAATGTTAATGAGCATAAAAGTTATAATGAGCATTCCATTGAATTTGTGGAGTTTCGAAATGCAATCTTAGATAATGTTTTTTGGGGTTCCATACTACGGTGGCTAAAACACAACCATAGAGGATCACTTTGTTAGATCAGCTGTTTTATTATTATAGTACTATTATAACTTGTAGACCACACTTAGCTACGTTTAACTATAAGTCTACAGCTATCGCATATAGTACAACTTGTATGTTTATCACTAAATATTTACCTCAATTCAAGTTAAGAATTTAGTATCTTTATTTCACCTAGGAAACAAATAAAAAATACAGATCCAATTAGGTGAACCTCCGATGTGTATGTGGCTATCATTGCAACAATTAATAATAGCTCCCCTCACCGATTTCGGTGTCGGTAGCCGATTTCATTGAAACTAGGCCAGCTACGCAGGAGTTATTTTATAGTGCCCAAGTATGTGCGCAATATACAAAGACACTCTTCCTTTTACTCTCATAACCCAGTGGGAAAGATCAGGCGCAGGACCGACTTTCTACATGCCCATCCGACGCATGGATCATCTTTCTTGTCAGACAATCAGGTGATTCGTCTGCATTGTCCTAACCAAACTTGAAAACAACATTTTTTGTTGTTCCAACGCGGGAATCGAACTTACGACCTCCGAGTCGAGAGCAACAATTAGACACAAGTATCTCTACAGAATAATATTTACTCATAATCAATATTTCTATTGTTTAATATCAACAAAACATTATTGTGCTACTAAATAAAATAGATAAAACAACTCACATATTATTATAGTAGCGGAATGGCCCTCCCAAAAGAGGACCCCACACCCAACGGTGTTGTTGACTGTTTATGCAGTTGTGAAACAACAAGCCGCTTCCTCCCAATGATACATATTGAATGGTCAACAATATTATTATTAACAATATTACTGATAGTTTTATATTATTACTTTACTTTGTTTGACTTTTGATAAGCTAATCGTATTGTTGTTTAATAATTAATACGCGTAGATGAACTCTTTAAAGGATTCGAGGCACAAACTCTAAATCGGATACGTGGATATAACCAACCTAAATCTGTAGGCTTTGTTTTTTTCAGTCTCCTTCTTTATGGAATCGCGTAAAGTATTTCGATGGCTCTTCATCCATAGTAGCTGTAAATCCGTCGTTCAGAATTTTTTTTCGGGTTTTTACGGTTGCCTGCTTCTATCCGATAAGGCAAATAAGTTATAATTTCTTTTTTACTTTTATTTCGATTATTTTTTTTTTAACAAAAATTACAATATCAGCACTTATCAGGATGTTGTTCTTTACATTCAGTCAATTTGTAGAGTGTCCTAAATTGTTTTTATCAATGGACATGTACTTTTTCTGTACCTATATAGGTATCTATAATTTTGTCATGTTTAAGTAAATCTAGGTAAGTAAATCAAGGCATTGTGCCCAGCCAACCTAAAGAAAAGTGAACTGCCCGCAATTTTTTTTTATTCATGTTTTATATGTGGCACCATATTACAACCTCAGATATTTACAATAATAATAAACTATTTACTAAATTGAAATTACTTTTTTATGTTTTAGATAAAGTTTCTCGAAGTTGAACTGAGAAAACAATGCATTCTACAATAATTAGACCTTGTTTTAAAATGTGTAATGGCAGGAGTATGGTACGGAGGTAATATTCCAAAATGTCGTAAAAATAGCTTTATTTAAAGCATTAAAAAACAAAATATGCAGCTACTACTACTATCTATATTATAGTTACCTACCCTATTTTTGGTCTCTCTTCCTTGCCTTGACAATTATAAGTCATGCGTTTTATTTTTTACAGATTAAATGATTGTATGACAAAGACTGAAAATCATATTAAATCAATCCCTGATTTTTATAAAGAGAAATCTATTTTCATAACTGGAGGTACTGGATCAATTGGCAAGGTTTGCTTTTCTATGACATATTATCATTATTTAAATTAAAATGATATAAAAATATGTCAATGTTATCATAATTATAATAATAAATCTGAAATTCGGAAATATTTTTATCAGTCTTTTTTTCAGTCACCGGTCGATATTTTTATGTTACTTATTTTTACAGCTGCTTATAGAGAAATTATTATATAGCTGTCCTGATATCGGAAAAATTTACATGCTAATACGAGCTGATTCTGAAGAACATGCTAAGAAACGCATCCAAAGTATTATAAGAGTAAGCCCAGTTTTATTAATATTGAAACTTCAGGTTTACTATTATCAAAGTATTTTATCAGTAAGCCCAAAGCAGAGCAAATCTAGTCTTCTTAATACTGGTTAATACTAGATTATATTTGCATGCCTGTGCTATGGCAAAATTTTTAAATTGAATTTCCTTCTTGGTCTAGAAATAAAGTTAAATTTAACATCTTGCATTGTAATTGCGTTTGACCGTAGGTTGAAAATATAAAATTGTATGAGTTTTTTCAACAGATGGCGCTACAGTATCTAGCAATGTAATTTTAGATTCTAATAAGCATGCTTAATTTTTTTCAGGATTCGTCATTTAATAGACTTAAAAAGGAGAATGTGGAATCTAAATTAGTTCCAGTTCTAGGAGCATTAGGTTCCCCTAATCTCGGCATACAACAAACTGACCTAGAGAAAATAACGAATGAGGCTTCTATTATAATACATATGGCTGCTACAATTAATTTTAATGAACGATTACAAAAGGCAATGGCATATAATGTAATGGGAACTGCAGATGTTCTCAGACTAGCAAAGAAGTTGAAAAATATTGAGGTATGTTTGTAAGTTTGTTGTTTTGCAAGAGGAAAATGTGAAACAGTGAAAAATAAAGAGATAAAAACTTTTATCTCTAAAATATTTATTAATTAGTCTTAAATATTTATTAATTAGTATTTTAACAGGCTTTTGTTCACGTATCTACGGCGTATTGTGTTGCCGTTGCAGAAAGAAGGGATATACAAGAAACTCTCTACAAAATCCCAAATATAAAATCGGTTATAGATAACATAAATAAAACTCTAGAAGAATGTAAGGACCGGAATATAGATTTAGATATATTGGGTAAGTTTTAGATATTTATGTTATAAAAATAATAAAAATAAACATGTATGTCTTCACACCATGTCAATCCAGTCCCTGTGTTGCTTACTGATACCATCATTACTTTATGAGTCTTCAGGCTTAATATCTAATTATTTCTTCTGGTAATATAAAGCTAATAAAATTTTATCTTGATTTCGAGAGTTCATAGTAGGTACAATCTATCATTCAAGATAATCAATGCATGTTTAAATTTATGAAAATAAATAATATTAAAGAAGTAATGGTCTAAATAATAATTTAATATGTCAAATAAGATTTACAAGCAATGTTTTATTTTACATTTCAGGAAGCGCCAGTAACGCGTATGTGTTCACAAAATATCTAACGGAGAGTCTTGTGGCTGAAGAGAGTGACAATTTTCCTGTGGCCATTGTAAGACCAACAATGGGTTAGTTTGTTAGTGATACCCGATTATTATGAAGTTAATGTATTAAAATATGTAGTATAGTAATAATACACTAAATACTTGCAGTTTTTTCCCACTGTATTAGTTATTTTACAAATTATTTCTTAAAATACACGACCGATTTTGACATAGTCATCATCAGGTGTGTCGACTATGTCGAAACCGGTCTTGTATTTTAAGAAATAATTTGTAAAATAACTAATAAAGTGGGAAAAAAGTGCAAGTATTTAGTGTATTATTATCTACTATATAACATGTATTTCCATCGAGAATCTACGGTACAGTCGCATCCTAAATATATTTAATGTAAGTTTGATAAATAGCGAAAAAACACACTTCTCAAAACACATTTAGCAGAGACATCTGCTTAAAACCATGGAACTAAAATGAATTGCACGTGGCATATTATCAAGTACGAAATTGTGTTTGTCCTTCATTAGTAATTATAACATTAAATTAAACTAAGTAGAGTTATAAACTCCTTATTTTCTTATTAAAATAAGTGTTTTGAAGACGGTTTCTAAATTATTACCCGAGTTAAAGTCATCCATTTAAATTAATGTCCTAGTGCGTTCACAGATGGCACTTATGCTTACATTGGAGCAGAATATATTAGTTATTCAATTTTTAAATGGCTTACTTACTCATTAATATTTTCATATAGGTACTTAGGATTTATTTATAAACAAAATGTTTCAGTATCCTGCTGTTTAAATGAACCTACCAAAGGCTATCTGAATAATTTGAACGCTCATTCGCTCGTCTTGTATTATATTGCTAATGTCATACCAATGCTGTACGCAAAACGAAAAAACGTACTAGATTTTATTCCGGCAGACTACGTTTGCAATACGATAATTCTCGCTGCTGCAAATGTTGCTAGGTAAGAAAATATAATCTATTTACCTCGGAAAAGTGATTTGAGTAAACATAACTAAGAAGCTGTGAGGTTATCCGTGGGGTGTCACAGAAAGAATAGCATCTTCCATGAACCATCTTCTCCCGAGGATGATGTAAAAGGCAACAGAAAGAATAGGTGCAAAAAGAGTAGTCACTATAACTGTGTCATATGATTATACCTACTTTTCTCATTCTAGAAATGTTTTTTTTTGTCGTCAGAAACTATGACTTTATTTTGAAAAAATGACTTTATTTTTTATTATTTTTAATAACAAAAAAAAAGAAAAAAATACCTTTCTAGAATAAGAAAAGGTCACTCCTATAATCACCTCCCAAAGTTATATTTATGTTCTTTTTACACTCTGTATAACCGGAAATGAAACTGCCCTCGCCAAAAGCGTGGCGAGTATTATAGGCAACTACACCTAATGAAGTACTTTGGAGAGGCTTATGTCCATCCGTGAACGTCATAGATGGAACGATGACGTTAAAGACGACGAAATAATAAACCGTTCGGTTTCTTTATCTACAGATGATGCAAACAACACGTCGAGTACCTAACATTATGTACTGTTGTAGGTCAAAGGATCTGATGGTATATAACAGCGCTTCCTCCTATAACAATCCATTGTCATTTGAAGACATGACGTCGACTATCTGCTCCTACTCCAGTAAGTTAGTAGAATATAAAATGATATCGAATTCGAACCAGTAAGGGTTTATGTTAAACTATTTTCATATATTTCTTTCATTGAATAAATAAATAAAAAACCGTACTGCCAGTTAAAGTTCTCCGCTCTTATTTTAGTGAAATTATTAATTACTTATCACATTTTAGGCAACGTTACGTTATTTATTATGCAATGAAAGTAGTTTGTATACTTTAGATAATATCGGGATTAAGTGACTCGCCTATGGCATCCAGCTCTAGAAAGGCCTTCAGAGCTCTTATTTCTAAAGTAGTTCCTCGCAAAAATTATTAAAGGAATGACTGACTGATTTCAGTCAATATTTATCAAGTCGGTAGATATATACTTATAAAAAAAACAAGTAATATGATAACAAAATTATACGTGCATAAAATACTTTTTATAACCCGCCCATTTTTGTAAGACGTTGATGATTTTGAGTTATGTATTTTGTATAATATAATACTTTTTATACTTACTTATGATGTAAGTAAAGTAATTTTTTCACAAAATTATTCAATTAATAATTTCATTAAATATATTATTAGGAGGTAAATTTTAAGTGGCAGTTCGGCGGGACTAAATATTATTGGCCTCCATATACTTATATAAGAAAATTAACCTTTTCAGTACTCGCTTTGTTCCTAGCCTTATTTAATATTTTTACTTACTTTTTATGTTGTTACTTAGTCTACAATTCTAATTAGCTATAATTTATTATTTATATATAAAATGGTATGAATGTTGTTTAGATAGAGACAATGTGATCTTCCAACCAGTTATAGTTGTCCTTATTTTACGTATTACCAACTCTTATTTACTTTGTCGTATAATTACTGTAATTTGGAAAAAAGAGACATCAATGTCTCGACTCATGCAGTCAACTGCATTGTCATTTTTTCTGTTTCTAAAAAATATTTATATATTGAGATTATTTCTCAGCGCCTGCTCTATGCATAATTATGTTTTTGAAACTGCAGAGACTCCGAAACGAAGTACGCGTTATCGTCGACAACACGTGAAAAAGTGTAGTTTATATGACTATAATATATTATGTATTTTTATTCTATAAGGTATTTATAATAGGAGCCTATGTAGCCTGAAATAAATGTTGTTAAATTAATTTTTATTATTGTAATGTTTTTGCAGATAAACCCTTTTATCCGAGTCTGTTCTTCACGGATTCGAAGATAGTCTGGCACACTGTTATGTACCTAAAGAATGTCATGCCGGCATTTTTTATCGATACATGGAATAAAATTCGTGGACTTAAGACCAGGTAGGCACTATCATATTATCTATAGTATGTCCGAGATAAATTTAACCTGAACGTAAACAAACCCGTCTATGACACAACCAAAAACTAGTAAGTGATGCCAATTGGCCAATATTATTAAAATGATTTTTGTTTTCTATGAATCCATAGACTATAGGTTTGTATTCTACAATCGGTAGTGTCAAAATGGCGTATTTTATCAGTGAAAGATTTTCATTTGATGTTTAAACATATTAATTGTTTTAAAATGTATGAAGTGTAATCCTTTAATATACCTGTGAAAGTGTTGATAAGTGTGCACAATAAGTGAATTTATGTGAAAATGTTGGTGTTTTTGTTTTGTTTACGTTCAGGTTAAATTTATCAGGGACCTTTCTAACGTCTGAAAATAATAAAACCCAGTGCGAATCGAACTCGGTTCCGTACAAACCTTTTGACTTAGAATTTTCATTTTGTTAAAGCTTAAAGATATAATTGACTTTCATATTTGTTATGAGTTTCAATTGTATACCTCTAATAGTCAGGGTTCCCCCATACATTGTTTTCACTTGATTAGTATCAAGCTAATTTTTCGTGAGTAAGTACCTTCATTTTGATGAGTCGCCCAAGAATTTTTTGGACGGAACTCTTGTTTGTGGTAGCTAACAGAGATAGCAAGAATAAAGTTTGTGGATTTGGTGATTCCAAAATATTTATTAATTTTTTAATAAATCAGCAGACAAAATTATTGTCCTACAAATTACGTGGTACGTTATCCCGGTCCTACGCTCGAAAGTTGAGAATATTTTTTTATCTAGTACCACAATCGAGAGTTCCGTCCAAGAAATTATTGGACGTCTCATCAAAATATAGCTACTCAATAAAAATTAGCTTGATACTAATCAAGTATGTGAAAACAATGTATGGGGGAACCCTGACTATAAGCAATAATGCGGAAAACGGTAGTAAGTTTAAATATATTAAAAATTAATAAAAACATATTTTTTAATAACGAAAAATTTACGGTTTTCGCAATTTTTTCTTTATCTTTAGATACTTATTACAAGACCTTCCTTCGTATTCCATGTGTATTAAATGATGTGTATTAAATTTGTATATAATAAAAATCTTAAGTATTAAATATATTTCTGTTGTCTGGTATCTGTAACACAAGTTCTTCTGACACTTAGCACGGGGCCAGATTGACGTGGTGTGAGGCGTCCATAGATATTATTATTATTATCTCGTTGCCTCCTGTAGTTCCATTGCTGCTACAAAGTAGAACTCGAGACAAAGTTTTGGTGTTATTCAATATTAACCACAATAATATGTATGTTTACAGGGAAGTCCATTCACAGCAGAGTTTGATAAGGATGTTATCTACGACTAATTTCTTCTACAGACACTCGTGGACCGTTTCGAACGAGAACGCATGTAAACTTCATAGATCTCTCAGCGACGTAGACAAAAAAGTATTTCCTTGCGATCCAGCGGATATTGTCTGGAAAGAGTATATATTAATGTACATTCAAAGTGTTTTCAGAGGAATGAAAAGGAGTAAATGACATTAACTTTAATGGAATTTAATTTTATTTGCCTTGTGTGAGGGTAGCTGGTAGCGACTTAGCATACGATTACAGATGTAGGTAGTAGTAGGTAAGTATAGGTATATTTAATTATAAAATATAATATAGAGATTGAGATAAATGAAAAAGAAAAATTGTGACGCCATTATTATAATATGATCGTCATATTTTGTCCCAGGCAGTTCGTATAAAACCATAACATTCGTACCGATGAATAAGCATGAAACGTTCTGGGTTTTGTGTAATTCGAACTCGTGTAGGTATTCTTACTTAACAAAAAAAATCTTGTTACTCTCCAAAACTGCAAAATAGGTAAAAAATATATTTGAGAGCGCCTTCGAAGATTCTCGAGCAAGGACTTCTTCAAGTTGCTATCTAATACGTTGAGACAAGTTCAAGCAGGAAGCCTTAGCACGATGAGGAATACAAAATCACCATACAATACACACTAAGTAAAGTTTTCACGATATGCGCGAGTAATTTTAGTTTGTACAAGTAGAATATTATTTCATATTACAATTAGAATAGTATTTCAATATCATATAGATAATGGATAATGTGGAAAAAGCTTGCAAAGAATAATAAACACCATTATAATTTTTTACATTTATTTATCTATAAGTATTTAATTAACAAAATAATATACCTAATCATTGAGCATTTTTGTTCACAAATACCCAATTATCTTGGTTTATTACGATAGTATATCCGTTATTTATACACTGCCCTTACTAATAAAAATAAATTATTGTCTATATTAACACCACGCATAACTTATACAGGCTGTGATTTTTTTTTCAGTTTCTATAACTTTGTGATAATATGAAAGTGTTTGTCTGATACATTAGAAAAGTCACATGACAGACAAAGAACAACAAGCAACGTTGTATATAAGTTATCCGTTGTGTAGCTATTTTATTAGTAAGGAGGAAATTATTTAGAATTTAAACATAAAATACAAACATAAAGCTCTATACAAATCAAATAGTATGTGATGTGACATGAGTGTTGCACTCGGCGTCGAGATTTTTGCACTTCTTTATCTATAAACTGGTTCATCAAGATCTTTTCTTGATCTCCCTTACAACAAAAACACATTATGGACTTTTTAAAAATATATTTTCCATTATTGTTTTTGACTTAATATAGCACAAAACGATAAAATAACATGCTAAGGACGTGTTTCACCAAGCAATGTTAATGTTAACGCCATGTTAAATATCATGATATCCCTCTCGTATTTCCTGTCAATGAATGAGATGGCATGGTATTTTAACATGGCGTTAACTTTAACATTGCTTGGTGAAACATGGCCTTTGTATGAAAAACCACACAAAGCAATAAATTTTTTTTTTAATTCTTAAAAGTATTGCAAAACGTAATTAGGTGATGGCTTAATTCTATATTATCAAGCTTTGGATATATGAGTAGTTTTGGGGAGAGTTGACAAAGAAATTACTCATACTAATTTTATACCAAAAAATATAAAAAAGTCGTTCTGCGTACTACAGTGAGACGCCCAAATTACGCCTTGACATGTAATTACATGTTGTTATTTAGTCACACGCGCATTACATATATAAAAACCGTTCTTGTTTATTTGGTCTGAGACTTCAATAGAAACTTCTTGATTCCAGAACAGTATTTAGGGATGTACGCATTCCAGTCGATGCTGCACGGGTCAAACGGGAACTGTTTCTTGTCCAGGGTCGATAGAGAGTCGTACAGCTCCCGTGTCTTCGGTGCTTGCATGATCCATGTCCGAGACGTGAAGTACTCTAGTGTGTCGCGGATGAAAACTGCTTTAGACTGGATCTTCACAAACCTGTAAAGTTATACTTTACATTAACATTAACAACAAGTTTGGTTAGGAGAATGCAGCCTGATCACCTGATTGTCTGTCAAGAAAGATAATCCATGCGTCGGATGGGCATGTAAATAGTCGGTCCTGCGCCTGTTCTCTCGCCAGTCGTGTCGGTCCTTGTGTACTTATTGCGCAAACACAATAATGCACTATAAAATAACTTCTGCGTAGCTGGAAGCCCGGTTTCAAGGAAATCGGGAACCTACATCGAAATTGGTGTGTGGATATATTTATATAACTCTTATCAATAGCTCCCAAAATAATTTTAAGACTAGGAAAATTCACCTGCTGTTTTTTCCCATCAACATGAGAATAACGTCTCCTATATACGCAGGTATAGTTTGTAGGAACAATGTTATTAGAAACACCAGCCATCTGTACTTCGTGAATATCAACATCGGCATTGGTATATCGTCTGAAAGTAGAAAACAACACTCAGTCTAATAATTCCACAAATGGGGACTAAAACATAATTGCTTTTAAACCATTCTAAAAAAGTATAATATTTTAGCAACTTACTGAATTGATGCGTATGGGAATAGTCCATAATGTGGCCCACCAATTGTTTCAGCGTGATTGGGTTATCCCCGCTAGTACAACTATTGTAGACTTGAACGTCTTCAGAACTGTAAAAAATAGACCTATATTACGTAAAAACCTTACCAAAAAATTCAAAAAATAATGTATTTAAAAATAATTATAATAAAATTTGACGACCTCCGTAGCGCAGTTGGTTGAGCGCGTTGGCGCTCGAACGAAAGGTCGCGGGTTCGAATCCCGCCGAGGGAACAAAAAAAGTTTTCAATGTTCCTGGGTCATGGATGTGTATTAAATTTGTGTTTAATATAATAAAAATCTTAAATATGTGTATAGTATAAAAGTATTAAATATATTTCCGTTGTCTGGTACCTCTAACACAAGTTCTTCGGATACTTAGCACAGGGCCAGATTGACGTGGTGTGAAGCGTCCATAGATATTACAATTACTATTACAATTACAATTTTACACGCGTTTTTAAGCCGTGAAAATCTTAGGTTAATTCACCATACGTAGGAATGGTTGACAATGATAAAATATGTAGGTACTGAGTAAGCTTGTTGGCATAAACGGCGCATACGACGGTAAAACTTTACTGCCGTTTATATCAACAATGAAACGAGCGTCTATAGCATCGGAGTCGCTGCGAGGCTGCGGCTGAGTCGCAATCACTGTCGCGGCTCTAAAGGCAATTCCCTAATATTTCATTAATCGGCATATAACATCTATCACTTCCTATGTCGGACGGACGACGTTGGCTGAATGCCTACTGAGGGAGGCATTGCCAAAATAAAGAAGAAAGAGAAATTCAATTCTGTATCACGTTTGGACAACTTAACTCTTAGGTACTACATGTAGGAGATGTAGGACATAGTAAAACTTTTTTTTTAAGTCTTTATTCAAAACTAATTATTGTTACATAAAAACAAATGACAATAATTATCCCCATTCAAAAACCATTTAAACTGATTTTAATTATAGAATGGTTACGGCTAAAAAATAACGTTACCTTTTGCATCTAGTGGCAGAAGCAATGGTTAAGTTTGTGACGTAGTCCACTGGCACCAAGTCTATGTTGTTGTTGGGGTTGGCCATAATGACCCTGGTCATGCCTTTGCCTATAGACGTCATCAGTGCTGTGGCTCCGAACCAGTTGTCCACCCACCCGACGAGAGGTTCCGCGTCACTTGCTGATACTGAAACAAATGATACAAATATTTATAGTACATGAAATTTATATAAAGTACGCAGAAGTAAATTTTCGAAATTCCGGTACAACTCGCTTATTGCGAGACGATTGAAATCAAAATAAAATAATAACAAAGGTGATAAAATGAAAAAATCGACTGACTAATTATAAGTTTAGTTACCCCTGTTTGAAACAGTTAAAATAAATTAAAGAGGATGAATAACTTAATACTTTTATTATTTATAGACATGAATTATATTTCGCTATATTATTAATCGGAGCCATGTACATCACCTCCATCAACCCTTGTTATTGGAGGTACGCCTACGCTTTTAATAAGTTACGGTGACCGCTAAGGCCACTGCTTTAAACACAACGGAAAGCGAGGCGGTGAGACTAGCCATCTTACTGTGCAGTGTGCAAACGCTTCTAACCTAAGGGTAAGCGAGGCGGTGAGACAAGCCATGTTATAGTGCAGAGTGCCAATGCTTATAACCCAACGTTAAGCGAGGCGGTGAGACAAGCCATGTTATAGTGCAGAGTGCCAATGCTTATAACCCAACGTTAAGCGAGGCGGTGAGACTAGCCATGTTATAATGCAGTATGCGAACGCTTCATACACAACAGTAAGCGAGACGGTGAGACAAGCCATGCTATAGTGCAGTATGCGAACGCTTCAAACCCAACGGTAACCGCGGCGATGAGAGAAGCCATGTTATAGTGCAGTGTGCGAACGCTTCAAACCCAACGGTAAGCGAGACGGTGAGACAAGCCATGTTATAGTGCAGTATGCGAACGCTTCAAACCCAACGGTAAGCGCGGCGATGAGAGAAGCCATGTTATAGTGCAGTGTGCGAACGCTTCAAACCCAACGGTAAGCGAGACGGTGAGACAAGCCATGTTATAGTGCAGTATGCGAACGCTTCAAACCCAACGGTAAGCGCGGCGATGAGAGAAGCCATGTTATAGTGCAGTGTGCGAACGCTTCAAACCCAACGGTAAGCGAGACGGTGAGACAAGTTTTGTTATAGTGCAGTGTGCGAACGCTTAAAACCCAACGGTAAGCGAGGCGGTGACACCAGCCATGTTCTAGTGCAGTGTGCCAATGCTTCAATCCCAACGGTAAGCGAGGCGGTGAGTGTAGCCATGTTATAGTGCAGTGTGCCAATGCTTATAACCCAACGGTAAGCGAGGCGGTGAGACTAGCCATGTTATAGTGCAGTGTGCCAAGCAAAGTTACTGCTTGACACAATGGACTACTGTCGATCGGTAACTTTGACACAACACTCTCACCGTGTTCTAGGTTGTGGTTAAGCGGTAATCATAACTAAGAGCGGCGCTCTATAAATTATACACCGCACCCGCGCCGCCTCGCTCGCGGCTGTTTGAGGCATCTAAAAGTGTTGACATAAAATCCAAAATGTATTCGAACTTCAAAATGAAATGATACCCAAATATAAATGTTTTATGTTACACATTTGTCCTAAAAGCTGTTAGTGAAGCTTGCTAGCATAGATTGTTTAATCGTTTAATGTAGTACCAGCTAGTTAGCTTTTACTACAGTTTAAATTCTTACCGATAGCTGGTCGGACGATCACAGCCGGGACATGTCCGTGGTTGTCAGCGACCAAGTTTTCTGCCAGTGCCTTAGTAAATGTGTACGTATTGGGCCTTCCCTCTGAAACAGTTTAATTTTCATTAGTACACACCACTTCCATCGTAAGCAAAGTAACCATAAACATTCATGACGTATTGTGAGTATTAGTTGGAATATTTAATTAAATTTCCAGACTATTGTAACTAGGGTTTATATATGACAGGCGTTTGCCGCATTTGACAGGCATTTTAAGTTTTAGACAGTTTTAGACGGCTTTGATATTAGACATGCATTTTCAAATTACGCGATGTCTTTTGCTTATTAGTTATTACCTACAGTGTTTTGCTTTAGACAGGCATTTTTCTGAAAAATCAGGCACATTAGGATGCCTGTACATAGTAATGTACAGGCATCCCTCTATTTACATATGGTACCCCAATTGTAACTCGTACTCGAACGAACGAACTGGGGCCCTTATACTCGTACTTCACACCGAAGACACGTTGTTTATGATATAACGCCGGTTTTTGAAAGGCTAATCAAATATATGATCAACTAACATGGCATTCTGATTCTGATTTGTAAACATTTAGCAGAGAGAAAGAGCGGGATAGATATTATACAGAGTGTTTATACACCAAGACAAAGGATTTTTTAACATCTCATATAAATACTTACAATAATGCGATAAAAAAATACAAAGGTCTAAATGAGGAGTGAATCTTACTATGCTAAGGTTCGCGGGCTCCTTGTCTATACACACAAACTGGAGTTGAAAATCATCACTTTCGTGACTTTTATGTTTAATCGCGATTTGTTGGGTTATAGTAAGTAATTTTTATGAGGTGCAAAAACAAAAAATGCTCTACGTCCTTCACTTCACACTATATTCGGCTTGATATATGAACCATGAGACATCCTGTATACACCGGCGCTTAGTACACGTCTTGTACAGTGAACATCCTATATAGAACCTCCGTAGCGCAGTGGTTCAGCGCGTTGGTGCTCGATCAAGAGGTTGCGGGTTCCAATCCCGCTGAGGGAACAAAAAGTTTTCAATGTTCCCAGATCATGGATGTGTATTAAATTTGTGTATTAATATAATAAAAATCTTAAATATGTGTATAGTGTAAAAGTATTAAATATATATTTCCGTTGTCAGGTATCTATAACACAAGTTCTTTGGATACTTACTTAGCACAGGGCCAGATTGACGTGATGTGAAGCGTCTATAGATATTATATTATTATTATAATGACATCATTATAAAAATAAACCGGTAATGGCGACAATTATTTTAACTCTTATTAGGCTGTAAGTTAAATTGCGGCCATAAGGGTTATTTATTAGTTTATCAGGTAATTGGTTCTGCTAATTTTGTTGTTACTTGTTAATTTGTTATACAAAGACAGTTTATTATATACCTAAATTATTAATTTTATGTTTTTACGAGGGCATTATTTGTGCAGTAAAATAATAAAATCAGGTAATTTGAAGTCATGTTCATAAACATGAGGCACAAACACATCATCTGAATATTTTAAGCGCGCGTTAATTAGTTTTCTCGCGCATAAAATACATGAATAATACGTTAGTTCGTATTTATTTTATTTTTAGATGATATTTCACGGTATTAAATGAGAAAGGAGCACATGGATCGCCAATGCATACCGGCAAAACGTAGGTAGAGTCTATTCCGTTAAAGAAGACTCATCGCAATAAAAACAAAAAAAAACTTAAATCTTATCTATTTATATCGTATTTAGCTATTTGTGGGAATAACCTGTTACATATAATACTCCTTATGTAAAATAGACTTAGAGCAGTTTGCCGAATACTTTCAGTCATCATCAGTCAGTTGCAGCTCTTGATAAATTATGAAAAAATAGATGAAATCTCTATAATGCGGCGTCAGTATTCCCAGATGCTGACGCCGCATTATAGAGATGGTCCAATCTCCGTAGGACCATGATTATAATGTTAAGTCCCGATTTCACCAAGGCATGTAAGTGTTAACGGCTTGTTAAATTACCATGCCTTCTCATTCATTGATAGGAATTACGAGAGGAACAACATGATATTTAACGAAGGATTAACTTTAACATTGCTTGATGGAACACGCTCTAAGTCTTTTCTTTGTCCACATAGTGGGCGAAGCCAAGTCAAAACTTCGAGTATAATTACAAAAATTAAGCACAATACTCACTCAAAAGTTTTTTAATCTGGTCTTCATTAATTCCGACTTCGATTAACTTCTTGACTTCGTTTAGGGAAGCAGGTGCGGGGTAGATGATTTCGTGGACGATGTCTTTATCGGCGTTACTGTACGCCGTAGACATGTATACAAAAGCCTGAAATAGACAGGAATTAGCTACTAGCTGATAAGTAGGGTAATTCTTTACCGCGAGAACCGTATCAAAATCCGTTCAGTAGTTATAAAGAGTAACAAAAATCCATCCATACTAACAAACTTTCGCTTTTTTATTATAATTATTATGTATGTACCTACAACACTAATGATTATATATTAGTATGTTACTTATAGTATTATATATTATGTATTTTTTTCTTACCAAATATTGTAGAACGTAGTACACGCCTAATTGTTTAAATTTAAATTTTTCCTTTGAACTTGGAAATTTGAATAAGTAGCACCTTTGTACATAATATATAAATTGTGTCTTTATTTAAGTTTCTATTGTTTCTTATCTTTTTAAATGTGTGTACATAAATTATTAAATAAATAAAAAAATATTAGTATGATATTGAAACATTGCGAAGTAAACTCTGTTCATTGTGAAATTTCGTTATATTATAGTTGTGATTAAGAAAAACTATAGTTCCACTAACAAATGAACTTTTATTATTAGCAAGGACGAACCTTAAATGAAAAGGGGTTTGGAATTTAACCTAAACGTAAAAAACCAGAAACACCGAAATTTTTACATATATACTTACTTTGACTGGAATGTTAAAGGATTACACTTCATTATCCAATACATTTTTATAACAATTAAACAAAAATTAATATATTTTAATTTTAAATGAAAATCATTCACAGAAAAAATACGCCATTTTTATACTGCCGATTGTAGAATATAAGCCTATAGTCTATGGATTCATAGCAAACAATAAATAATCATTGTACCTATTAATATTGGCCAATGAGCGGTTTTTATTTTGACAGTTCTACTAGTTTCAGAAAACTGCTGATAGATGGCATTAAACGTAAGTAATATGTCAAGTCCTGTGTAAAATGTCAATTTCCGCTTTGTTTTTTGTTTGTTTACCTTTCAACTTTCTTTCTTTTACTTGCAATAGTTTATTATTTATTAATTGTGCCCTGAGAACTAAACTAAACATGAATAGTCCATGCGCAGTACAATTTTGTAAAAATATAGGTAACCACCGCTTTCCCTAAGATGAAACTCGGAGATTAAGATGGATAGAGGCTATCAAACATATAAAAACAGGATTAACTATAAGAAAAAAATCCTTCATATTATGTTAAACTCACTTTACGCCAGCAGATTTCATCTCTCCGTCATCACATTTGGCAAGAGCCCCAAGAGGTAAAATATTTATCTTAGCGTTGAGTCGAAAATACTCGGCAGCAGGCTGAAATTTGGCATGTATATTTCTAAGAACCTAAGTATAGGGGAGTACTAAACAAGAACTTCCCGAAATCCCTACGGAAACGGGAGAAAAGTGTGATTAATTATTTGTTTCAAAAATCAAAGATATCGAAGCCAGAGAGCTATAATGTATGTAGGTTTCCTCGGAAGTGTAGGAGATCATTATGAAAGGAATTTGAAAGGATTATTTTTGTGTATGAAACAGCATCTGGCAACTATTAACCACTTTTTTGACATATTACATTATGCAAGCGCCATCTTACGGTAATCTCTGTACCTAAAACTGACACTTCGAAAACCCCTCATTGGCATCACTAACTAGTCTATGGTTGTGTCAAAAATGGGTTTGTTTACGTTAGGGTTAAATTTATCTCGGACGTACTATAATTAGAACAGCAGGCTTACTCCCGACACAATCGAGAATCGAATCAGTTCGATCTCAACAGCTTTTGGTATTTTATTTGGTGGATTACTTTGAAACTTATCAGGATATAGAAAATCGTTAGATAGTAACTTTTTGTACTGTATGGTCAGGCCATATCAATCGACTGAGAATCAAAATAAACAAACGTCAATTTATTCGGGAGTACGCGGTACGGTCGAACTTGAGTTGGAGAGTAAGGCCCCTGATGCCAACCTGGGGGTTTTTGAGTCGGCGGCTCAAGCTAAGGACTCGACCAGTGCCGGCGACATTGACGTTCATCGCTGTCTCCAGGGGTTCATTGAACTTTATTGTTGCTGCCACGTGGAACACTATCGACACCTAGAACAAGGAGAAGTTTTAAAGATTTACCCGGTCTCAATAACCAATCTACAACTATTAGTTATACTCCTAGAATATTTAGGGCTAGTGTGTGTGATCGGAGTTCCTGTCTCGGATGTGTGATTCATGGTTCATATATTAAGCCGATATTAAGTAATTTATATGAGGTGCCAAAAAAAATGCTTTACGTATCATTCTCTTCACACTATATTCGGCTTAATATATAAGATTTTTATTATATTATACACAAATTTAATACACAATCATGACCCAGGAACATTGAAACTTTTTGTTCCCTCGGCGGGATTCGAACCCGCAACCTCTCGGTCGAGCACCATCGCGCTGAACCCCTGCACTACGGAGGTCGTCAAAATAGTCGTGGATGATTCCACATGTTATGGAAAATATAAAATATAAAAAAATACCGTGTCTATAAGGAGTTGCTCATCATTAGGCTTTAATCCAAGGTTCGGTTCAGAGATGTCACCAACGATGAGCACTATCTTATCCAGGGCGCTCGGGTTGCTATCTCTTAATCTTGAAAACAGCTGTAATAAAAAACATTTAAATCCTTGACTACAAATTGACAAATTTATTTATTTAATTTATTAATAAGATTTACCAAGACTAGTTACATTTTTGGAATAAACATTATATCACATTGATGTCGAATGTGTCACAATCACTTAAAGGTAAATACAGCATGCACTAAAAGTAAACAACATAAATATCTTTAAATTATTTGCTAGTTTTTTATTATATCCCAGTAGAAACACTTCGGAAGGGCATGTAAAAAGTCGGTCCTTCGCCTGTCGTGTCGACTATAGGGTAAGTGGGCTATTCTTATACATAAAAATGAATTGTTGCTCGTTAGTCTCGCTAAAACTCGGAAACGGCTGAACCGAATCGGCTAATTTTGGTCTTGAAATATTCGTAGAAGTCCAGGGAAGGTTTAAACGGTTTGTATGCTCAACGAACTGGGCACATAAAATGAATCCTGCGTAGCTGGGTTTATCCTAGTACGTAAAAGTGATCTCGATCGCATGGCAATGCAGAGGCGACTACAAAAGTATTGCAAACTTGAATAAGATTAACATGATTTATGTAAATAGAGTAAGATCTAGAACCTGATATTTATGATTTTAAGAGTATAATAATACCAGGGATCGCGGTATCGGTATTAGGTACTATGCCGTGATCGTATACCTGAGTGGACTCCAATTCAACAGCTGTTTTGCGTTACACTACTCATCCACATAATGTATAAGTCTATTTATGTCAAGTTTAGTTTTTGATACTGTTAATACTTAGTGATGTAGTGTAATGTGAATGTGACTGTTGAATAAATGTTATTACTTACTTACCTACTTATAAAGAACATCATCACATATCTCAAAGGAGGAGCATTAAGATATTTTTCACATTTAATTGTCCATGTAAATGACACTTTTGACAATGGTCATTAGATTTTGGAACATTCCCATATTACGTGACCTGTTATTTGGGGGTATGTTACTATGCTTGGTCACCGAACGACGAAGTTTAGGATTTTGTCACATAGCTACTTATGATATCCCAAGCTAGATCTCCTTCTCATTTTCATATAGTGCGTAGTGTTCATTTTATTTTCTTGCATATCTGCAAGAAAATAAAATGAATCGTAAGTGTTGACCTTAGTCAATACTATATGCAAGAAAATATTTTTTTTTGTAGATTGTTTTGTCAAAAGTAACCATTTAATAAGGACAATTAAATGTGAAAAATATCTTATGACTATATCCCCTTATTGTGTTTGCCAGATTCTTAAGAATATCCGATACATGAGTGCTACGCATCGTGTCTACGCTACGGTTTTTTTTTTAAATATGTATTTATATTATGGCCGATACTATGGGTAAATCGGCAGAATACAGAAATGATACTTCATAGAAATAATATTATATTTAAATTAAGTCACTGTCGTGTCGTCGTCGGTCGAATAATAGAATGATAATTAACTCTGCCCTACAACTTCTCGCCCTACCGATATTAAATCTGTTCTGTGTTTTGTTAATACTCCTTTTATTGAAACTATGTACAGAAGACGTGAGAATATATTGTTATCTACATAATATATTCTCGATGTGATAATGAATCTAGTTTACGAGAATGTATTACATATAACGGAGGTGCGGTATTTTGTGGGCGTGTTGATTGTTTTGTATCGTCAGGAAATAATAGGCCGCACATACAGTACTGGTATATTGTTTGTACAATAACATAGTTTCACTTTAAAATATTAACTCAGGTCGTGGATGCAAATGGATAACGATCAGAAACGCGGAGAGTTCCGCGCTCACGTCCGTTCCGTCTGACACCCCACTGTTATGTGTGTCAACCGAGCATAGACCACTCCCAAGCCATGACAGCTGTCATAGCTTGACGTTTCGTAGACAGATGACAGCTACAGGTGACATGTTGCACGACTGAAGCGCCATCCCGCCGACACGGCCATCCTGCCGCATCACACGTCCTCGTGTGTGCCTGAAAGAGACACATACTACCAGTAGCCTTTGCCATCCCTCGGTCATCTCTGACCAATAAAACGTAGTCACTTTAACATCAAATTTATTACAACTCTTTTAACTTAGCACATTGATCACAAACTATGTTCACTGATATCAAACTATGTCCACTAATTACATAGTGCTTTTGTAAATCAACATCGAAGGATATCTGAAGTTCAAACTTTAAATCAAATCATTATTACGCAATGAACACATGTCGCGATTCCATACAGTTTACACCACACATAACCCCTCTCTCGACCATTATGCGATCAGTGCCTCCATCAAGCACGTCATAAGAGAACAATGCCTCCATCGAGCATTTTCCCCCCAAGTGTAACCGAACATAATCACGCGATGTGCCAGAAACTTCAGATCATCACTTTGATCAGCTAACTCTTCTACAACCAACTGACCTTCAGAGCATCCTTCTCAGTCTATCATGAGCATACTTGTATGTCCTCTTAGAATCTAACGCCTTTAGCAAGTATCGATCCCCATCTAGCGACTCAATGTTTATTCATCATCGAAATGAATATTTCGTAAATAGGCTTCAAACAAGACTACCAAATTTTCACACTACAGTCAAGAGATAAACAATTACGCTCACCAGATAAATTTTGTTTCGAATTTGATACTTCAACGAAGTACAGACTACAGAGCGGAAAGTCCTAGCCGTCGCGCCACCGCGCCGCACTGCACCGCCCGCCGCGCTCCGTCGCGTCGTCGCATTGCGTTGCGTCGCGTCGCTAGCATTGCTCGTACACCCAACCTCCATCTGTACACAAAATGAAACAGCACAAAAAAATGTCCAGACTATGTAAAATTAAGTTCTTTTTGGGTTTCCTTATCGGTGAGGAGTCAGAGAAAGAATAGCAGCTTTCATCCATCCAGCAACTATTTTTCCCGTGCCGTTAAAGCGACAGAGAGAATACTACAAAATTGGAAATTGCGCCCGCGGACCCGCCTGCCAAGTGTAGCGAGTATAGGCAACTACTTCCCATGGAACACTATGAGGGATGCAAATGTCCAGAAGAGGACATCAAAAGCTATCGAGGTTTAAATATCGGGAATAACAATAAGATCAAAATCTAAAATCACTATGCAGTAAATTAATTTCATTTCCATTCCTTCTTATTCCATAACTGATTTGATGAAGAAAAGCTATTACAGTATGAGTCACACAATAACAACTGTCAGATTGCACTGTCCTCACTAACCTTGACAAAAATAAACATTTTTAGTTGTACTATCGCGGGAATCGAACTCACAAAGTCGAGTGCTAGGTTCTAAACCACTGGACCCCAAAGTCGTTCATAATAATAATAATAGCTCCTCTCACTGATTTCGGCGTCAGTAGCCAATTTCATTGAAACCAGGCCAGCTACGCAGAAGTTATTCTATAGTGCCCAAGTGTGTGCGCAATACACAGAAGCACTCTCTCTTCCTTTTACTTTCATAACCCAGCGGAACGGTAAGTCGACACGTCTGGCAAGAGAACAGGCACAGGACCGACCGACCGACCCTTTACATGCCCATCCGTCGCATGGATCATCTTTCCTGTCAGACAATCAGGTGATCAGTCTGCATTGTAGTAGTATTGCAGTAACCTAACCAATCTTAAAAACAACCTTTTTTGTTGTTTCAACGTGGGAATCGAACCCACGAATCCGGGTCAAGAGCTAAGCTCTGAACCACTAGACCATGGAGGCGTTCATAATACCAGAAGACTCTGAAGTGCGTTTACCACCTTTCGCATGATAACCAAGTTCGCCGAAGCTCACTGAAGTCCATTGGAGAACATTCTTATGCTCCTCTTCTTCAGCCACAGCCCACGGCCTCTGTGACTCTTGGACCGTTGAGTGTGTGATGCCTTGTTCACCATTAGTACCAGCTTACATACAGTAACTTCTGAAACATGAAATTAAAATGTGTTAATTCCATAAAACTCATATCACAAACAATATTATCATTTATCATGTTAGACGAGTTTTAAACTATTCCATATCGCATATTGTTCTAAAAAGTAATAGTCAGATAAATCTGTAGGTAATATGTATTCCAAATTTACTTTAACAGATTTTTTTATAGCCAGCTTAGGAATAATAACAATGTACAAGACATTATTTAAAGTTACTTTTTTTTTTTTGTTTTAAGCTCACCAATGAAAATTACATTTAAGTATGTAGTTTCAAACTACCTACTTACTATGATGTAAACAATATTTACAAAGAACATGTCAATTGTTATTGTATAAGCCTGTTTGTTTACAACTTGCGCTCACCTGCAGAGATAAGACCTTTACTTGTTGTGTAATAATAATTATTATCATTAAAATCAAACTATGATTTCTTCTTTATTAACTGTGTTGATTTCACTCTATTAATAAGAATATAGCTAGTATAATAACAAGTTTTAAAACTCACATAATTTAGTTATCAAAATACTGTAAGATCTTTTACTTTGAATCTCTTTTCTGTTAATAATACTGTGATTATAAAACCAGACCAATTCTGAACTTTACAATGAAATAAGTAATGATACTCATACAACCAGTTCACATCTTTGCGAAGCAAGTAGAGAAGTCCATAAGATACACAATGCTCATCTGCGTTGGTTGGTTACCCAGCAAAGCTCGTTCTATGCATCGGGCAAGCATGCAAGCTATGCAAGGCTATGCATCGTCCAGTCAAGCTCTATCCCAGTGTATTGTGCATCTACAAATAAAACAAAACAGCAATACAAACGAACACTAAACTTTTAAAGTTTATTTAGATTTTTGGGCAAGCAATTTCATGGAAACTTTGAAATTGTATTTACTTTGAAGGCTTCCAAATTATTACGAGGAATAAAAAGATTGCTACCACCTGTTACCAAAGCCACCAAGCTTATAACCAAGACCTGTTGTTGACTAGCCACGTCAATCTTGTCATAATATCGTGGTTCTATTGTAAATCGTCACGTTCCCATTGTCAGTACGTTACCATCGTCAGCAGCGTTGTAATTCCATCATTCGTCTTTCTGCTATGCATATAGCATGCTGCCTTTGCTAGTGGAGGCTCCGTAATATACTCTGTTCCGTCTCAACGTGATCTGAATGTCCGCAAGGCCATATCCAATCCATAAATTTTATAATCTATCTTGATTTTCAGGGTTACATCTCGCTTCTGATAACGGAGGTGCGGTATTTTGTGGGCGTGTTGATTGTTTTGTATCGTCAGGAAATAATAGGCCGCACATACAGTACTGGTATATTGTTTGTACAATAACATAGTTTCACTTTAAAATATTAACTCAGGTCGTGGATGCAAATGGATAACGATCAGAAACGCGGAGAGTTCCGCGCTCACGTCCGTTCCGTCTGACACCCCACTGTTATGTGTGTCAACCGAGCATAGACCACTCCCAAGCCATGACAGCTGTCATAGCTTGACGTTTCGTAGACAGATGACAGCTACAGGTGACATGTTGCACGACTGAAGCGCCATCCCGCCGACACATACATAATATATTCTCACTAAAGAAATACAATTGTGGTCGTGTGGTACCACCCTATTTGTTTGTATTTGTTCCAGATTAATAATAATAATGCCTCACACACTGATTTCGGTGACTGGTTTCGTTTAAACCAGGCCAGCTACGCAGGAGTTATTTTATAGTGCTCAAGTGTGTGCTCAATACACAGAAGCACTCTCTCTTCCTTCACTCTCGTAGTCCAGTGGTCTGTGATACGTAGGATAGTCCTAACCAAACTTAAAAACAACATTTTTTATTGTTTTAACGCGGGAATCGAACCCACAACCTGCGAGTCGAGAGTTACGCTCTAAACCACTAGGCCGCAGAGGCGACCAGATTATAGAATTATCGACAATATTTCACCAAAGTACGGTTATAGGTCCTCTTGTTTTTCTTAAAACCTCATAACGCAGTCTTCGTCATCACTCTCTAATATTGTCGACTCACTAGCAGCAATTTAGGAGCCCTCCATTCATTATCAACAGGTTGTAACTATAACTCCTTGATAGAATGACAATGACTTGACTTAAATAAGTAAGAATTACCTGTTCATTAAGAATTTTCTTCAGCCGATGTTGTACACTTTGATTCTGCTTTTCCCGGATCAAAATATAGACTTTTTCCAGTCCCGGACAACTATATAATAGTTTTTCCAACATGACCTGAAAAGTGAGATTTATTCTAGAATATTTTAGTCGAATATACTATATGAAATCGTGCCAAACTGAAGGTACCTTTCCAACAAAGCCTGTAGCGCCTGTGAGAAAAACTGATTTTCCATTATATGACTCTGCGACCGATTCGATAGCCATGGCGTACCGATTCTAACGTCTGTAATTAAAATTTATGTCTTTAAATTATTTCTTATAATTTATAATAATTAATATAACATCATATATGTATGTTGTCGGCAAAAAAAAATATTTTTTTAACACGCTTTTATAAGCTTATGTTGTATGTATGGGAATTTTTAAGCATTATTTTTACTAATTTCTAGAAGTCTAATTCATTTGAAATGTTGCAATAATATGAATAAAAAAAATGACAATGCAATTAAGCGTGTTTTTTGTAGGTTTTTTAAAGTATAACTTTAGTTTCATATTTAATTTATATCTAATTCATATCTGATTTATAACTTATCTAGGTTTATACAAATAACAATCATTGACATTCATTGAAAAATACTATTATAATAAATAGCAAATCCTACTAATATTATAAACGCGAAAGTTTGTAAGTATGGATACATCAAGATTCTAGTTTAGTGATAGCAGCTATCAATACAACCTGAAAACAGCCTCTGTATAATATCTTACTTAAACTAACCTAACCTAAGCCCTTAAGAAAGAAAAATATTTACACAGTGTTGACTCCTTGTTGATACGAAAAGTCACACACACAAAGAAAAAACATTGCATATCTTATTCAGTGTAAATATTTTCCTTCAATAAAACAAGATAATAATAAAATAAGTAGTCTAAAAGTGTCTACATCAGATCGTATCTAACTCATATCTTATCTAATTCTTTACTTGGGTCACAAGATTAGGTGCTTAATAGTGTCGTTTGATTTTTGATTTAATATCACACACACACACACAATATCATATCTGGATTTTTTTTAGAACGGTATTTCTGACCTTTTATACCTATAAACACATTAAAAATATACAAATTACATTTAATTCTTCTATTTTATTAGTTATATAACATCAAACTGATTAAAGTACATGACCGGTTTCGACTGAGTCATCATCAGGTGTCTGCATCACTAAGGCTCAACTCACATTGGCACAGAGTCGAAGCGTCGCGTTTTATCGTGTTCATTTCCATATCATATTCATCTCTATTTTCTTTCTAACTACTAAGGTAAAAGTTGTGGGTATGCATTATGCATATAGCATGGAGCGAGCGGTGCGAGGTGTGTGGCGTCGCGAAGCGTCGGATTAGGGTATGCCCGTTATGGCGAGACCTCATTAGTGCGTTGCGCTGCGTTGCGTCGTGGTCGCTGCCTCGATTTCCATATATTTTTTATGACATGAGCCACGCGTAACAACGCAACGTCGACGCTGCGACGACGCAACGCACTAATGGGGCCTAGCTCATACTGTACTGATGACGCGACTTGACGCGTCGGCAAACCAGTTAAGTTTGATGTTAATTAACTAATAAACTGATAAATATGCAAGTAATTTGTGTAACATAAATTTCCACCAAGTACGTTTTGAATTTCATGTCGGCCCAAAGCCAACCTCACTTAGTACCTATTTGACAGATAAAAAAACGTTTCGTTTCACTTTTAGGGTCGATTTTTCAATTGTCAAATAACTTTTATCTAAAGAATAAAAATGTGACTTTGCAAATTTTGTATGGAACAAATGTCAAAGTCACATGTTTATTCAACGGATAAAAGTTATCTGACGATTGAAAAATAGGCCCTTAATCTTTTATCACAAATAGCTTTCAAGAATGGAACATTAACCATCAATAATTATAACAATTGCATATATCAATTACATATTAACATATTAAATTATGTTGTACCTTCTAAAAGCGAATATTCAGTGAAAACGTTAGAACAATATAAGCTATTGTTCTATTATTTCTCTGTCAATGTTTGTTATTTGTATTATGTAACCTAGATAAGCTAGGTTACATAATACAAATAACAATCATTGACATTCATTAAAAAATAATCTATGTCACATGTTTATTCAACAGATAAAAGTTATCTGACGATTGAAAAATCGGCCCTTAATAATATAAAGCGGGTGAGTTTGTTTGTCTGTTTGTTTAAACGCGCTAATTCGCTCAGGAATTGCGGGTACTATTTAAAAATTCTTTTTTTTTTTTTGGTTAGTCCATTTATAGAGGAAGGCTTTAGGCTATATTATAACATTACGCTGCGACCAATAGGATCGAAGCGTCAGTGAGAAATGTTGCAAAAACGGGAAATTATTCACATTTAAAGATTTTCGTTGCGTGCGCTGCATAAACGGTTTAAATTACTAAAAATTATATATATGAAAGAATTATTCCTTTTTAATCATAATAACAAAAACCAACGTGAGCTATCAAAAGATAATCGCGATAGTATTTCCGACAGCTAGTATTAACTATAATATATTTATTACAAATAGCAAATCCTACTAATATTATAAATGCAAAAGTTTGTAAGTGATAGATGTTTGTTACTGTATCACGCAAAAAGTACATAACGGATTTTGATGAACTTTTGTAATGTAATGTTAGTTTACATGGTGCATTAACATTTAACACATAGGCGACATCTTACCGCAAAATAAGAACCAATACTAATACCACAATAAGTAGGTATGATAATATTAATTTTATCACTATGAATATAAGAATCTCCAGGAGGGCCTGGAATATAATAGATATAAATTTGTAGAAATGCATAGCTCTGCGAGATATAGTGACGATATATTATACAGTGTGTAAAAAGAACAGTCTCTATAACTTTTAGATACGATTATAGTACCTTTGCTCATTTTGGATATTTTTGACATGAACTAAAAAAAATTTACTTGTACTTTTTACCATTTGTTATTTTTTGTCACAAAAATAACGAAAAAGCAAAATAAAATATATTTTTTTAATTTAAAAAATAATTTATCAAAAAAGAAATTTCTAGAATGATAAAAGGTAGTATAATCATATCCCAAAGTTATAGTGACTGCTCTTTTTACGCCCGTTACATATATCGTCACTATACAATATCTATACTAATATTATAAAGCGGAAGATTTTGTTTTAACGCGCTAATCTCAGGAACTACTGGTCCAATTTCAAAAATTTTTGTTGGATAGTCCATTCATAGAGGAAGGCTCTAGGCTATATAACATTACGCTGCGACCAATAGGAGCGAAGCGTCAGAAATAAATGTTGCAAAAACGGGGAGACTTTCGTTGCGTGCGCTGTATAAATGGTTTTAATTCGCTCAAGAACCACGCGAACGAAGTCGCGGGAACAGCTAGTATAAAATAATTGAGCCTCCTATGTACAGTATCTGAAAATACCAGCGCTGAAAAACTTTCTTTTCACTTTCATGAGAAATGCCACAACGTCCTAAATTTACCCATAATTTAAAATAGTACCTCTTTCAGCGCTGGTACATTCACACTAAACTCTATATACATCCATCAGGATCCATAGACACCCTAAAGTATTGTAACTCATTAATATTACAACCTGTATAATATAATATTATCTTTCTATCATATTACTAATATTGAGAAAAAAGGTTTCAAAGTACTCTAGTTCACGGCGTTATCGAGCGCACATCCCTTTAACTCAATTCGTGAAGGTCTTAAAAGCTATTTAGCTTATAATAGTCTTTAGACATCGCCGCCGAGCTTTAACTGTGTAAGTATATAATAATAAATTTTAACGTGAGCGAACGACAAACACTGAGATTTAAAGCTAAGCTGTGCTTTGCACTTAAACCTCGCGCTCTCATTTCCTTTCAGTTATTACAAGTCCCTACACTAAGGAAATATAAAATGTATAATGTTTTTAATATTTATAAACTCTATGAACAATATTCAAGTAATTTTAAAGTGATGTTTATTAATGGTAAGAATATATTGTACAAATTGATGTTAGGGTGTAAATAATGCAAGATCTAAAATGACTAAAGTTGAATCAAGCCATTTGAAAACTTAAATTGTCATAGAATTTTATGAATTCGTTATCGGCCAGCATTTAAGGAAATACAATCTAAATTCTAGAAAAACTTTGACTGATTTTGAAAATAAACAATTAAAAAAATTCATTGACTTTGAAAAACGAACTATAAAAAAATGTATTGATACTAAAAACATTTTTCTCTAAGCTAAAGCACTGCAGCGTTGTAAAAAATATAAACAACTTACTGTGGTGGTCACGTGAAGGCCCTAGGGAGGTGCGATTTGGAATGAACCAAGTCTTTCAAGACATCCTTTTAAATAAAACAACTCACATATTATTATAGTAGCGGAATGGCCCTCCCAAAAGAGGACCCCACACCCAACGGTGTTGTTGACTGTTTATGCAGTTGTGAAACAACAAGCCGCTTCCTCCCAATGATACATATTGAATGGTCAACAATATTATTATTAACAATATTACTGATAGTTTTATATTATTACTTTACTTTGTTTGACTTTTGATAAGCTAATCGTATTGTTGTTTAATAATTAATACGCGTAGATGAACTCTTTAAAGGATTCGAGGCACAAACTCTAAATCGGATACGTGGATATAACCAACCTAAATCTGTAGGCTTTGTTTTTTTCAGTCTCCTTCTTTATGGAATCGCGTAAAGTATTTCGATGGCTCTTCATCCATAGTAGCTGTAAATCCGTCGTTCAGAATTTTTTTTCGGGTTTTTACGGTTGCCTGCTTCTATCCGATAAGGCAAATAAGTTATAATTTCTTTTTTACTTTTATTTCGATTATTTTTTTTTTAACAAAAATTACAATATCAGCACTTATCAGGATGTTGTTCTTTACATTCAGTCAATTTGTAGAGTGTCCTAAATTGTTTTTATCAATGGACATGTACTTTTTCTGTACCTATATAGGTATCTATAATTTTGTCATGTTTAAGTAAATCTAGGTAAGTAAATCAAGGCATTGTGCCCAGCCAACCTAAAGAAAAGTGAACTGCCCGCAATTTTTTTTTATTCATGTTTTATATGTGGCACCATATTACAACCTCAGATATTTACAATAATAATAAACTATTTACTAAATTGAAATTACTTTTTTATGTTTTAGATAAAGTTTCTCGAAGTTGAACTGAGAAAACAATGCATTCTACAATAATTAGACCTTGTTTTAAAATGTGTAATGGCAGGAGTATGGTACGGAGGTAATATTCCAAAATGTCGTAAAAATAGCTTTATTTAAAGCATTAAAAAACAAAATATGCAGCTACTACTACTATCTATATTATAGTTACCTACCCTATTTTTGGTCTCTCTTCCTTGCCTTGACAATTATAAGTCATGCGTTTTATTTTTTACAGATTAAATGATTGTATGACAAAGACTGAAAATCATATTAAATCAATCCCTGATTTTTATAAAGAGAAATCTATTTTCATAACTGGAGGTACTGGATCAATTGGCAAGGTTTGCTTTTCTATGACATATTATCATTATTTAAATTAAAATGATATAAAAATATGTCAATGTTATCATAATTATAATAATAAATCTGAAATTCGGAAATATTTTTATCAGTCTTTTTTTCAGTCACCGGTCGATATTTTTATGTTACTTATTTTTACAGCTGCTTATAGAGAAATTATTATATAGCTGTCCTGATATCGGAAAAATTTACATGCTAATACGAGCTGATTCTGAAGAACATGCTAAGAAACGCATCCAAAGTATTATAAGAGTAAGCCCAGTTTTATTAATATTGAAACTTCAGGTTTACTATTATCAAAGTATTTTATCAGTAAGCCCAAAGCAGAGCAAATCTAGTCTTCTTAATACTGGTTAATACTAGATTATATTTGCATGCCTGTGCTATGGCAAAATTTTTAAATTGAATTTCCTTCTTGGTCTAGAAATAAAGTTAAATTTAACATCTTGCATTGTAATTGCGTTTGACCGTAGGTTGAAAATATAAAATTGTATGAGTTTTTTCAACAGATGGCGCTACAGTATCTAGCAATGTAATTTTAGATTCTAATAAGCATGCTTAATTTTTTTCAGGATTCGTCATTTAATAGACTTAAAAAGGAGAATGTGGAATCTAAATTAGTTCCAGTTCTAGGAGCATTAGGTTCCCCTAATCTCGGCATACAACAAACTGACCTAGAGAAAATAACGAATGAGGCTTCTATTATAATACATATGGCTGCTACAATTAATTTTAATGAACGATTACAAAAGGCAATGGCATATAATGTAATGGGAACTGCAGATGTTCTCAGACTAGCAAAGAAGTTGAAAAATATTGAGGTATGTTTGTAAGTTTGTTGTTTTGCAAGAGGAAAATGTGAAACAGTGAAAAATAAAGAGATAAAAACTTTTATCTCTAAAATATTTATTAATTAGTCTTAAATATTTATTAATTAGTATTTTAACAGGCTTTTGTTCACGTATCTACGGCGTATTGTGTTGCCGTTGCAGAAAGAAGGGATATACAAGAAACTCTCTACAAAATCCCAAATATAAAATCGGTTATAGATAACATAAATAAAACTCTAGAAGAATGTAAGGACCGGAATATAGATTTAGATATATTGGGTAAGTTTTAGATATTTATGTTATAAAAATAATAAAAATAAACATGTATGTCTTCACACCACGTCAATCCAGTCCCTGTGTTGCTTACTGATACCATCATTACTTTATGAGTCTTCAGGCTTAATATCTAATTATTTCTTCTGGTAATATAAAGCTAATAAAATTTTATCTTGATTTCGAGAGTTCATAGTAGGTACAATCTATCATTCAAGATAATCAATGCATGTTTAAATTTATGAAAATAAATAATATTAAAGAAGTAATGGTCTAAATAATAATTTAATATGTCAAATAAGATTTACAAGCAATGTTTTATTTTACATTTCAGGAAGCGCCAGTAACGCGTATGTGTTCACAAAATATCTAACGGAGAGTCTTGTGGCTGAAGAGAGTGACAATTTTCCTGTGGCCATTGTAAGACCAACAATGGGTTAGTTTGTTAGTGATACCCGATTATTATGAAGTTAATGTATTAAAATATGTAGTATAGTAATAATACACTAAATACTTGCAGTTTTTTCCCACTGTATTAGTTATTTTACAAATTATTTCTTAAAATACACGACCGATTTTGACATAGTCATCATCAGGTGTGTCGACTATGTCGAAACCGGTCTTGTATTTTAAGAAATAATTTGTAAAATAACTAATAAAGTGGGAAAAAAGTGCAAGTATTTAGTGTATTATTATCTACTATATAACATGTATTTCCATCGAGAATCTACGGTACAGTCGCATCCTAAATATATTTAATGTAAGTTTGATAAATAGCGAAAAAACACACTTCTCAAAACACATTTAGCAGAGACATCTGCTTAAAACCATGGAACTAAAATGAATTGCACATGGCATATTATCAAGTACGAAATTGTTTTGTCCTTCATTAGTAATTATAACATTAAATTAAACTAAGTAGAGTTATAAACTCCTTATTTTCTTATTAAAATAAGTGTTTTGAAGACGGTTTCTAAATTATTACCCGAGTTAAAGTCATCCATTTAAATTAATGTCCTAGTGCGTTCACAGATGGCACTTATGCTTACATTGGAGCAGAATATATTAGTTATTCAATTTTTAAATGGCTTACTTACTCATTAATATTTTCATATAGGTACTTAGGATTTATTTATAAACAAAATGTTTCAGTGTCCTGCTGTTTAAATGAACCTACCAAAGGCTATCTGAATAATTTGAACGCTCATTCGCTCGTCTTGTATTATATTGCTAATGTCATACCAATGCTGTACGCAAAACGAAAAAACGTACTAGATTTTATTCCGGCAGACTACGTTTGCAATACGATAATTCTCGCTGCTGCAAATATTGCTAGGTAAGAAAATATAATCTATTTACCTCGGAAAAGTGATTTGAGTAAACATAACTAAGAAGCTGTGAGGTTATCCGTGGGGTGTCACAGAAAGAATAGCATCTTCCATGAACCATCTTCTCCCGAGGATGATGTAAAAGGCAACAGAAAGAATAGGTGCAAAAAGAGCAGTCACTATAACTGTGTCATATGATTATACCTACTTTTCTCATTCTAGAAATGTTTTTTTTTGTCGTCAGAAACTATGACTTTATTTTGAAAAAATGACTTTATTTTTTATTATTTTTAATAACAAAAAAAAAAGAAAAAAATACCTTTCTAGAATAAGAAAAGGTCACTCCTATAATCACCTCCCAAAGTTATATTTATGTTCTTTTTACACTCTGTATAACCGGAAATGAAACTGCCCTCGCCAAAAGCGTGGCGAGTATTATAGGCAACTACACCTAATGAAGTACTTTGGAGAGGCTTATGTCCATCCGTGAACGTCATAGATGGAACGATGACGTTACAGACGACGAAATAATAAACCGTTCGGTTTCTTTATCTACAGATGATGCAAACAACACGTCGAGTACCTAACATTATGTACTGTTGTAGGTCAAAGGATCTGATGGTATATAACAGCGCTTCCTCCTATAACAATCCATTGTCATTTGAAGACATGACGTCGACTATCTGCTCCTACTCCAGTAAGTTAGTAGAATATAAAATGAGATCGAATTCGAACCAGTAAGGGTTTATGTTAAACTGTTTTCATATATTTCTTTCATTGAATAAATAAATAAAAAACCGTACTGCCAGTTAAAGTTCTCCGCTCTTATTTTAGTGAAATTATTAATTACTTATCACATTTTAGGCAACGTTACGTTATTTATTATGCAATGAAAGTAGTTTGTATACTTTAGATAATATCGGGATTAAGTGACTCGCCTATGGCATCCAGCTCTAGAAAGGCCTTCAGAGCTCTTATTTCTAAAGTAGTTCCTCGCAAAAATTATTAAAGGAATGACTGACTGATTTCAGTCAATATTTATCAAGTCGGTAGATATATACTTATAAAAAAAACAAGTAATATGATAACAAAATTATACGTGCATAAAATACTTTTTATAACCCGCCCATTTTTGTAAGACGTTGATGATTTTGAGTTATGTATTTTTTATAATATAATACTTTTTATACTTACTTATGATGTAAGTAAAGTAATTTTTTCACAAAATTATTCAATTAATAATTTCATTAAATATATTATTAGGAGGTAAATTTTAAGTGGCAGTTCGGCGGGACTAAATATTATTGGCCTCCATATACTTATATAAGAAAATTAACCTTTTCAGTACTCGCTTTGTTCCTAGCCTTATTTAATATTTTTACTTACTTTTTATGTTGTTACTTAGTCTACAATTCTAATTAGCTATAATTTATTATTTATATATAAAATGGTATGAATGTTGTTTAGATAGAGACAATGTGATCTTCCAACCAGTTATAGTTGTCCTTATTTTACGTATTACCAACTCTTATTTACTTTGTCGTATAATTACTGTAATTTGGAAAAAAGAGACATCAATGTCTCGACTCATGCAGTCAACTGCATTGTCATTTTTTCTGTTTCTAAAAAATATTTATATATTGAGATTATTTCTCAGCGCCTGCTCTATGCATAATTATGTTTTTGAAACTGCAGAGACTCCGAAACGAAGTACGCGTTATCGTCGACAACACGTGAAAAAGTGTAGTTTATATGACTATAATATATTATGTATTTTTATTCTATAAGGTATTTATAATAGGAGCCTATGTAGCCTGAAATAAATGTTGTTAAATTAATTTTTATTATCGTAATGTTTTTGCAGATAAACCCTTTTATCCGAGTCTGTTCTTCACGGATTCGAAGATAGTCTGGCACACTGTTATGTACCTAAAGAATGTCATGCCGGCATTTTTTATCGATACATGGAATAAAATTCGTGGACTTAAGACCAGGTAGGCACTATCATATTATCTATAGTATGTCCGAGATAAATTTAACCTGAACGTAAACAAACCCGTCTATGACACAACCAAAAACTAGTAAGTGATGCCAATTGGCCAATATTATTACCATGATTTTTGTTTTCTATGAATCCATAGACTATAGGTTTGTATTCTACAATCGGTAGTGTCAAAATGGCGTATTTTATCAGTGAAAGATTTTCATTTGATGTTTAAACATATTAATTGTTTTAAAATGTATGAAGTGTAATCCTTTAATATACCTGTGAAAGTGTTGATAAGTGTGCACAATAAGTGAATTTATGTGAAAATGTTGGTGTTTTTGTTTTGTTTACGTTCAGGTTAAATTTATCAGGGACCTTTCTAACGTCTGAAAATAATAAAACCCAGTGCGAATCGAACTCGGTTCCGTACAAACCTTTTGACTTAGAATTTTCATTTTGTTACAGCTTAAAGATATAATTGACTTTCATATTTGTTATGAGTTTCAATTGTATACCTCTAATAGTCAGGGTTCCCCCATACATTGTTTTCACTTGATTAGTATCAAGCTAATTTTTCGTGAGTAAGTACCTTCATTTTGATGAGTCGCCCAAGAATTTTTTGGACGGAACTCTTGTTTGTGGTAGCTAACAGAGATAGCAAGAATAAAGTTTGTGGATTTGGTGATTCCAAAATATTTATTAATTTTTTAATAAATCAGCAGACAAAATTATTGTCCTACAAATTACGTGGTACGTTATCCCGGTCCTACGCTCGAAAGTTGAGAATATTTTTTATCTAGTACCACAATCGAGAGTTCCGTCCAAGAAATTATTGGACGTCTCATCAAAATATAGCTACTCAATAAAAATTTGCTTAATACTAATCAAGTATGTGAAAACAATGTATGGGGGAACCCTGACTATAAGCAATAATGCGGAAAACGGTAGTAAGTTTAAATATATTCAAAATTAATAAAAATATATTTTTTAATAACGAAAAATTTACGGATTTCGCAATTTTTTCTTTATCTTTAGATACTTATTACAAGACCTTCCTTCGTATTCCATGTGTATTAAATGATGTGTATTAAATTTGTGTATAATATAATAAAAATCTTAAGTATTAAATATATTTCTGTTGTCTGGTATCTGTAACACAAGTTCTTCTGACACTTAGCACGGGGCCAGATTGACGTGGTGTGAGGCGTCCATAGATATTATTATTATTATCTCGTTGCCTCCTGTAGTTCCATTGCTGCTCCAAAGTAGAACTCGAGACAAAGTTTTGGTGTTATTCAATATTAACCACAATAATATGTATGTTTACAGGGAAGTCCATTCACAGCAGAGTTTGATAAGGATGTTATCTACGACTAATTTCTTCTATAGACACTCGTGGACCGTTTCGAACGAGAACGCATGTAAACTTCATAGATCTCTCAGCGACGTAGACAAAAAAGTATTTCCTTGCGATCCAGCGGATATTGTCTGGAAAGAGTATATATTAATGTACATTCAAAGTATTTTCAGAGGAATGAAAAGGAGTAAATGACATTAACTTTAATGGAATTTAATTTTATTTGCCTTGTGTGAGGGTAGCTGGTAGCGACTTAGCATACGATTACAGATGTAGGTAGTAGTAGGTAAGTATAGGTATATTTAATTATAAAATATAATATAGAGATTGAGATAAATGAAAAAGAAAAATTGTGACGCCATTATTATAATATGATCGTCATATTTTGTCCCAGGCAGTTCGTAAAAAACCATAACATTCATACCGATGAATAAGCATGAAACGTTCTGGGTTTTGTGTAATTCGAACTCGTGTAGGTACTCTTACTTAACAAAAAAAATCTTGTTACTCTCCAAAACTGCAAAATAGGTAAAAAATATATTTGAGAGCGCCTTCGAAGATTCTCGAGCAAGGACTTCTTCAAGTTGCTATCTAATACGTTGAGACAAGTTCAAGCAGACGATATGCGCGAGTAATTTTAGTTTCTACAAGTAGAATATTATTTTATATTACGCATGATGTATTTCAATATCATGTAGATAATGGATAATGTGGAAAAAGCTTGCAAAGAATAATAAACACCATTATAATTTTTTACATTTATTTATCTATAAGTATTTAATTAACAAAATAATATACCTAATCATTGAGCATTTTTGTTCACAAATACCCAATTATCTTGGTTTATTACGATAGTATATCCGTTATTTATACACTGCCCTTACTAATAAAAATAAATTATTGTCTATATTAACACCACGGATAACTTATACAGGCTGTGATTTTTTTTTCAGTTTCTATAACTTTGTGATAATATGAAAGTGTTTGTCTGATACATTAGAAAAGTCACATGACAGACAAAGAACAACAAGCAACGTTGTATATAAGTTATCCGTTGTGTAGCTATTTTATTAGTAAGGAGGAAATTATTTAGAATTTAAACATAAAATACAAACATATAGCTCTATACAAATCAAATAGTGTGTGATATGACATGAGTGTTGCACTCGGCGTCGAGATTTTTGCACTTCTTTATCTATAAACTGGTTCATCAAGATCTTTTCTTGATCTCCCTTACAACAAAAACACATTATGGACTTTTTAAAAATATATTTTCCATTATTGTTTTTGACTTAATATAGCACAAAACGATAAAATAACATGCTAAGGACGTGTTTCACCAAGCAATGTTAAAGTTAACGCCATGTTAAATATCAAGTTATCCCTCTCGTATTTCCTGTCAATGAAATGATGGCATGGTATTTTAACATGGCGTTAACTTTAACATTGCTTGGTGAAACATGGCCTTTGTATGAAAAACCACACAAAGCAATATTTTTTTTTAAATTCTTAAAAGTATTGCAAAACGTAATTAGGTGATGGCTTAATTCTATATTATCAAGCTTTGGATAAATGAGTAGTTTTGGGGAGAGTTGACAAAGAAATTACTCATACGAATTTTATACCAAAAAATATAAAAAAGACGTTCTGCGTACTACAGTGAGACGCCCAAATTACGCCTTGACATGTAATTACATGTTGTTATTTAGTCACACGCGCATTACATATATAAAAACCGTTCTTGTTTATTTGGTCTGAGACTTCAATAGAAACTTCTTGATTCCAGAGCAGTATTTAGGGATGTAAGCATTCCAGTCGATGCTGCACGGGTCAAACGGGAACTGTTTCTTGTCCAGGGTCGATAGAGAGTCGTACAGCTCCCGTGTCTTCGGTGCTTGCATGATCCATGTCCGAGACGTGAAGTACTCTAGTGTGTCGCGGATGAAAACTGCTTTAGACTGGATCTTCACAAACCTGTAAAGTTATACTTTACATTAACATTAACAACAAGTTTGGTTAGGAGAATGCAGCCTGATCACCTGATTGTCTGTCAAGAAAGATAATCCATGCGTCGGATGGGCATGTCGGTCCTTGTGTACTCATTGCGCAAACACAACAATGCACTATAAAATAACTTCTGCGTAGCTGGAAGCCCGGTTTCAAGGAAATCGGGAACCTACATCGAAATTGGTGTGTGGATATATTTATATAACTCTTATCAATAGCTCCCAAAATAATTTTAAGACTAGGAAAATTCACCTGCTGTTTTTTCCCATCAACATGAGAATAACGTCTCCTATATACGCAGGTATAGTTTGTAGGAACAATGTTATTAGAAACACCAGCCATCTGTACTTCGTGAATATCAACATCGGCATTGGTATATCGTCTGAAAGTAGAAAACAACACTCAGTCTAATAATTCCACAAATGGGGACTAAAACATAATTGCTTTTAAACCATTCTAAAAAAGTATAATATTTTAGCAACTTACTGAATTGATGCGTATGGGAATAGTCCATAATGTGGCCCACCAATTGTTTCAGCGTGATTGGGTTATCCCCGCTAGTACAACTATTGTAGACTTGAACGTCTTCAGAACTGTAAAAAATAGACCTATATTACGTAAAAACCTTACCAAAAAATTCAAAAAATAATGTATTTAAAAATAATTATAATAAAATTTGACGACCTCCGTAGCGCAGTTGGTTGAGCGCGTTGGCGCTCGAACGAAAGGTCGCGGGTTCGAATCCCGCCGAGGGAACAAAAAAAGTTTTCAATGTTCCTGGGTCATGGATGTGTATTAAATTTGTGTATAATATAATAAAAATCTTAAATATGTGTATAGTATAAAAGTATTAAATATATTTCCGTTGTCTGGTACCTCTAACACAAGTTCTTCGGATACTTAGCACAGGGCCAGATTGCCGTGGTGTGAAGCGTCCATAGATATTACAATTACTATTACAATTACAATTTTACACGCGTTTTTAAGCCGTGAAAATCTTAGGTTAATTCACCATACGTAGGAATGGTTGACAATGATAAAATATGTAGGTACTGAGTAAGCTTGTTAGCATAAACGGCGCATACGACGGTAAAACTTTACTGCCGTTTATATCAACAATGAAACGAGCGTCTATAGCATCGGAGTCGCTGCGAGGCTGCGGCTGAGTCGCAATCACTGTCGCGGCTCTCAAGGCCCTAATATTTCATTAATCGGCATATAACATCTATCACTCCCTATGTCGGTCGGACGACGCTGGCTGAATGCCTACTGAGGGAGGCATATGCCAAAATAAAGAAGAAAGAGAAATTCAATTCTGTATCACGTTTGGACAACTTAACTCTTAGGTACTACATGTAGGAGATGTAGGACATAGTAAAACTTTTTTTTTAAGTCTTTATTCAAAACTAATTATTGTTACATAAAAACAAATGACAATAATTATCCCCATTCAAAAACCATTTAAACTGATTTTAATTATAGAATGGTTACGGCTAAAAAATAACTACCTTTTGCATCTAGTGGCAGAAGCAATGGTTAAGTTTGTGACGTAGTCCACTGGCACCAAGTCTATGTTGTTGTTGGGGTTGGCCATAATGACCCTGGTCATGCCTTTGCCTATAGACGTCATCAGTGCTGTGGCTCCGAACCAGTTGTCCACCCACCCGACGAGAGGTTCCGCGTCACTTGCTGATACTGAAACAAATGATACAAATATTTATAGTACATGAAATTTATATAAAGTACGCAGAAGTAAATTTTCGAAATTCCGGTACAACTCGCTTATTGCGAGACGATTGAAATCAAAATAAAATAATAACAAAGGTGATAAAATGAAAAAATCGACTGACTAATTATAAGTTTAGTTACCCCTGTTTGAAACAGTTAAAATAAATTAAAGAGGATGAATAACTTAATACTTTTATTATTTATAGACATGAATTATATTTCGCTATATTATTAATCGGAGCCATGTACCTCACCTCCATCAACCCTTGTTATTGGAGGTACGCCTACGCTTTTAATAAGTTACGGTGACCGCTAAGGCCACTGCTTTAAACACAACGGAAAGCGAGGCGGTGAGACAAGCCATGTTATAGTGCAGTGTGCGAACGCTTCAAACCCAACGGTAAGCGCGGCGATGAGAGAAGCCATGTTATAGTGCAGTGTGCGAACGCTTCAAACCCAACGGTAAGCGCGGCGATGAGAGAAGCCATGTTATAGTGCAGTGTGCGAACGCTTCAAACCCAACGGTAAGCGCGGCGATGAGAGAAGCCATGTTATAGTGCAGTGTGCGAACGCTTCAAACCCAACGGTAAGCGCGGCGATGAGAGAAGCCATGTTATAGTGCAGTGTGCGAACGCTTCAAACCCAACGGTAAGCGCGGCGATGAGAGAAGCCATGTTATAGTGCAGTGTGCGAACGCTTCAAACCCAACGGTAAGGCTTTTGATGGTATTTGTTGACCATCTATGTACAAACAAAATGAACTCATATCGTAGTTTTCAAAGTTAAATGGATTTTTAGTGAGAATACCATTAAAGGCTGCGTTATTAACAAATCCAATAATACACCTTTTAGGAACTTGTCCTAGAAAAATATTATCGAGTGTTTTTCCTTGAACTCCCGATGGTATTGTTAAAACTTTTACTTCAGCTCGAGTTATAGGATATTTTGCTGTAGTGGACGAGAGAACTTTTTGATGTGCAAGTAAAATACTTGGATTTATTTTTGCTCTCCTTACAATGAGAGTTGCATCTGTTATGCTAACTTTAAATTTCGAAACATTTGATGGTGCCATAAGATTGAAAGATTCACGAGATCTAACCATCTTTACACTCATTTCAACACCATTGAGTAAGAACTTTTCTTGATTAAATATATCACCGATCCTTCCTATTTCTTTACTTTCAGATACTAATTGTTGTCTTTTAGTAAAACCAACATTTTTGTCATCAGTTGAATTCATTTTCCCCTCAGTATCTTCATACCAAAGACTGCATGTTAAATGAGATTCTTTTGCTGCTGGAGCATAGTTTAAGAGAGTTTCCATATAGGCGCGATATGCATATGTATTATTAGGAGGTGAAACTAATTTTTGATTTAAATAAACATCTAACTGACTAAATAGTGTATGTAGCCAATTATTTACAGGGGCTACTACAGTAGCTGCACTTAATTTTGTTGAGTCTTCATTTAATATTTTCACTTTTAAATGTAACAAAGTATGGGACAAATCAACATAATCATCTCCAGTTCCGGGAGAATTTCAATCCACTCTCCAGAATTTCAATATTCATGCACTAGCATGGATATTGAAATTCAACCAGACCAACGACCCATTCTCCCTCTAATTTTATTGCTTTGGGTAGTTTAGTAGAAAACATTGTTGTCCTATTTTGAGGAAAGTATTCCATCGAACTATTGCTTGGTAATGTTATGTAAAAATTATGTTTTATCATATTGTTTCCAAATTTGAAGCTTGTATCCAACTATTGAACTTATCAGGATAACCTTTCCACTTCACTAACACCTGCTTTCTGAACTTGATGTTGGGTTGTAATTTACTTGTTGTAGTTCTTTTTCATAAAAAGTCCCTTCAATCTCCTCATCTTTTAAATCTTTCAATGTGTAGACTACCCAAGGTGATCTCTCAATAACTGAAGTTATCACAAATATTTCATCACTCCAGTTAGACTCATACCCTTTTTGGAATATATGTTTATATTTGGTTATTCTAACATGATCACCAACATGAAACTTAGGCAATGGAATATTTTTAGGTACCTTTAATGTTTTTCTATCATATAAATTATTCCAAACCGTCATAATATTACCGGAATTTACATCACACGGTGTCATTTTAATGCTTGAATGATAACTATGATTATAGGAATACATTAAATCTTGTAAAATATCAATGTATTTGTAAGTATTTTTATGTGTAAAATATCGCCACATTTTGGTTTTCAATGTTCTTTGAAATCTTTCGACAACACTTGCTTTGATATCTGGATTGTTCGTAGTGTAATAATAAAATTTATTTTCTTAGACTTAAAAAATTTTTTAACATCTTTCGAAACAAACTCAGTTCCTTTATCTGATTGTATATGGGTTGGGGTTGTATTTGCTTCACTGAATATGCTTTCAAAACATCGTTTTACTGTCTCAGAATTTTTACGTTTTAGAGGTCTGGCGTAGGCACACTTACTAAATACATCAATTACACACAGTATATAATTAAAACCATTATTATATTTACTATAAGTTCTCATATCGCTTAAATCTACTTGCCAAAGTTCATTTAAATTAGATAAAATATATTTATTTCGAGAAAATTTCTTCTGTACTGGTTTATGAAGTGTATACGTTTCTTGTGACTGCAACCATTCCTTAACTTCTTTTTTAGACATTTTACCTTTCATGGCATTTGTAAGTTTATCAATACTACTAAAACCAGCAGGGTTCGATGGATCATAATAAATATTATTAATATCTAGTAAGGGGTCCATTTTTCCCAATCGATTTTATTTCGAATTTTTTTAATATGTTTTTGATTAGGCGTAGAAAATGATCTCTCACCAAAATCTGTTTTATCATATATTTTTTTTGGACTCGATGTAGGTGTAGAAAATACTACCTCTTCGGAATCTTTAAACTCTATTTGATTTATAAACTGACTTCTTCTAGGATTACCAATATAGGTAAGTGGTATTTTGAAATCTTTTAAAGTCCTTGCAAAATTTTCCCACCCTATTGGTTTTTTTTTTTATTTTTTAGTGGTCTCAATACATCGTTTATTAAATCTATTATATTGCTCCCAGTTTCCTTTTTGTTATTAATGAAAACTGTACCCTCTTCATCCCAATTTATTTTATTTTTGTTAATCGATAACAAGTTCAATAACTGCTCACCCTTTTTCGAATATGTCTTTGGTATCAAACTTAAAATTTGTTTAACTGAATAAACAGGTTCTCTCTGTGTAACGTTACTGTTCAGGTTGATATCTTCTTCATTAAACGTCTTATTGATAACTGAATCTTTAGAAACTGTTTCAACATTTTTATTAATATGTTCTCTTTTTGGTAATGTTTCAGGTAAATCATTTGATGTTATTATTGGTAGTTCATACGTTTGGCGATCTTCTCCAGTAAAGTGTAAGTACCTTTGCAAAACTTGTAAATACAAAATCCATTTCTTTCTATCATCTTCTTTGCCTTTTAAAATATTTTGCATTTCAATATCCAATCTTGATTTTGGATCATCAGAAGACCCCTTTTGGGTTATTTTGTCTATGAAACTCGGTTCAATGGAATACTTTCCTCAAAATAGGACAACAATGTTTTCTACTAAACTACCCAAAGCAATAAAATTAGAGGGAGAATGGGTCGTTGGTCTGGTTGAATTTCAATATCCATGCACTATGTTCACTGTTCAGGAAGGCGAAAATATTATATATATAACTAAACATATGTTAATGCCCAACGAAAACACTCCTTCAGTGGTTCACTATAAGGCCCACATTCCAGCCACAAATTATGATGATATAAAACATATTTTAACGGCATTAAATAATATAAGGGAAAAAGTGAGATTTCGCTATGATGAAATATCAAAATTTGTTTCCGTGACAGTTAGTGATGAATCAATTGTATCATTAACGTTGTCACCAAAGTTAGGTCTTCAATTAGGATATGAACCCAATAGAAATCTTGTAGAGAAAGGTTTGGGTAAATGTCCTGCAAATTTACATTTAGGGTTACCATCCCAACTTTTCGTTTATTGTGATATCGTAGAACCCCAAATTGTAGGTGATGTAATTACACCACTGTTAAGAATTATTCCTTTGGACCCCGCTAAGTATATATATGGTGCTAATAAAATGCATGTATTTTCACCCCCACACTACATACCTGTAATGCGAAGAGAATTCGATACTATTGAAATAGATATAAGATCAAGCACAGGTAAAAAAATACCATTTCAATTTGGGACGGTGTGTGTTAAACTACACTTCAAAAAAATATAATGTATCCCCGAGATCATCCAAATTGCCCATATGAAAATTACTACACTCATCAGGCTGGTTCAGGAATGGGAGTAATATATAAGGGAGCACCTTATCAACGTGGGCATGGTATTGGTAGCTTTTTGGGAGGGCTATTTCGTTCAGTTTTACCAATATTTTCAAGTGGTGCAAAGGCTGTAGGAAAAGAAGCTTTAAGTGCTGGTGTAGGGTTGTTATCAGACATGGTTAGAGCTCGACCAATGGAAGAGTCTATCAAAAGTAGACTCAAAGAAGCTAGTTCTAATTTAAAAAGGAAAGCCGATGATAAAATTGATAAAATAATGTCTGGTTCAGGATATATAACAAAGAGAAAACTAATATCATCATTCATTCCACCGTCAACTGTTAAAGTGAAAGGAATAAACAAACGGAGAAATAAAGCTCCTCGAAAGATCAAAGATATTTTTTCATAAATCAAAATGTCCTTTTTACATAATAATTCTTGTGAGTGTATTAAATCGGAATTGGATTTATTTGCTTTACCATCAACACAAACTAGTATAGAAAGCGGAACATGGGTACACTACAAACCCATATCTTCACTAGGTGATGATGGCCCTATAGAATTTCAAGTATCCGGAACTGGAGATGATTATGTTGATTTGTCCCATACTTTGTTACATTTAAAAGTGAAAATATTAAATGAAGACTCAACAAAATTAAGTGCAGCTACTGTAGTAGCCCCTGTAAATAATTGGCTACATACACTATTTAGTCAGTTAGATGTTTATTTAAATCAAAAATTAGTTTCACCTCCTAATAATACATATGCATATCGCGCCTATATGGAAACTCTCTTAAACTATGCTCCAGCAGCAAAAGAATCTCATTTAACATGCAGTCTTTGGTATGAAGATACTGAGGGGAAAATGAATTCAACTGATGACAAAAATGTTGGTTTTACTAAAAGACAACAATTAGTATCTGAAAGTAAAGAAATAGGAAGGATCGGTGATATATTTAATCAAGAAAAGTTCTTACTCAATGGTGTTGAAATGAGTGTAAAGATAGTTAGATCTCGTGAATCTTTCAATCTTATGGCACCATCAAATGTTTCGAAATTTAAAGTTAGCATAACAGATGCAACTCTCATTGTAAGGAGAGCAAAAATAAATCCAAGTATTTTACTTGCACATCAAAAAGTTCTCTCGTCCACTACAGCAAAATATCCTATAACTCGAGCTAAAGTAAAAGTTTTAACAATACCATCGGGAGTTCAAGGAAAAACACTCGATAATATTTTTCTAGGACAAGTTCCTAAAAGGTGTATTATTGGATTTGTTAATAACGCAGCCTTTAATGGTATTCTCACTAAAAATCCATTTAACTTTGAAAACTACGATATGAGTTCATTTTGTTTGTACATAGATGGTCAACAAATACCATCAAAAGCCTTACAACCATCATTTGAAAGTAATATGTTTACTTCAACTTATCATACACTATTCTCAGGAACTGGTATACATTTTCTAAATGAAGGTAATGGAATATCCCGCGATAAATATTCAAATGGTTATTGTTTGTTAGCATTTGATCTCACCCCAGACTTGTCAGCCAACTCATCCAATCATTGGAATCTTATAAAACATGGTAGTGTAAGATTAGAGGTGCGTTTCGAATCGACTCTTACTGAAACAATAAACTGCGTTGTGTATGCGGAGTTTGATAATGTAATTGAAATAGATAAGAATAGAAATGTAACTGTAGATTATAGTAGCTAGGGGTAACAAATATTGTATCACATAGGTTTATGATTTAAATAAAACATTGGTATATATTATACATATCTTTTATTTATACTACTTACCACTTCTAATATAAATATCCATAAAATGTGGATGTCTTACCCGTGTCTTTTCACTCTCATGTGATAAAGCCATTGACTAAGTAATGTACCACTTCTGTATGTCAAAATGAATACTATTGAAATTCAAAGAAATTTGGGAAAAATACACCCGAGCTTACAATACAATGTATATGCAGCAAACAGATTACCCATACATTTTCAACTCCCTGCATACATTATAAGCAATTTGGATTTGGACACACATCCAGGTTCTCATTGGATAGCTATACACATAGACATTCACGGTATTGGACAATTTTTTGACACATACGGGAGAGCACCCACGGGTCATCACAGAAAGTTCATGAATCGGAATTCGAAATATTGGAATTTTAGTCCGTACCAGGTGCAAAACGATTTCACTTCAGTTTGTGGAGAGTATTGTTTATGTACTTGTTATATAAGTTTAATAAGAAGTCGTTGATAGATTTTATAAGCGAATTTAATAGTAGAGATACTTTGAAAAATGATATGTTATTGCATATGATGTTTCAGTCTTGTTTTTGAAATATGAACATCACGTTGGATTGTTGTGTAATTAACACTGTGTATTATTAAGAAAGTTATACATAAAATAAAACAATTGCAATAAAATTATAAGTTTTTTATTTAATGAAATCATTCAAATAACCTGCCCATATTTGTTATATAAGTTTAATAAGAAGTCGTTGATAGATTTTATAAGCGATTTTAATAGTAGAGATACTTTGAAAAATGATATGTTATTGCATAATATGATGTTTCAGTCTTGTTTTTGAAATATGAACATCACGTTGGATTGTTGTGTAATTAACACTGTGTATTATTAAGAAAGTTATACATAAAATAAAACAATTGCAATAAAATTATAAGTTTTTATTTAATGAAATCATTCAAATAACCTGCCCAATACTCAGTGAACAAGGGCTTGACATAGAACAATAGGACAATAGTAATGAATGAGGAATGTCATTAGTGGAGTAGATAAATACTAATGAGTTTATTAGATCATATCGTAAGTCAGGAACGGTGAGAGATAGCGCCATGGGAATGCTTGCTATCGATCGGGCGTAGCGGAAAACCCCTATTTTGACACCAACCTTTTTTTTTTTTTTTTTTTTTTTTTTTTTTTTTTTTTAGCCGACTAACGCCTGTGGTCAGCTAACATTCGCGAATCTATACTACTTTCTAGGTTGTGGTTAAGCGGTAATCATAACTAAGAGCGGCGCTCTATAAATTGTACACCGCGCCCGCGCCGCCTCGCTCGCGGCTGTTTGAGGCATCTAAAAGTGTTGACATAAAATCCAAAATCTATTCGAACTTCAAAATGAAATGATACCCAAATATAAATGTTTTATGTTACACATTTGTCCTAAAAGCTGTTAGTGAAGCTTGCTAGCATAGATTGTTTAATCGTTTAATGTAGTACCAGCTAGTTAGCTTTTACTATAGTTTAAATTCTTACCGATAGCTGGTCGGACGATCACAGTCGGGACATGTCCGTGGTTGTCAGCGACCAAGTTTTCTGCCAGTGCCTTAGTAAATGTGTACGTATTGGGCCTTCCCTCTGAAACAGTTTAATTTTCATTAGTACACACCACTCCCATCGTAAGCAAAGTAACCATAAACATTCATGACGTATTGTGAGTATTAGTTGGGATATTTAATTAAATTTCCAGACTATTGTAACTAGGGTTTATATATGACAGGCGTTTGCCGCATTTGACAGGCATTTTAAGTTTTAGACAGTTTTAGACGGCTTTGATATTAGACATGCATTTTCAAATTACGCGATGTCTTTTGCTTATTAGTTATTACCTACAGTGTTTTGCTTTAGACAGGCATTTTTCTGAAAAATTAGGCACATTAGGATGCCTGTACATAGTAATGTACAGGCATCCCTCTATTAACATATGGTACCCCAATTGTAACTCGTACTCGAACGAACGAACTGGGGCCCTTATACTCGTACTTCACACCGAAGACACGTTGATTATGATATAACGCCGGTTTTTGAAAAGCTAATCAAATATATGATCAACTAACATGGCATTCTGATTCTGATTTGTAAACATTTAGCAGAGAGAAAGAGCGGGATAGATATTATACAGAGTGTTTATACACCAAGACAAAGGATTTTTTATTTTAACATCTCATATAAATACTTACAATAATGCGATAAAAAAATACAAAGGTCTAAATGAGGAGTGAATCTTACTATGCTAAGGTTCGCGGGCTCCTAGTCTATACACACAAACTGGAGTTGAAAATCATCACTTTCGTGACTTTTATGGAGATATTTAATCGCGATTTGTTGGGTTATAGTAAGTAATTTATATGAGGTGCAAAAACCAAAAATGCTCTACGTCCTTCACTTCACACTATATTCGGCTTGATATATATGAATACTTGATATATATATATGAACCATGAGACATCCTGTATACACCGGCGCTTAGTACACGTCTTGTACAGTGAACATCCTATATAGAACCTCCGTAGCGCAGTGGTTCAGCGCGTTGGTGCTCGATCAAGAGGTTGCGGGTTCCAATCCCGCTGAGGGAACAAAAAGTTTTCAATGTTCCCAGATCATGGATGTGTATTAAATTTGTGTATTAATATAATAAAAATCTTAAATACACACATAGTGTAAAAGTATTAAATATACAGGGTGTCCCAAAAATCAACGATAAACCGAAAACGGGTGATGGGCCAAGTCATGACAGTTATGAGAAAAATGTGAAAAAAAATCTTTGTCATGTATTTTTCACATTATAAGGACTTTTAAAAATATCGGAAAAACTGACACCGTGTGATGGTCTTTCATGTCCTAAGACTACAAATATTACTTTTTTGTGATTTTTTTTTCGGTATTGTAGTCATGACTAACCCTTCTGTAAATCACAATTCATAATTTAAACATACCTGCCTCAGTTTTCAATAAAATGGTGTGTTTTGCCCAAGATTAAATTCAAAATAATTACTACACCCAACTTTAATCGTCTGTACTGTAAAAAAAAAATTACTACAGTATTTTGGCAAGTAACTTTAAAAGATGGCGCATTTAATCTGGATTCCAAAATGGTATGATACTTGCTGGATTACTTCTTTGTTGAGGAAAAAAAAATTTTTTTAACGGAACCGGATGTTAGGCCAACTCTGTTTAAATTTTTAAAATGTTGGTATTAAGTTGTTATGTGACGACGATGAGTGACCTCATCTTGTCTAGAGTGAGCGAGACAGACAGTGACGCTAAGTGCGGGTGCTTTTTTATTAAAAAAAAATTGTATTGCAGTGTAGGCATTTTTAAGACTTCAATTTTCAGGTATGAATACAACGCTCTTTTGAAAATGTGAGTGGTTGAGATACAGAACAGACGCCACCTTGTTATCAAGTATGTAATTAGTTAGTTTTAGGTGCAAGTTCGAAATAAAAGTCAGTCAATGGATTTCTTCAGTTATTACTTTAATTTACAAAGATTTACAGCAAATGTTCGAACTGTTTGCCTTCAGCTCTAATGCAAGCCCTACATCTTCTTAAAAATGATCGCGTAATAAGACGGGCGTATCTTCTTGAATTAATGTGTTCAGCAGCTTCTGTAATTTTTTGGCGCAGCTCGGCTAAATCTCGAATTGGTTTAGAGTACACTTTTTCTTTTATTGTTCCCCAATAAAAGAAATCAATGGGATTTAAATCAGGTGAACGGGCAGGCCACGAAATTGTACCACCCCGCCCAATCCACCTATCGGGGTATTCTCGGTCGAGAAACTCTCGTACTGTGCGAGCGTAATGTGCTGGGCAGCCATCTTGTTGGTACCACATGCTGCCGTAAATGTTTAGTGGCACTTCTTCCAACAAATCTGGTAATTGGTTCTGTAAGAAGTCCAAATAAACCTCGGCAGTTAAGTTCTCCGGTAGCTCAAATGGACCAATAACAGTACCATTCAAAATTCCCGTCCACATGTTCACCTTAAACCGGTACTGCGATCTGTCTTCCCGCATCAAATGTGGATTATCCACGTGCCATTCGTGCAAATTATGGAGGTTCATGTAACCATCTTTTTTAAACGTGGATTCGTCAGACCACAGAATTTTTTCAAAGAATCGCGGATCATCTCTGTATCTCTGCAACATCGTTTGACAAAATTGCAATCTCTCTGGGTAGTCTCGGGGTAACAGGCTTTGTACTCGTTGTAATTAGTGGTAAGGATGAAACTGGTTCTTTTGCAAAATACGATGTGCAGTACTTTTGGGCACTCCGATGTTCTCTTCAATCCCACGTACTGAGATACTCGGGTCTTGTTCGACCGCCTCGAGCACTTCGTCCTCGTAGGGTATGAAAGGCCTTCCCTCGCTGGTATTTTGATTAGGGAATCGACCCTCTAAGAGTGACCGATGCACGTTAATAAATACCCGATAATCAGGATGACGCTCAGCGTTTGGGTATCTCTCACGATACATTCTAGCTGCAGCATTAGCGTTGCATAAGCATTCTCCATAGATGAGATGCATATTGGTGTATTCTTGTGCGGTGTATCGAGATGGCATGATAACACACTCAATGGAATCACACACTACAACCGAAGATACGACAGTAAAACAAGTCCAGGGTCGTCAGAAACGGGGCAGATAAAACCAAATTACAAAGCAAATCAAGTCCAATAAACAGAAGCACAGTTGTAAGTACGAAGTCAATACGGATACAGAAAGATGCGCAATGAACGAAAGATCGTAACGTACTGCAGTTTTGCACGTTCATCACTGTGTTGTCGGGTTGGCGTCACTATCTATCTCACTCGCACTGAGCGTCACTGTCTGTCTCGCTCACTCTAGACAAGATGACGTCACTCATCGTCGTCACATAACAACTTAATACCAACATTTTAAAAATTTAAACAGAGTTGGCCTAACATCCGGTTCCGTTAAAAAAATTTTTTTTTCCTCAACAAAGAAGTAATCCAGCAAGTATCATACCATTTTGGAATCCAGATTAAATGCGCCATCTTTTAAAGTTACTTGCCAAAATACTGTAGTAATTTTTTTTTACAGTACAGACGATTAAAGTTGGGTGTAGTAATTATTTTGAATTTAATCTTGGGCAAAACACACCATTTTATTGAAAACTGAGGCAGGTATGTTTAAATTATGAATTGTGATTTACAGAAGGGTTAGTCATGACTACAATACCGAAAAAAAAATCACAAAAAAGTAATATTTGTAGTCTTAGGACATGAAAGACCATCACAGGGTGTCAGTTTTTCCGATATTTTTAAAAGTCCTTATAATGTGAAAAATACATGACAAAGATTTTTTTTCACATTTTTCTCATAACTGTCATGACTTGGCCTATCACCCGTTTTCGGTTTATCGTTGATTTTTGGGACACCCTGTATATTTCCGTTGTCAGGTATCTATAACACAAGTTCTTTGGATACTTACTTAGCACAGGGCCAATTGACGTGATGTGAAGCGTCTATAGATATTATAATTTATTATTATAATGACATCATTATAAAAATAAACCGGTAATGGCGACAATTATTTTAACTCTTATTAGGCTGTAAGTTAAATTGCGGCCATGTTATATATTAGTTTATCAGGTAATTGTTTCTGCTAATTTTGTTGTTACTTGTTAATTTGTTATACAAAGACAGTTTATTATATACCTAAACTATTAATTTTATGTTTTTACGAGGGCATTATTTGTGCAGTAAAAGAATAAAATCTGGCAATTTGAAGTCAGATTCATAAACATGAGGCACAAACACATCATCTGAATATTTTAAGCGCGCGTTAATTAGTTTTCTCGTGCATAAAATCCATAAATAATACGTTAGTTCGTATTTATTTTATTTTTAGATGATATTTCACGGTATTAAATGAGAAAGGAGCACATGGATCGCCAATGCATACCGGCAAAACGTAGGTAGAGTCCATTCCCTTAAAGAAGACTCGTCGTAATAAAAACAAAAAAAAACTTAAATCTTATCTATTTATATCGTATTTAGCTATTTGTGGGAATAACCTGTTACATATAATACTCCTTATGTAAAATAGACTTAGAGCAGTTTGCCGAATACTTTCAGTCATCATCAGTCAGTTGCAGCTCTTGATAAATAATTATGAAAAAATATTTTTCCCAGATGCTGACGCCGCATTATAGAGATGGTCCAATCTCCGTAGGACCATGATTATAATGTTAAGTCCCGATTTCACCAAGGCATGTAAGTGTTAACGGCTTGTTAAATTACCATGCCTTCTCATTCATTGATAGGAATTACGAGAGGAACAACATGATATTTAACGAAGGATTAACTTTAACATTGCTTGATGGAACACGCTCTAAGTCTTTTCTTTGTCCACATAGTGGGCGAAGCCAAGTCAAAACTTCAAGTATAATTACAAAAATTAAGCACAATACTCACTCAAAAGTTTTTTAATCTGGTCTTCATTAATTCCGACTTCGATTAACTTCTTGACTTCGTTTAGGGAAGCAGGTGCGGGGTAGATGATTTCGTGGACGATGTCTTTATCGGCGTTACTGTACGCCGTAGACATGTATACAAAAGCCTGAAATAGACAGGAATTAGCTACTAGCTGATAAGTAGGGTAATTCTTTACCGCGAGAACCGTATCAAAATCCGTTCAGTAGTTATAAAGAGTAACAAAAATCCATCCATACTAACAAACTTTCGCTTTTTTATTATAATTATTATGTATGTACCTACAACACTAATGATTATATATTAGTATGTTACTTATAGTATTATATATTATGTATTTTTATCTTACCAAATATTGTAGAACGTAGTACACGCCTAATTGTTTAAATTTAAATTTTTCCTTTGAACTTGGAAATTTGAATAAGTAGCACCTTTGTACATAATATATAAATTGTGTCTTTATTTAAGTTTCTATTGTTTCTTATCTTTTTAAATGTGTGTACATAAATTATTAAATAAATAAAAAAATATTAGTATGATATTGAAACATTGCGAAGTAAACTCTGTTCATTGTGAAATTTCGTTATATTATAGTTGTGATTAAGAAAAACTATAGTTCCACTAACAAATGAACTTTTATTATTAGCAAGGACGAACCTTAAATGAAAAGGGGTTTGGAATTTAACCTAAACGTAAAAAAACCAGAAACACCGAAATTTTTACATATTATATACTTACTTTGACTGGAATGTTAAAGGATTACACTTCATTATCCAATACATTTTTATAACAATTAAACAAAAATTAATATATTTTAATTTTAAATGAAAATCATTCACAGAAAAAATACGCCATTTTTATACTGCCGATTGTAGAATATAAGCCTATAGTCTATGGATTCTTATCAAACAATAATCATTGTACCTATTAATATTGGCCAATTGGCATCACTAACTAGTCTATGGTTGTGTCATAAATGGGTTTGTTTACGTTAGGGTTAAATTTATCTCGGACACAATCGAGAATCGAATCAGTTCGATCTCAACGGCTTTTGGTATTTTATTTGGTGGATTACTTTGAAACTTATCAGGATATAGAAAATCGTTAGATAGTAACTTTTTGTACTGTATGGTCAGGCCATATCAATCGACTGAGAATCAAAATAAACAAACGTCAATTTATTCGGGAGTACGCGGTACGGTCGAACTTGAGTCAGAATCAAATCAGTTTGGAGAGTAAGGCCTCTGATACCAACCTGGGGGTTTTTGAGTCGGCGGCTCAAGCTAAGGACTCGACCAGTGCCGGCAACATTGACGTTCATCGCTGTCTCCAGGGGTTCATTGAACTTTATTGTTGCTGCCACGTGGAACACTATCGACACCTAGAACAAGGAGAAGTTTTAAAGATTTACCGCCGGTCTCAATAACCAATCTACAACTATTAGTTATACTCGTAGAATATTTAGGGCTAGTGTGTGTGATCGGAGTTCCTGTCTCGGATGTGTGATTCATGGTTCATATATTAAGCCGATATTAAGTAATTTATATGAGGTGCCAAAAAAAATGCTTTACGTATCATTCTCTTCACACTATATTCGGCTTAATATATAAGATTTTTATTATATTTATACACAAATTTAATACACAATCATGACCCAGGAACATTGAAACTTTTTGTTCCCTCGGCGGGATTCGAACCCGCAACCTCTCGGTCGAGCACCATCGCGCTGAACCCCTGCACTACGGAGGTCGTCAAAATAGTCGTGGATGATTCCACATGTTATGGAAAATATAAAATATAAAAAAATACCGTGTCTATAAGGAGTTGCTCATCATTAGGCTTCAATCCAAGGTTCGGTTCAGAGATGTCACCAACGATGAGCACTATCTTATCCAGGGCGCTCGGGTTGCTATCTCTTAATCTTGAAAACAGCTGTAATAAAAAACATTTAAATCCTTGACTACAAATTGACAAATTTATTTATTTAATTTATTAATAAGATTTACCAAGACTAGTTACATTTTTGGAATAAACATTATATCACATTGATGTCGAATGTGTCACAATCACTTAAAGGTAAATACAGCATGCACTAAAAGTAAACAACATAAATATCTTTAAATTATTTGCTAGTTTTTTATTATATCCCAGTAGAAACACTTCGGAAGGGCATGTAAAAAGTCGGTCCTTCGCCTGTCGTGTCGACTATAGGGTAAGTGGGCTATTCTTATACATAAAAATGAATTGTTGCTCGTTAGTCTCGCTAAAACTCGGAAACGGCTGAACCGAATCGGCTAATTTTGGTCTTGAAATATTCGTAGAAGTCCAGGGAAGGTTTAAACGGTTTGTATGCTCAACGAACTGGGCACATAAAATGAATCCTGCGTAGCTGGGTTTATCCTAGTACGTAAAAGTGATCTCGATCGCATGGCAATGCAGAGGCGACTACAAAAGTATTGCAAACTTGAATAAGATTAACATGATTTATGTAAATAGAGTAAGATCTAGAACCTGATATTTATGATTTTAAGAGTATAATAATACCAGGGATCGCGGTATCGGTATTAGGTACTATGCCGTGATCGTATACCTGAGTGGACTCCAATTCAACAGCTGTTTTGCGTTACACTACTCATCCACATAATGTATAAGTCTATTTATGTCAAGTTTAGTTTTTGATACTGTTAATACTTAGTGATGTAGTGTAATGTGAATGTGACTGTTGAATAAATGTTATTACTTACTTACCTACTTATAAAGAACATCATCACATATCTCAAAGGAGGAGCATTAAGATATTTTTCACATTTAATTGTCCATGTAAATGACACTTTTGACAATGGTCATTAGATTTTGGAACATTCCCATATTACGTGACCTGTTATTTGGGGGTATGTTACTATGCTTGGTCACCGAACGACGAAGTTTAGGATTTTGTCACATAGCTACTTATGATATCCCAAGCTAGATCTCCTTCTCATTTTCATATAGTGCGTAGTGTTCATTTTATTTTCTTGCATATCTGCAAGAGAATAAAATGAATCGTAAGTGTTGACCTTAGTCAATACTATATGCAAGAAAATATTTTTTTTTGTAGATTGTTTTGTCAAAAGTAACCATTTAATAAGGACAATTAAATGTGAAAAATATCTTATGACTATATCCCCTTATTGTGTTTGCCAGATTCTTAAGAATATCCGATACATGAGTGCTACGCATCGTGTCTACGCTACGGTTTTTTTTTTTAAATATGTATTTATATTATGGCCGATACTATGGGTAAATCGGCAGAATACAGAAATGATACTTCATAGAAATAATATTATATTTAAATTAAGTCACTGTCGTGTCGTCGTCGGTCGAATAATAGAATGATAATTAACTCTGCCCTACAACTTCTCGCCCTACCGATATTAAATCTGTTCTGTGTTTTGTTAATACTCCTTTTATTGAAACTATGTACAGAAGACGTGAGAATATATTGTTATCTACATAATATATTCTCGATGTGATAATGAATCTAGTTTACGAGAATGTATTACATACATAATATATTCTCACTAAAGAAATACAATTGTGGTCGTGTGGTACCACCCTATTTGTTTGTATTTGTTCCAGATTAATAATAATAATGCCTCACACACTGATTTCGGTGACTGGTTTCGTTTAAACCAGGCCAGCTACGCAGGAGTTATTTTATAGTGCTCAAGTGTGTGCTCAATACACAGAAGCACTCTCTCTTCCTTCACTCTCGTAGTCCAGTGGTCTGTGATACGTAGGATAGTCCTAACCAAACTTAAAAACAACATTTTTTATTGTTTTAACGCGGGAATCGAACCCACAACCTGCGAGTCGAGAGTTACGCTCTAAACCACTAGGCCGCAGAGGCGACCAGATTATAGAATTATCGACAATATTTCACCAAAGTACGGTTATAGGTCCTCTTGTTTTTCTTAAAACCTCATAACGCAGTCTTCGTCATCACTCTCTAATATTGTCGACTCACTAGCAGCAATTTAGGAGCCCTCCATTCATTATCAACAGGTTGTAACTATAACTCCTTGATAGAATGACAATGACTTGACTTAAATAAGTAAGAATTACCTGTTCATTAAGAATTTTCTTCAGCCGATATTGTACACTTTGATTCTGCTTTTCCCGGATCAAAATATAGACTTTTTCCAGTCCCGGACAACTATATAATAGTTTTTCCAACATGACCTGAAAAGTGAGATTTATTCTAGAATATTTTAGTCGAATATACTATATGAAATCGTGCCAAACTGAAGGTACCTTTCCAACAAAGCCTGTAGCGCCTGTGAGAAAAACTGATTTTCCATTATATGACTCTGCGACCGATTCGATAGCCATGGCGTACCGATTCTAACGTCTGTAATTAAAATTTATGTCTTTAAATTATTTCTTATAATTTATAATAATTAATATAACATCATATATGTATGTTGTCGGCAAAAAAAAATATTTTTTTAACACGCTTTTATAAGCTTATGTTGTATGTATGGGAATTTTTAAGCATTATTTTTACTAATTTCTAGAAGTCTAATTCATTTGAAATGTTGCAATAATATGAATAAAAAAAATGACAATGCAATTAAGCGTGTTTTTTGTAGGTTTTTTAAAGTATAACTTTAGTTTCATATTTAATTTATATCTAATTCATATCTGATTTATAACTTATCTAGGTTTATACAAATAACAATCATTGACATTCATTGAAAAATACTATTATAATAAATAGCAAATCCAACTAATATTATAAACGCGAAAGTTTGTAAGTATGGATACATCAAGATTCTAGTTTAGTGATAGCAGCTATCAATACAACCTGAAAACAGCCTCTGTATAATATCTTACTTAAACTAACCTAACCTAAGCCCTTAAGAAAGAAAAATATTTACACAGTGTTGACTCCTTGTTGATACGAAAAGTCACACACACAAAGAAAAAACATTGCATATCTTATTCAGTGTAAATATTTTCCTTCAATAAAACAAGATAATAATAAAATAAGTAGTCTAAAAGTGTCTACATCAGATCGTATCTAACTCATATCTTATCTAATTCTTTACTTGGGTCACAAGATTAGGTGCTTAATAGTGTCGTTTGATTTTTGATTTAATATCACACACACACACACAATATCATATCTGGATTTTTTTTAGAACGGTATTTCTGACCTTTTATACCTATAAACACATTAAAAATATACAAATTACATTTAATTCTTCTATTTTATTAGTTATATAACATCAAACTGATTAAAGTACATGACCGGTTTCGACTGAGTCATCATCAGGTGTCTGCATCACTAAGGCTCAACTCACATTGGCACAGAGTCGAAGCGTCGCGTTTTATCGTGTTCATTTCCATATCATATTCATCTCTATTTTCTTTCTAACTACTAAGGTAAAAGTTGTGGGTATGCATTATGCATATAGCATGGAGCGAGCGGTGCGAGGTGTGTGGCGTCGCGAAGCGTCGGATTAGGGTATGCCCGTTATGGCGAGACCTCATTAGTGCGTTGCGCTGCGTTGCGTCGTGGTCGCTGCCTCGATTTCCATATATTTTTTATGACATGAGCCACGCGTAACAACGCAACGTCGACGCTGCGACGACGCAACGCACTAATGGGGCCTAGCTCATACTGTACTGATGACGCGACTCGACGCGTCGGCAAACCAGTTAAGTTTGATGTTAATTAACTAATAAACTGATAAATGTGCAAGTAATTTGTGTAACATAAAGGGCATTGTCCATTTCTGGCCATCCGTGAACACGACGTTATAAAAAAACTAACTTAATGGATATTTTTTATTTATTTATTATTAATGTTATTTGAAAAACAAATTGTGTAAATAAACACAACAAAAAACACAATTATTTATAGTTTCTAGATTGAATTTCCATGTTCGGAATTCGGCAAATGGTTCCAGTGTTACCATTGTCAAGCGCCGAGAAATCAACTAATTGATATTAATATTATAGTCATGCCTCTGTTTTATGCTATTTTTATGTTTTTGAATGTTGCTAATAGACTTTAAAAATTCGCAAATAGTTTACTGTTGTTAGAATGGAATTTATTTAAAGTTTCTTTAATATTAAATCTTAAAATCAATGACGTATAAAAGCAATAACTTTTTTATATTATGGCAATGCAAATACGATATGTCAAAATATGCTACGTCATTCGCTTTGTTTTCGTGAATGTTGTTTTTGTGTGAGATATTGCTACTTGGCTTTTTACAATGAATTCCGGCTCTTCTTCCCATTCTGACGACCCTGGTTATGGATCCTGGATATGGACTCCGATACTGCACTTCAGGTTATGTATTATAATAATTGGAATAATAACAGTAGGTTGCTGCGCGCATATTATGACCATTTTATGGTTTATAGGCTGGGCAAGGTATCAAGAGCATATTAATCCACCTGCCCAGTTTCTTGATCATGTGCTACTAATCTATGAAGCAGAATAATAAAATATTCATGAAAAGTATGTTGTTTTATTTGATTGTTTACATTTTTCAATAACACCTAAAAACCTAACTAAATATAAAGTCTGACACAAAACTAGGTTTGTATTCTCCTTTTTACTGATATGAAGTATTTAATTTATATCATTTTACTAGCTTAATTAATTGTCCACGAATGGCCAAAGTGTCTATAGAAAGTGGACAATCCCCTTTCCACCAAGTACGTTCTGAATTTCATGTCGGCCCAAAGCCAACCTCACTTAGTACCTATTCGACAGATAAAAAAACGTTTCGTTTCACTTTTAGGGTCGATTTTTCAATTGTCAAATAACTTTTTGACTTTGTATGGAACAAATGTCAAAGTCACATGTTTATTCAACGGATAAAAGTTATCTGACGATTGAAAAATAGGCCCTTAATCTTTTATCACAAATAGCTTTCAAGAATGGAACATTAACCATCAATAATTATAACAATTGCATATATCAATTACATATTAACATATTAAATTATGTTGTACCTTCTAAAAGCGAATATTCAGTGAAAACGTTAGAACAATATAAGCTATTGTTCTATTATTTCTCTGTCAATGATTGTTATTTGTATTATGTAACCTAGATAAGCTAGGTTACATAATACAAATAACAATCATTGACATTCATTAAAAAATAATCTATGTCACATGTTTATTCAACAGATAAAAGTTATCTGACGATTGAAAAATCGGCCCGTAATAATATAAAGCGGGAGAGTTTGTTTGTCTGTTTGTTTAAACGCGCTAATTCGCTCAGGAATTGCGGGTACTATTTAAAAATTCTTTTTTTTTTGGTTAGTCCATTTATAGAGGAAGGCTTTAGGCTATATAACATTACGCTGCGACCAATAGGATCGAAGCGTCAGTGAGAAATGTTGCAAAAACGGAAAATTATTCACATTTAAAGACTTTCGTTGCGTGCGCTGCATAAACGGTTTAAATTACTAAAAAATATATATATGAAAGAATTATTCCTTTTTAATCATAATAACAAAAACCAACGTGAGCTATCAAAAGATAATCGCGATAGTATTTCCGACAGCTAGTATTAACTATAATATATTTATTACAAATAGCAAATCCTACTAATATTATAAATGCAAAAGTTTGTAAGTGATAGATGTTTGTTACTGTATCACGCAAAAAGTACATAACGGATTTTGATGAACTTTTGTAATGTAATGTTAGTTTACATGGTGCATTAACATTTAACACATAGGCGACATCTTACCGCAAAATAAGAACCAATACTAATACCACAATAAGTAGGTATGATAATATTAATTTTATCACTATGAATATAAGAATCTCCAGGAGGGCCTGGAATATAATAGATATAATTTTGTAGAAATGCATAGTTCTGCGAGATATAGTGACGATATATTATACAGTGTGTAAAAAGAACAGTCTCTATAACTTTTAGATACGATTATAGTACCTTTGCTCATTTTGGATATTTTTGACATGAACTAAAAAAAAATTTACTTGTACTTTTTACCATTTGTTATTTTTTGTCACAAAAATAACGAAAAAGCAAAATAAAATATATTTTTTTAATTTAAAAAATAATTTATCAAAAAAGACATTTCTAGAATGATAAAAGGTAGTATAATGATATCCCAAAGTTATAGTGACTGCTCTTTTTACGCCCGTTACATATATCGTCACTATACAATATCTATACTAATATTATAAAGCGGAAGAGTTTGTTTTAACGCGCTAAACTACTGGTCCAATTTCAAAAAATTTTGTTGGATAGTCCATTCATAGAGGAAGGCTCTAGGCTATATAACATTACGCTGCGACCAATAGGAGCGAAGCGTCAGAAATAAATGTTGCAAAAACGGGGAGACTTTCGTTGCGTGCGCTGTATAAATGGTTTTAATTCGCTCAAGAACCACGCGAACGAAGTCGCGGGAACAGCTAGTATAAAATAATTGAGCCTCCTATGTACAGTATCTGTGAAAATACCAGCGCTGAAAAACTTTCTTTTGACTTTCATGTTTCTATGAGAAATGCCACAACGTCCTAAATTTACCCATAATTTAAAATAGTACCTCTTTCAGCGCTGGTACATTCACACTAAACTCTATATACATCCATCAGGATCCATAGACACCCTAAAGTATTGTAACTCATTAATATTACAACCTGTATAATATAATATTATCTTTCTATCATATTACTAATATTGATAAAAAAGGTTTCAAAGTACTCTAGTTCACGGCGTTAACGAGCGCACATCCCTTTAACTCAATTCGTGAAGGTCTTAAAAGCTATTTAGCTTATAATAGTCTTTAGACATCGCCGCCGAGCTTTAACTGTGTAAGTATATAATAATAAATTTTAACGTGAGCGAACGACAAACACTGAGATTTAAAGCTAAGCTGTGCTTTGCACTTAAACCTCGCGCTCTCATTTCCTTTCAGTTATTACAAGTCCCTACACTAAGGAAATATAAAATGTATAATGTTTTTTATATTTATAAACTCTATGAACAATATTCGAGTAATTTTAAAGTGATGTTTATTAATGGTAAGAATATATTGTACAAATTGATGTTAGGGTGTAAATAATGCAAGATCTAAAATGACTAAAGTTGAATCAAGCCATTTGAAAACTTAAATTGTCATAGGATTTTATGAATTCGTTATCGGCCAGCATTTAAGGAAATACAATCTAAATTCTAGAAAAACTTTGACTGATTTTGAAAATAAACAATTAAAAAAATTCATTGACTTTGAAAAACGAACTATAAAAAAATGTATTGATACTAAAAACATTTTTCTCTAAGCTAAAGCACTGCAGCGTTGTAAAAAATATAAACAACTTACTGTGGTGGTCACGTGAAGGCCCTAGGGAGGTGCGATTTGGAATGAACCAAGTCTTTCAAGACATCCTTTTAAAACATTACAGTTTTAAATAACAATAAATACTTTCAAACGTGAGTTTTAATCCGATTAGTATCTGCAGCGATTATCATCAGATGTGATTTAATAATTGCATATTTATGTATTTATAGTCCCACGATAAACATTTTTATTGATACAATTATTATTTATTTTTACGATACAAATTTTTGGCTGACCATATTGTTCTACAGAAAAATACCAATTGATAAGTGCCTTTTGATGGTTAATTTTTGTACTAATATCTTCGATACACTACATAACGTGTACTATATAATAGCAAGGCTAAAATATGTCCGCGTGGCATTTTCCAATAGAGCTACATTAATTATTTAATAGCGAACTGAGACAAAGGTTTAAAACATTTCAAAAGTGATTTGGTGATTTTAAATTAGTAATTAACATAGATATATATATTAAAATATGAAGTGAGACTTCATATTTTAAAAAATCTTAATTTAAACACAAATTCCAATATTCCAAGAAAAAACTGAATTAAATAACAGCTCACTTTTCAAGTAAGCTGATATTCACCGAGACGAATTTCTTGTGCTGGCATAAAAAAGCTATCTTATAAATATTTTTATTTTGGGGTACCGAACGCAAAAATTATTAAAGATTATATGTAAACAGAATAGATAAACATGCTCATTAATGAAAGACGGCTATCTTATCAACCCAGCTGTATTTTGTTTGTAGAATCCAAGATGTTTATCTTGGATTCCTATGTGTATTACCTATGTACCCATCTAATGCATTGTCGATTGAAGGTATTAGTACTGAAATTAACCATCAAAAGACACACATCGTAAGTATTTTTCTGTAGAACAATGTAGTCAGCCAAAACTTTTAAAAGAGTGACGTACATGTATGTTTGTTTGAAGTAGGGGCTACTTTAATGAGAGCTGTATCAATATATTTGTAACGATTATTTTATTAATCGGAATAAACTTTTTAATTGTATAATACTATTTATCACTTCACCACATTAAATCCGAACTACATTATGATTATGGGCATATCATTTCGTAGTGAGCTAGCATAAAGGACTCGTTTAACAACACATTTCTATGCATACATCACAGACATGCCAAACGCACGGAGATGAGGTAGATTATGAACTGACGTTGGGAATTAATATTCTAATTATGTGCTGTCGATAGCAGCCGTTTCGAGACGCTCAAAGTTTGTCAGCTAGCAACCGTTGATTAGGCGTTTTCAATCAGTATGATAGTAGGTAATAGAAAAAAAAATTAAGTAATCTCCGAATTAACAAGCAATGAGTAAACTGACGATGATCTATATGTATAAAAAAAATGAATTGCTGTTCGTTAGTCTCGAGAACGGCTGAACCGATTAGCTATTTTTAATCTTGAAATATTCGTGGTTTATTTCATCTCCACAAATTATATTTGTTGTTACATAGTCTTAAATTAATCATTTGACATAGAAATTGTAACTTGGGGGAGATCTGGAGTATAAACTAAGCAGTGCATGTAATATAGATCTCCATATTATAACGATGAAGTATAACTTACGACACTCTAGATTACGTCAACTTTGGAACAAAACAAACTAGGTCAAAATCTGTTCATCCGTTTAGGAGCTACAGTACGTCCTTTTTAAATTTAACCTAAACGTAAACAAACGTAAACAAACCAAAAACACCGAAATGTTCACATATTCACTTATTGTGCACACTTATCAACACTTTACCGGAATATTTAAGAATCATATTTTTATTACCTCATACGTTTTATAACGTCTAAGAGCCCTTGAATGCCAGATTTTCGTTATTTTATAAATGCTGAAAATTTCTCAGCTCATGTTCCCAACACAGGTAAGAAGTGTTTAGTGCCACAGCATATGTGTTATTGTTATTAGGATCCAATTACACGTCCAATAATAAACACTTCTAGTTAATCGTATTTGGCTTTATTCACACGTAGATAATACATTACACAGTATCTTATATATATATATATATATATATATATAACTAGGTAGATACAGAGACCTCACCTCTAGGGGCCTCCCTAGGGGACTAATAATCAAGCTATCTTAGGCTTCAATGTCAGACGTCATCTTGACATCTTATTGTTTTAAATCTAATACATAATGACATAGCATTATGTAACATTTCCCTTTTTCGAGAAACGCATACAATATATCAATGCTTAAAATATACATGATTACAAACTATAACTTACTAATTAAATTTCTCATGTATGTACAATTTAGGTTGTTTTACAGTTCTACCAGATCTGGTAACATAATCTGTACCTATTTGCCTTTCCACAGGAACACAGTTATCATTATGCCTACTAATATCCTGAGAATTTTCACTCGTGAAACAACTAGGATTTATGGGAAGTATATTGCACGTATCATGACCAATATAAGAAGGATCTATTTTTTTAAATTCATCATTTCCGTCACCCGCAAAAGAGGAAGGAGGATTTATCTTTTTTAAATTATTTTTCCTATGTCTAATATGCGCTCTATTTCTCCTATAAATAACACCATTCATATCGGTAATATAATGAGACCTACCACAATCTAAATTTCTATGTATTACACCAGGAGTCCAAAAATCTTTGGGATTCTTTTTAAAATAAATGTCATCTCCAGGCTTAAAGACTTCATTTCTTTGCCTTGCACACCTGTCAAAGTAAAATGTCATTTTGTTTTTATTATTTTCATGACATTTTTTGTAAACAGAAAATTTTACTAAATTCGGTTTTAATTTCTTACACAGGACAGGCATATTCATACGTAAACTCCTAGACATTAATAATGATGCTGGGCTGGGAAAATCACTTTTAGCTGTGTTACGGTAGTGTAGCAATGCTAAATAATATACATCAGAATTATCTTGAGCACACTTACGTAGTATGCTTTTGGATACCTTGACCGCAGCCTCAACCTGGCCATTTGATCGAGCAAAATAAGGACTCGATGTGATATGCTCCACATCCCAGTCAACCAGAAAGGATTTGAACTTATATGAGTTAAAAGGTGGACCATTATCCGACACTAATGATCGTGGAATTCCATGGCGAGCGAAGAATGATTTCAAGTTTTTCACTACGTTATCAACGTTGTAATTCTTATGTAAGGAAGCTAGCTCAAAATATTTATAATAGTAATCTACACAGACAAGGTAATTCTCCCCATCAAAATAGAATAAGTCAACCCCTACTCGTTCCCAAGGGAGTTGTGTAATATCATAACACTTCAAAGGTTCCTTATTTGTGTTAGGTTTAAATTTAGCACATACCAGACACTGTTCAATTAAATTTTTAATGTCTGCATTTATATTGGGCCAATAAACTGTTTCCCTAGCAATGTTAAGTGTTTTATTTATACCTGAATGACGACAGTGAATTTTATCTAATATTTGCTTTTGTAAAGCCTTTGGAACTATGAGCCTACTGCCCTTAAAGAGTAAATCATTCATTATATGTATTTCACTTTGAATATTCCAATATGGTTTAACCAAACAGTTAATTTTGTTTTTGCTTGTTGGCCAACCATTTTTTATATAAGATTTAAGCAAATTTAATGATACATCTTGTTTACTTTCCTTTAAAATTGACTCTAAATATGACTTTGATACTGAAATATTAGAAAAAATTGAATTGACATGATATTGTAAATCTTGTTCATACCGCGGTACATATGTTTCATTGAGTGAAGCTCTTGATAACGTGTCTGCTATATACATATGTTTACCAGGTACATAAATGACTTCTAAGTCATATCCTTGCAACGCAAGCATCATTCTCTGTAATCTAGCTGGTACTTCATGAAGAGGTTTTTTAAAGAGATAAATTAAAGGTTTGTGATCTGTATGAACGGTAACAGGACCTCCATAAATATATTGATGAAATTTATTACAACCAAACTGTATAGCAAACAATTCCTTTTCAATCTGAGCGTAGTTTTGTTGAGAGCTTGTCAATGTTTTTAAGCTATATGCAATTGGTCGCTTATTATGCATGATTACAGCGCCCACTGCATTCTTGGATGAATCTACTGACAAAATTAAAGGTACATTGCAATTATAGTTAGCTAATACAGGTGCTTTAGTAATAATATCTTTTAGTGATTCAAAACACTTTTGATAATTATCATCCCATAGGAATGGTATATCCTTTTTTAACATGTTTCTTAAGACATTAGTTTTGTCTGCTAAGTTTTCAATGAAAGGGGCTAAAAAATTTAACATGCCTAAAAATCTTTGTAAATCCTTAACATTTTAGGTGTAGACATATTTTTTAGAGCTTTAATTTTATCTGGATCAATTTTAACACCATCTTTGCTAAAAATATAACCCAAATATGTTATTTCTTTTAAAAGAAACTTACACTTGAGCTTGTTTAATTTCAGATTTACCTGCCTAGCCCGTTCTAAAAATAATTCTAATCTCTTATTATGTATCTCAATTGTCTCCCCATATATTAAAATGTCATCACACCAAATAATTATGCCTTCAATGTCCCCAAATAAATCAATCATAGTTTTATAAAATATTTCTGTCGCAGTATTAATCCCGAAGGGCAACCGTAGGAATTTATAGCGACCAAATGGGGTTTGAAATGTGCACAAATCACTACTTTCCTTTGTTAATTTTATATTATAAAAACCAGAGAACGCATCCAAGTGGGAAAAATATGTAGCTTTAGATAATTTTGACCTGACTTCATCAATATTTTTAATAGGATAATAACTTCTCAATAGATTTTTATTTAAATATCTAGGATCTAAACATACTCTTAATCCTCCTGCCTTTTTCATGGTAATGACTAAACTACTTACCCATAATGTGGGTTTGTTAACCTTTTGTATAATTCCCAGTTGTTCCATGACTTCTAATTCTTTCCTTAACGGCTCGATGAGAGCAAACGGTACTTTCCTCGGGGGATCTACTCGCGGTGCGGCATCCTTCTTTAATACAATACTGTGTTCATATGGAAGACATCCTAGACCCTGAAAGACATCATTATATTTGATTACAATATTGTCACATGTTTTTTCATATAGGTTATGTATATTTTTCACAATTTTATTGTCATTTTGACAACTTACAGAGAAGTTTTTGTTATTAAATTTAACTTTATACAAGTTGGTAAGCCAATTACAGTTGGACAATTCAAACTTGTTATTACAAAAGTGATTGTTTCAGGCTCTACTTTATTATCTAATAAACATGATACATTAGATATTGCCACTATGGGAATTTTATGACCATTATAAGCAAAAATATTATAATTTTTACACTGTTGTTTGTCCATATTTTTAATTTTTAACTTTGAGCTTTTGTATGTGTCTAAAGACATCATATTTATATCTGCTCCAGTATCAATTATGCAATCTACTCTTTTATTGTTTATATTAAGAAAATAATGCCAAGAATTATCATTTTTACTTAAAATTGTGCTATTACTATTACTTTGTGATTCAATGTTGAACAATGTCCCTACAGTAAATCTCTCAGCACTTTTTTTTGTTACTTCATCATCGAGATTTGAGTTGTCTACTTCAGAAACAACATTCCTGACATTATTTTTCTTATAACATAAATTAGTAAAGTATTTAAAACATGACCTGCATTTATGCTTCCATGCTGGGCAGTTGCGATGAGCATGTGTTGTGTTGCATCTCCCGCACGTTGTTCTGGACCCGGGTGTGGCTGATCTTCTTCGTTGATAATGCGGCACTAGAGATCTGGTTTTTCTTCTATGCTGGTGCGATGAAAACGATGATGACGGAGAACTGTTCCGACGGTTTCTGTGTATCTTGTATACGGTGGCATCTTCTCTTCTTTCACCCCCATTGATTGAATCTTCACTCTTCTGTGCTATAGTGAGTGTTCTACATAGCAGCTTGGCTCTTTCCAGGGAGAGATCTTGTTCTTGTAGCAGCTTTTGTCGAATTTGTGAGAAGTTTGTGGCCATGTTAGCGATGAGAATATCTTTCACCAGGGACTCACGAAGCGTACCAAACTCACATGAATGACTTGCATTTTCTAGTTCCATCAGAAAATTGTCCAACGATTCGTTCACATGTTGTTTTAATGTGAAGAACCTGTGTCTTGCAACTGTCAAATTCTTCTTTGGTTCAAAGTATTCAACAAATTTTTCCTTAACTTGTTTGAATGTAGAACTGCTTAGGTCCAAATTGAAGGAGTTGAAGATGTTTAGACCTTTTTCCCCCATAGAGTGTAGCATAATAGCAATCTTCCTTTTGTCTTCAGTTTTCTCCATTCCCGACGCAGCAAATATATCTCGAACGACTGAGTCCATTTTCTGAAGTTTTCAGCATTATTGTTGATGATTTCCGTCGAAATTTCCAGCTTTTGTACTCCGTTTGCAGCCATTGTCGTCATTGTTGTTGAACCACACCCAGCCGGTCTCGAAATTTCTTTTTTCGCCGTTCTCGACGTACCCTCTCTTTGGTTAATATTTTCTTTTTCTTCTTCTGACACCATGTTTAGTGCCACAGCATATGTGTTATTGTTATTAGGATCCAATTACACGTCCAATAATAAACACTTCTAGTTAATCGTATTTGGCTTTATTCACACGTAGATAATACATTACACAGTATCTTATATATATATATATATATATATATATATATATATATATATATATATATAACTAGGTAGATACAGAGACCTCACCTCTAGGGGCCTCCCTAGGGGACTAATAATCAAGCTATCTTAGGCTTCAATGTCAGACGTCATCTTGACATCTTATTGTTTTAAATCTAATACATAATGACATAGCATTATGTAACAAGAAGAACGATGGCTAATTATGAAGTTTAGGTTGCGGTGGCTTTGGGAGATAAACGGTACTACAGGTGTGAATAAAAAAAACTACTTTCATCTTGGCCATCGTTCTTACCTGTGTTAGGAGCATGCTCCTAAAATAGAGATTGTGGAATCCTTCGTATATCCGTATGAAATCTATACTAATATTATAAAGCGGAAGCGTTTACTTGTTTGTTTAAACGCGCTAATTGCGTGCGCTGCATAAACGGTTTAAGTCATTCAAAAACCACGCTAACAAAGTCGCGGGCACAGCTAGTATTATTATATACAACATCTGAACTATTACGTTAGGCTTCGGAGTTCGGCCTGACTGAGCAGTGAGCATACCACCTCGCTCGGTCGGAGATAATCCTTTGGAGTTTCCACTAATCTCATAGTAGCTAATATTCTATATTTAGTCAGTGTTCTCCCATACATTGTTTTCACTTGATTAGTATCAAGCTAATTTTTCGTGAGACCTTCATTTTGATGAGTCGCCCAAGAATTTCTTGGACGGAACCCTTGTCTGTGGTAGCTAACAGTGCAGCGAGAATAAAGTTCGTGGATTTGGTGTTTTCAATTTTTTTTTGATAAGTCTCAAGATAATGATCTAAATTATCCGAAGAAATATTTGTCCTACAAAATCTATGGTTTCATCAATGGGTTCCCTCTTGCCAACTTGTATCGATAACGAGGTCATCTTAAATTAGTATCTAACCAGCTGATTTTATTTTTATTACTTAGTTAATATTAATGTAATTCAACAGACATAATTGTCCTACGTTATCCCGGTCCTACGCTCGAAAGTTGAGATTTTTTTTTATCCTTGCCAACTCTGTTAGCTACCACAAACAAGAGTTCCGTCCAAGAAATTCTTGGGCGACTCATTAAAATAAAGCTAGCCAAGAAACATTAGCTTGATACTAATCAAGTGAAAACCATGTATGGGGGAACCCTGACTAATTGTGCTTGCACTGAACGAATAACAGTTTGTAATTTACATATTGGATTGGAGGAGGGTAAAACTATTTAGGTTTTTGAATAATTGTACTAGAAGTAGTATAATATCATAGATAGTATCATTCAAATAAAAAATAAAAAAAATGTATTCAAAAGTGTTATAAGTTTCACGTGTATGTGAGTGTGCTTGTCTGTGGCATCGTACAATACTTGTTTGCGACTATGAATCCATAGACTATATTCTACTGTCAGCAGTGTCAAAATGGCGTATTTTTATGTGGAAATTTTTCTTTTGATGATTAAATATTAAATCAAACCAGAGCCCGTGAACGCCAGACTTTCGTTATTTTATAAAAGCTGAAAAATTCTCAGAACTCATCTCAGCTCATGATGAAAGTCCCCAAATGTGAATAATTTTCCCCGTTTATGAAACATTTCTCACTGACGGTTCGCTTCTATTGGTCGCAGCGTAATGTTATATAGCCTAAAGCCTTTCTCTATAAATGGACTATCCAACAAAAAAAGATTTTTTCAAAGCGGACCAGTAGTTCCCGAGCTTAGCGCGTTTAAACGAACAAGTAAACGCTTCCGCTTTATAATATTAGTATAGATTTCATACGGATATACGAAGGATTCCACAATCTCTATTTTAGATAGCTTCGATAGTTATAAAGTTATGCCATACTACTCCTATTCAATGTTGAATTTTGACTAAGCTTTCTTCATCAGTTATTTTTGATGATTAATGAAACAATTTTATATCGTACCAACTTTTTTCCAATTTAAATCTGACTAAGGGCACATAAAATCGCGATGCGATGCGATACGATATCGCCTCTCTTACTTTAACACTCTTTTAAGGGAGGCCCTAAAGCAATGACGACCTCCGTAGCGCAGTGGTTGAGCACGTTGGTACTAAACCAGAGGTCGCGGGTTCGAGTCCCGCCGAGGGAACAAAAAGTTTTTCAAATGTTCTTGGATGTGTATTAAATTCGTGTATAATATAATAAAAATCTTAAATTTGTGTATAGTATTAAAAGTATTAAATATATTTCCGTTGTCTGGTACCTGTAACACAAATTCTTCGGATACTTAGCACGGGGACAGATTGACGTGGTGTGAAGCGTCCATAGATATTATTTATAGTGTGAAAGTAAAACACAAAACCGCGAAGCGATGAGATACAATATTTTATACTCCTTTAACATCGATGGTAGATAATTGCAATGCGATACGAATTCGCGTTTTGTGTGGCAGCCCTAAGGCCTCAGCCTCGAATTTTGCGGGCAGCGGGGCGGGAACGGCGGCGACGCGGCTGCGGTACTAGTTACCCGCTCCCGCGCCGCCGTTTTCGAGAACCGGTCCATTTGATTATATATGCAAAAGATCCTGCCGCTCCCGCACCGCCGCCGCTCCCGCCCCGCTGCCCGCAAAATTCGAGGTTTAGGCCTAAGCAACTGCGTCCCGCGACCCTTGCGTTGCGTTTTGATACAAATTTTAAACTCTCATTAGCTTATCATGACAGATAACCGTAAATGTGTCTTCCCTGGAGATTTTTTTTTTACAAAACGTAAAATATTTGAAACTCTACGCTCACGTCATCATATTTTAATTTGTCGTTTAGCAAAATTCTGATTGAGTTCAAACTGTTTCTTAAACACTTTAGAATAAGTAGTAACGTATTAAGTACAATCTTAAGATCCGTCTCTAGAATCAATGTACTTAATGCGTCGCTACATATCAGTAGCAGTTTAAACTTAATTTTCTGGGTAATTTTTTTTTGCGACATATCATCTTTTTTCATTAATGCCTTTAATAATTATTTTAATTTTTAATTTGAAAGTGCAGCAACTGTCATGAGATTTAAAATTTTTAAAATTGGGTTTATAGATCACGAGATACATATGTGGGACAAAACGCGTTTTTAGTAAACATGTCAATGAAAACGTCCATACATCAAGGACGTTCTCACAATTTGTGAGCAGTTGCTGATATTAGCACAATTAAAATATATTTCAAAGTACTTAAACCTTTGAGATTATATAATATAATAATATATAATCTCAAAGGTTTAAGCGACTGAAAGACTTGATCTACCCTTTGTGTTAACTTTATCTATTATTATTAATCGTTTTGGTATGTTAGCACGGTCGGCTAGCGGCAATTATAAAAACCAAATAAGAGCGACTGGACTCGCCCATCGGAAGTTCGGTAAGGTACAAAAATTATAAAATCGATTCTTGCCGTTTTTGTTGAAAATTGTTTAGAAAATGTTATATATAATTATATGCTACTACTTTTGTCATTTTAAATTTTAAATTAATAACAATGCATCGTAAAAAAAATTGTTTTAGTATACTCACATTAAGCTTTTCATATTAGTATTATATACATAGAAATGTAGTAAATAATACCTTTCTAACTTCAACTCGTAATTTCAAAGCGTTCACGAAAACATAAAGTATCTCGTCAGACAAATGGACAAACAGACGGATACGTAAAAATGGCAATTTTATCAATTTCTTCAGAGGCTGCTGGTTGTGATAAGATTTGTTCTAAAATGATAAAATTGATTCTCCCTTGTTTATTGCCTATAATAACCCATATCTTTAATTTCTCTTTATCTTCTTACAGTTTTCCACAATCCTGGAAAATGGCGAATATCCTTCCTCTACCAAAAGTTCCTAACCCCACTTCTCTTTCCAGCTTTCGTCCTATATCCATACTACCTTTCCTATCCAAAGCTTTAGAACATATCGTTCACCAGCAGCTCTCTACATTCTTACTGAATAATAAACTTTTAAGTACACTGCAATCAGGCTTTCGAACTGGCCATAGTACAGTTTCTGCGCTTTTAAATGTAACTGATGACATTCGGTGGGCCATGGAAAATAAATCTCTTACTGTCCTTGTCCTTTTAGATTTTAGTAATGCCTTTAATTCTATTAACTTCGATATTCTAGTTGGTATGCTCCAATCCTTTAACATGTCCCCTTCTGTCCTATCTTGGTTTAACTCCTACCTGCGGGGCCGCTTGCAGCGAGTACAGATGAATGGTGATCTCTCTGATTGGCATCATCTTGATGCAGGTGTTCCTCAAGGAGGTGTACTGTCTCCTCTTCTTTTTTCAATCTTTATTAACTTTCTTACCAAAGTTATAGTCGCTAAACATCATCTTTACGCAGACGATCTTCAGATATACCGTCATTTTACCATTCCTCATGCTGCATCCGCTATAGCCCTTATTAATGATGACCTTAGAGGAATTAGTGAATGGGCACAGTCTTTTGGACTCCTTGTAAACCCAGCTAAAACTAAGGCATTATTGATGGGTAGCAGACGGATGTTAGCATTAATAAATAAGGCAACACTTCCTCCCATATTTTTAAATGGTACTCAGATCCCCTTTTCCGAATCTGCCAAAAACCTAGGAGTTATTTTTGATTCACATCTATCTTGGAATGCGAATACCAATAACATAAGTAGGAAAGTTTACCACTCCCTCCATTCACTCAAGTTACTCCAAAACTTCCTTCCAGCTCCTACAAAAATTCTTTTAGCACAAGCCCTTATACAACCTTTGATTGATTACGCTGATGTCTGTTCTTTAGATGCAAACGAAGAGATTCTAAACAAATTAGAACGACTGCAGAATCTCTCAATAAGGTTTATCTTTGGTTTAAAGAAACGAGATCACGTATCCCAATACAGAAAGCAGCTGCAGTGGCTTCCTATTCGCCTTCGCAGAAACTACCGAATACTCTGCTTTCTGTTTAATACCCTATTTTGTCCTTTATCCCCTTCTTACTTAAACGAGCGCTTTTCCTTTCCTAATTTACACAACCAATCCTGTAGACCCTTCAGACGCACCCTTCTAGATATCCCTTCCCATCGCACTGACTTCTTTGCCTACTCCTTCACTGTACACGCTGCTAAGCTCTGGAATTCTTTGCCTGCTCAGATTCGAGAGTGTAAGACTCTAGGACTGTTTAAAAAAAAATTGCGTGAACACTATGATAATTTAGCCTGACAGCAAACGCCAATTTAAACTAATTATATTTAATTTTTATTAGTATAATATAATGATTATGTATAATATGTATATTGTATGTACAATAGTAATGATTATATATTAGTATGTTATAGTATTATTTATTTATGTATTCGTATTTAATTATATATATTATATACTTATATATATTTCTTACCAACTATTGAAGCATGTTGTACGCGCCTAATTGTTTAAATTTAAGTTTTTCCTTTGTTAGGTCTACTGGAAGAAATTCCAAATTGGGATAAGTAGCACCTTTGTACATAATTTCTGTGTCTTAATTTAAGTTTCTATTGTTTTTTTCTTTTATGTGTGTACATAAATTATTAAATAAAAAAAAAAAAAAAAAGTTATCTTATAAATATTTTTACTTTTGGGGTACTGAACGCAAAAATTAATAAAGATAGTTAATATGTAAACAGAATAAATAAACATGCTCATTATTGAATGACGGCTATCTTACCAGCCCAGCTGTATTTTGTTTGTAGAATCCAAAATGTTTATCTTGGATTCCTATATTATGTATCTATGTACCTATCATTCAGTAAAATGCTGCAGATATGACATCATAATATAATCATTAGATAAGAAATATTATCATATTCCCATCGTATGATTTTGATATCATTTTCTTTCAAACACGTCAATAATCGCTGGCTACGTTTGCATAAAGTTTTTTATTTAATTTGTAACTCTAAAGCTTATTCTTATTCTAAGTTGGGCGTAGACGTATGTTAAATATTATGATTGATACATAATGTTTAGTGAGATAACACAGTAAGCAGTAGCTACCTAATCCTTTCATATAATATTTGTATGGGTGTACGGATGTGTGTTTACACTTTTAAGCATTACTAATAAACGCACTTTGATTGAATTTCTAATGGCAGTAGTTAAGTTAGTTTAGGCCTTGGAATCTAGATTTAGCGGCAACTGTGCGGTACCGACGGGATTTCATTTAACGTACCAAGTTAAACAAAAAAGTCGTAGCTAATCACACTTGAGAACTTATTGTAAAACAGGAGTTTCAGGTAAGAAAAGTTTCATAATATCTGAATTTTAATTGTACCCACATTAGTGATTTTCATGGTTAAGGGTAAGGTCGTTGCCCGATAAGGCTGATGATGATAGTTTAAATTCCGTAGGGAAGGGACCGCCATTACGCGCGGTTATTACTTTTTTATTACTTTTTGATTTGTTTTACCGTGGGCGTCGGATAAGCTCGAAGAAGCGCCGGTTGTTTGTACCGAATGAATGATTTAATAATGTCAATGTGATAGAAAAGATCAAAGGTGAAGTCTTCCCAAAGGGCTCAAGATTTTCATGACATTAACAATTCAAGAGGTTGTAAATAATGTAGCTACACATGTTTTACTAATTACCCAACGGGGAGATATTTTCAGAAAATGTGTGTTAAAATGGCTTCTTTTGAGATGAAAACTGAGAAGTTTGTTATGTCTGTCTGTAGCATCGTAGCTCCCAAATGGAGGAATATTTGATTTCATTTTGATGTACTTAATTTTTTTTAGCATTTTAATTTTGATCTAGTTAGATCATGTTAGCTCACATATTTGCTCAGTGCTCTATGGGAGTTAAAATAACTCTGTTTAGAGCTTTCTGTACCTCATTGTACACGTGCGCCCTGTGGGGTACATATTATAAAAGGTCTTACAGCGCCCTCACTGTCCAATACAATAACGCGTTCCGGGTGCTGTTGGGGCTGCCCCGCTTCTGTAGCGCCTCTGCCAATGTTCGCAGCGGCGCGCACCGACTGCTTTCGATCGACTGTTCGCAGGCGGTGCGCCTCGCTGGTACGCCGAGTGCGGGACAGCTCCAACACCATCTTGGCAATGGTTGCCCGTAGATTGGACTGCCCCTATGTTCGCCACTGCTGTAACATACATGTCACTTGTAGTGTCCAACAAAGAGGCTTATAATTATGTTATAACGATATAGGTAAATTTTACATTAAAAATAAAATATAATAATGTTGAATGCATAATAGAGAATAATAATAAAATATATAATGTAATAATAACAAAATTGTCTATTTTTGATTAATGTCTTGAATTGTTTTATTTTTGTAACTTTTTTTTTTATTATTTGTTGATTTTATTTTATATTATTTATTTGTTGTAAAGCTGACGTTATCGCGAGTATTCTAAGCTGTAATTTACCAATCGGCATTACTACCGTTCGGTATTCGGGGCTAACACTTTTTTTATTATGTTTGTAGTAATTATTATTCATTTCCTGCAAAATTAATAATTATTAAATGAAGATAATTATTAATTTCATGCACTTGATGCTGCCACGATTTCGTTTGTGTGCTCAATCTGCATAACCCGCAGAGATAGAGCATTTTAGTGAGATTACGACTACGTAAAGTAGTATCATGTACTTAGTATCATTCTCGGGATATTATAGCGAATCTATTGCTATCATTGATCAAGATCGGATTAACAGTTTAGGCGCATCGATAAATGGACTGATCAAGTCCCTTTGTTTTGGTTCGCCGCCGAGTTGACGCAACGCACCTAAAGAAATTGTCAATACACTTTTGAAAATAAGAACATACAAGTACCTAGATAACAATACGTTACTATTTTCTACCCCTTTGCCACGAATAGAATATTATTACCAAAATATACTTTATCAGTACCAACAATTAAATCTGAGATATAAATAGCTTTTACCTGAGTTAAGGCTTTCTTAGGTAAAAGTTATTTGAAAATGGAAAAATCTCCTCTTAGAAAGTTTTACTTTGCAGAAAAAAATGTGCTTTACCGGCGATTAAATCCTTAGAAGATTTATTAATGTGCTCTGTAACCTGTGACTGTGGTCTGTAAGCTCTATGTCGTGGAGCTTTCAGTCTCCGCGGAGCTTTGGCGGAAAGCGCTCGCTCTGTTCCACAGTAGCTGGGAAAAAGTTCACTAAAAGTTACACAGTAAGGGGAGACGTTATCACTAGTAATTGTTGAAACAAGTAAAATGGATACCTTAAATAAAGTAAGTTTTATTATCCTTAGTCACTTGTTGAATATTTAAATAATTCAGTTTTAATGGAAACAAAATAAACTTTGCATTTTAAGAATTCTTGTAAATTATTGTTTTTGTTTGGCGGTTTTTATTACTTCTTTATTCATTGACTGTAATTTTATTTTTAAATTCGTAATGTATAAAATATTTAAATTCCAAAGAAATAAAAAATGCCAATTTTTGTAATGAACTGCCTGCGAATATTACTTTATTTTCAAAACATTTTAACGTTGTATTTCATAAAAGAACAACGGTAAAGTATATAAAACAAAAGAGGCAAATTTTACCTAACCTTTTCTTAATTTGATCAAAAAATAAGTTCATCACAAAAGCTCTATTGTTCGAAATTTGCCCGCGAGACAATGAGGATGGAGGATGTGCGGTGTTTTAATTAATTGCCACACTTATACCACAAATTGTAGGAACTTGTGGACGAAAGTCGAACATAATACGATTTTTAAAATTTCATGTTTAGACTTTTCCCCTCTTCTTTTGCCTCTTCGACACGATTGACAAATGTGTCAAACCTACTGATAAACTATAAACGCATTTTTACTTATTGACGACCTCCGTAGCGCAATGGTTCAGTGCGTTGGCGCTCGACTGAGAGGTTGCGGGTTCGAATCCCGCCGAGGGAACAAAAAGTTCCTGGGTCATGGATGTGCATTAATATATTAAAAATCCTAAATATGTGTATAGTATAAAAGTATTAAATATATATTTTCCGTTGTGTGGTCCTGTTCTTCGGATACTTAGCACAGGGCCAGATGGACGTAGTGTGAAAAAAAACGCATTAAATGGTGTTGCTATTTTTAAATAATTTCATGTACTCATTTCTAATAAAGTAATATTAAAAATTTTAGTATTCTTCGCTCCTTTTCTATATAAAGTGTAGATAATTTCACACACCTCCACCTCTATGCAATTTACAGAAAATGGGGTACAAAAAACATTATTATTATGATTTTATTTATTTATTTATTAGATACACCAACAAGGAACAAACATCATTAAAAGCTAAAATTACATTAAAACATTGTTTATAACTAAGTGTTGCCTTAATTATAGGTGTAATACAGCATGCAATATCTATGAAGTACTTAAACTTATTAAATAATTACGGAAAATTAACTATGTTATTATTATGATGTTATTAAGATATTTTTATGAAAATATTTTAGATACAAATTTTACAAAATTATTTGAATAGTGGGCAACAAAGGCTAATAGTTATAACAAAAAAGGATATTTAAACTAAATAATATTTGTTGATAATGAAATTGCTTTTAACATTTTTATGAATTTGTGAGTATCGGAGAATATAAAAACATCGTTCTTATTTGACAAATTATTATATAACTTGCATATTCTATTAACCGGTGCAAAGTGCCCCGGGTTCGTCTTAGCAAACTTAATGTGAAATGGCTTGTAACATTTTTTTCTGGGTATTCTATTTGGTACACTAATTGAAAATCTACAAAGTAGTTGATTACAATCAATTATTATGATGATTGAATATTTCACGAGGTATTAACGTTCTGCAGTTAGATTTTTTACTTATAATGCTCTATTCATACCTCTAGTATTCGTAATAAATAGAAAATGTTACTATTTAATTATTTGATAGTAAAATTGTTTAAAGAACACACTCTTAATTTTAAATATAATTATATTATATGTACTTACTTATTTTCTGTATTTTATTGCAATTTATGTGAGGGTCATAAAAAAGAGCGCAAAATCAATAGAAACACATATTTTTTATTAAAGGAAAAATATTGTGTTGTTGTGGTGTTATTAATCGTAAATAGCTTCGGGTATATTTTTGTATGACAATATTTTCTATCTAGTCCTTCAGTAATAACAAAGTTCTTTTCCAAAAATTCTAGCTACAAAATACCTACACATTAATAAAAATCATAGATGCTTAGAAGAACCTTTGGATACATGAGTTTAAATGGTTATGACCCAAATAATAAATTATAATTAAAAAAGTTTTTAGCAATTCTAATGATTACTTTTTGAGTATCTTCATAAATAAATAATAGTTTAAAGAATAAAAAACACACTCAATTGTGTTGTCATTGGTCCTTGATACGTATGGAACATTTCAAATAAATCTGACTTTCGGAAATAGGTAAAAATTATGCTCAAAGATTTCGTTACCTACATACTTACATAGATACATATATATGTATGCCCAATCTTATAAAAGCTTAAAAACACCAGATTTGTTGAATATAAAAACCAAATATTATACTTTGTTACTGCCCTGGTACTTGATAATCTATTAAATCACCGCCCTTTGTTTTGAAAACAAAGAAAAACTCCATTAATTTCCTGGTTCCCGAGTTGTTCCCGAGACATCACTTAGATACTTACAACCTGACTGGTGAGACATGTGCAATACCTACAGAGAGTACTCGGTACTCGATTCTCAGTATATTTTAAATATGTAATAAAATTAGGTATTTAATTTTTTACCAAATTTTCCTTTAAATAAATGAATTAATTTAAATAAATTTTAATAAATGAATCACGCGCGGTGTCCATGCGTTGGGTAAATAATTATTAAAGTTTAACTACATAATATTTTACTCAGTGATTAATTGATATTATTTTTTTATATTAATTTTCATCTCATATACCTAATAGCCAAATATCACGTCCTCAGGTATTGCTCGTGTCTCACCAGTCTCACTGTATAATGTGTGGTTGTAATAATGTGTCAGACGCGTCGGTGACTACGTATTAATTATTCTGAAGGATTTACACAATTACTGCTGAATCCGAACAGGGCCGATCAAATTGAGAAACTCAGCGGTACTAAGTTTTCGAAGATTCACTTGATACAATGAGATATACTCGTAACTAGTAGTCTTTCGTTGGCTTTAATTTAGCTTGAATAGGGTTCCTATTTTTTACAACTATATTATATTCAATTAGAATTGAAAAATAAAGTATAATATTTCATATTCCTGCATTTGCATAATTTTCGTGAAATGGGGAAAAGAGTTGTCACGTATTAATATTATACTTACAAACAACATAACAATGTTAATTATTAAGCCTAGGGTGAAAAACATACATTACATGTACCTTCTTCAAACATAACATAAACTATAGGTACTAGACAACTTGATACAATAAAATGAACCTAAAAAAAAACAAAAAGATTCCAGCCGCGTCGAGCTATTGATTAATTGTCCCATTTCACTGAAACTCTATTGAAGCTAACTAAATGGTTAGGATACAGAAACGGTTCAAAGAGTTTTATTTTCGTTTAACGAATGTGAATCGTGTCGGCAAAAAATCCGTTTTCAGTCCTTTTGTATTTGACGCAAACTTTTTCCGAATTGGGTACAGTGAAAGAGAGGACTGTTAACGCCTGCCGTATGAATACTTAATATGGCTTTTGTCGGGGAATTGTTTATTTTCTTTTGTTGTTTAACAAGGTGTGCGCTTTGTCACCGATGAAATAATTGCGAAGCCGTAACATAATGTTTGGTTCAACTTTTCTGCAATCATTATAATTGAATTCATTTTCAAAATATACTTTTTACTCATTCTTTTAGCTTAGGTTAAAAATGTAAATTTATTTATGAATGTATACAACGTGTAAAATAAATGAATGATAATATTTAATGATGTCGCTTGTATAGAGTTCACTTTGAAAGTACGCTGTACTTTTGTTTAAGTATGCCGCCGGATCAGAAAAATGCCGCCAAGCAGTACATTATCTATTATTCTGATTGCAGTGGTAAATATATACATGTAGTGGCTACAAATTGAATGAGAATCCACGTATAGAATCACCATATAGACTGTAATTCAAATATTTAATGCAACATTTCAAATTCATTGTTTAAAAATATTTGCAAGTTACAACTACTTTTCGTACAAAATATAAATTAAGAATTTTTGTATCACTCATTACTGTTAAACGTTGTTTATGTATAAAATATAACAGTTTAAGGGCGCGTTTCACCAAGCAATGTTAAAGTAAATCCTTCGTTAAATATCATGTTGTGCCTCTCGTAATTCCTATCAATGAATGAAGGCATGGTATTTTAACATGCCGTTAACACTAAACTTGTGTTAACGGTGAAATCGGGACTAAGTCCGTGTTTCACCAAGCAATGTTAACGCCATGTTAAAATACCATGCCATCTCATTCATTGACAGGAAATACGAGAGGGATAACATGATATTTAACATGGTGTTAACTTTAACATTGCTTGGTGAAACACACCCTAAGTCCATCTTTGCATTTCACATAATATACTTAATAACCTAGATAAAGTAAAAAGTAAATAAATAATGACGGACCACTTTGCGAACTACTATTAAAGAACCGTTATAACTACACTACTCATAACTTGCTGCACTGTATGTATATACGTTAACATACTCGTAATATAAGAGTATCTAACTATGAACAGTTTACAACTATGCTAATTTAAGTTTAAACAGATCATCATTGAATAAATAAAGGATGATCTTAAATAACGTTCAAACTTGTTTTGCTTGTGACATAAGAGGTAATGTATAAGAGAAGTGATTTAACTATATTATTTTATTTACAAAATTACTGAAAAGATACACGGTCAAATTGAAACCCAGTGTGACAAATTGTAATACCGTGTCAAGTTTATTTGGACAGTCACGAGCGAGAGCAGTGCGGCTAGCAGGAACAAATAAAAACTACGTATTTGTAACGTCATCGAAAGAGAATAATCAAAGATTTATTATAAACAATATAAATTTAAAAAAATTAAGATATCGGTATATCGATCTCAGACATTACCTAACAAATAATATATCGTGTTACGTATACGTAGTTTTTAATTGATCAAACTTGAGCTCCTGTTTCACCTTGTCCAACCCCAACTAAAGTCATTAAGAATAGTTTCTCGCAGAACTCGATCGGAAGTAATCATTACGCCTAAGTGCTTATTAGTCCTGTAATTAACATCAGAAAGCCATTAGGTCCTGTCCCGAAGTGCCTTTTATTGAATTAAGTAAACTACGAACCTGTTACGTCCTATATTTTATGTGTCATATTATGTTACTAGCACACAGGCCGCTGTGGAATATTTCACTCAATGGGGGTTGAATTAAAAAAAACCTTAATTAGTAACTTGATCTTATGTGGAACACCTGTAAGCTACCTGCGAAAAGTTACTTTTTTTCAAGTTTATTTCTTATATGCCGCTAATGTTCGTGTTAATTATTCTCATTGTACATTACTCGTATTATTATTTACTAGTGGTAATAATCTATTATAATTTATTTCATGTTTTAAGTGAAATTTTAAAAGATATAACGTTGTTTTAACTGTCAAATAGGTTCTCAAGTAGAAGATTGCTTTTAGTTTTTAGTAAAATAGATTGGCTGTCGCATAATGGATCCCGACTATATTATGTAGACGAATGTACGTTGTATTACACTTTTTAGGCAGTCAGGATTTTGGTTTTTTTTTTAATTTTTAGTTATGAAAAGACTATACCTAGTCAGCTTCTCCTAGCGGAGAAGTAAGGAGCAGCTATAGAATGTATTAGGGTTCCTTAGTTTAGGTCCCGGAACCCTTGATTATCCTTCTATCCGGCTTACCTTCCAAGCGGTGAGTGCTAAAAAGATAAAACTTTACATAGATAATTATATTACTACGATCGATATTTACCACGTCGATAGAATTTTCAAATTGAGGGTCTACCCCATAGTTTAGGGTATCATTAGATTTATTATTTTTTTAATTTTTATTTATTGTTCAATATACTTAAGTTACAAAATTGTATCATACATGAGTGATCTTGCCGCAAAAACTTCCAGGAGTTTATGTGGACCACTAATTCTTACTGAGAGTTTACTTAGATTTAATAATTTTAGTATACGTTTGCAAGGGCCTCGCAAAAGTTATACGGCTGGCTCAAATGATCTAGAAGAAGAATGTACTATGAAAGAAAACTATAGTTTCGGAGTTGTAGAGACTTAGCTTGTGCTCGCAAAACATTGTTATTTACTATTTTTAAGATATCCTTTGTGTGCGAGTTTGATTCGTACTTGGCCGGTAAATTTTTTTTCATGTTCCGTAGCACTATGAAAAAACCTAGTTTGCATGCAAAAGCGGACAAAGGTCCGCTCGTTTATCTGTGATTTCTCTTTTGGCATAACAATAAAAAACTTAAATATACATATTTTTTATCTGTAAAATATGATAAAGATCTCCTTCTGTGGTTTATTTGCATTTCATTAACGGATAGCCTACGTTACGATGTTCACAAGAAATCAACGTAGAGCACGTTAAAACTCAAATGAACGTAGAATTCTCTGTTGCAATCGATAAATATAGTCCCATTATGTAATCAGTCCCCTGAAACCTAATTACCCACAACTGGAATTGGAAGTCCCCCTTTTCTTATTAGGTTGGACGTAAGCTCTAGAGGTGCTCCAAGATTTGCTGTATTAAAAGAGTGAATGGGTTAATAACTATTTACGGAATGTATGAACTGACTTAATAATATAATTCATATAGCTTCTATAGCAGCAACCGGCAAATAAAATATTAAAAAAATAAAATCATTGCCTTCATTTCTTGAAAAATATTTCCAAGAAGGTTATCTATGATGAAATTGGGCAGGTATGATTACAGCGTTAGTTGTAATATTAGCTCATATAATGAACTCGCCCTGTAAACAAATCCAAAAAGATGGAAAAATCTACATGGGATATCAACAAACTCACTTAACGAAGGGTTGCAAAAAAATCGAGTAAAATAAAGGAAATTACATCTACATAGCTAATATTGAGTATGTTGATGACAATTTGTTTTTTATGATAATTATAATTTACAGATATTTCAAATGATGTAGAGCTAAATATTACTGTGTGTTTATGTAACAGATTCCAGAATATACGGTAGACAGTATTAAATGATGTATGAGAATGGAAATACACGAAGAAAATTTAATGGTTATATAAACAGTACAGTACGGTACGGTACCGTACTGTACCTGATAGTATATACTGTATTCTGATATTCAGAGAAACTTTTTTTTTTAGTTTCTGACAAAAAAGTACATTTCCACGTAAAAAGGTAGTATAATCATATCCCAAAGTTATTGTAACTAGTCTTTTAACATCCCTCATATGCGATGATTAAAAAAAATACCGTAAAAAGAACTCAAGAAATAATTTTTCTAAAGAGGATATTGGGAAGTATCAATATCAAGCCAAATCTGAACTGTGGAATGTGGTCCATCTACATCTATTTTCTATACCGCAATTCCATTTTCAATAAAATATTAGATACACATTTGTGGGTATTTAATACTTACCAACAAACATATTTTATTCATGCAGGTTTTTCAACAACGCCAAGGGTCTAAAAGGGTTGTCGTTTGAATTAATAGGACCCTGCCGCAATTTAATGTTGATTAATATTAATTTTGTAGTTGCGAAATATTCTGAATTCCAAGTTACCTACTCGAAGTTAATTCATTAATTACCACCCTCGTTTGTATTAATAAATAATTATTGCAAGCTTACATGACGCGCGATGTAAAGGATAGAGTAAAAATGTACGCAGCCTAACATATTAGGTTGGGGAAAAAGTTTCTTCGCATTTTATATAAAAATTCAAAAGGTTTTTTATAAAGTTTATATCGGCCATTCTCCGGTAATAAATTTTTACATGTCCCGGGCTTGTCTACTCTGTATTATTGTCATATTCATCTATGTTTTCTTTTTATTTGATAGATAGCATCCGTATCTAGCTGTAAACAAAAATATAGGCTTCTGCTTTAAGTGATTAAGACTAAATTATTTTAAGTTGCGTTGAAAAAGCACTTTTTTCTAATTACCGTAACGTGTCCCGACATCAACTTGATCTGAAAACTTCCTTGTAATTTTTTTTACGTACATATTTACTTTAATCCAATTAACTTTCTAAACAATACAAAGGATCGTGTATCGCATAAAAAAATATCGACGCAATAGGTCCAGTCTATAAATAATTATCCTGAAATAATAGTGTGTCCCATCGAATGTTCAAATTACCGTAACCCACACTGTTCTTGGGTGCACACTCCAAAGCAACAGGATTTGGGACATCACTGCCGCACGTGTTGCGACACCTCCGTGTGTGCCACGGCCCGACAGCCATCACAAGTCGTTAATGTTTGTGTGCCGCCAGTGAAGCACCTAAGTATATAATTACCGTAGCTTTGGTAATAGACTTTTCTAATTACCGTTGTTCTTATTTAAATATTTAAAATTTAAAATAGAACTAAGTTGATCATATAAATCTAGACAGTACTTTGGCCTACGTAAGTTGTCTCAAGACAGTTTTTGCAAACTTTATTGGTTATTGAAATTTTTAAGAAAAACTAACTTTTTCTAATTACCGTATACTAATTACCGTATTTTTCTAATTACCGTTGTATGAAAAATGAATACGTTTTATAAGGGTTCAAGGCTTCCAGTGGCAGTATAAGGGCACAATGAAAGTCCACTAAGTCATTTGGAGTTCCTCAAGACCAGATCTACTTGCAATGCGAAAGTTAAGCTGTAATGCGCAATTGATGTATCAAGCAATTGATATCAATCGATTTTGCTAGCCACGGCCCTACCTTGACCATTTTTGAACCTATACATTTCTGGATTTCAAATTGAATTTGTTTTCTTGTTTTTTCCGAAGTCGGGTTATAAGTTTTTTAAACTTTTATTTTTTTAGGTAGATCCTACTTATTGTTCAAATAAATATTATTTGCTAAAATAAAACAATGTTTGTTTAAATTAACTAGTTTTACCCGATCTTTAGTTATAATTACATAATAATATGTAGAACTTATTAATCAGAGTTTTATATCATCTTTTAGATATAATAAATAACTCTTTCTAATTACCGTAACATTAAATATTACATTTGTCTAATTACCATACCCATACAATTTTTAAGTCTCAATAACTCAAGAACTATAATAAACTGTTGCATGCCTCATTAATTATTGTATTTGTATCTTTCATTAGTTTTATATTTCAGTGTGTTTAATCCAGATTAGTTAGATTAGAAAAAAATTAATTAGTTAGACAGATTAGAAAAAAAAAACGGTTACGGTAATTATTCAAATAACGCCGAACTGGAGAATGACCGATTTACAATTTACTAAAGTATATAAGGTGCCATTTTGTTCAATAACTTTATGCCATCTTGTTGGTAGGGACATAATCCCAATGCTTTAATAATTTTGGGGCTTCTGGTGCAAGGTCAGGACTATTCGGCGGATGCATTAACTGCTTCCTTTTTTGAAAGTGGGTTAAAAAGCTAATCAGCATTATTACTACCTGTTGTATTTTGTGTAATTTATGCGTCTACTATTGAGGTACTTTTTAATTTACCTACTACCAACTCGTTACTTAGAAAACATCCCAAGACATAGGGCCGGCCGGTTTCTGAAAGAACAAATCTATGTGATCAACGAACATGGCATTTAAAAGAGATATATTATTATTACATCGTGTCGTACTCCCAAGGCTTGTTAAAATATCTCAGATAAGTTTAACTCAAATCGTATGTCAACTAATCGATGACTTCAGGTGAATTAAGCTTATCTGTGGTATTTTAACCTGCCTTGTGAGTGCGAGCGAGACGTATCTCTCTTCTTCTCTGATAAATGTTGCACGAATCAGCGTTCAAAATAGGTTGTTAACATGAATCAGTTGATCATATATTTTATCAGCCTCTCAGAAACTGGCCTAAGTTTTCAACTTTAATTAGTGAATGTTAAACTTGTTGTTGTTGTTGGAAAATCTTAAACTTCTAAGTATTTGGTGATCGCATGACTGAGCGTTCACAATACCTATATCCTAAAAAATAATACATGAAGCTAAAACTTTGTACCGCTTTTTACGAAAATTACACGAACGAAGGGGTATAAAAATTTCCACAGTTATAGTTTGCATAGATCAGGAGTGCAGAATTCTAATATTTACCTAAATCATACTTAGATAAACTACCATTCGTATGTATAATACATAATGTTAATAACTGTAGATTTGACATATGGATCAATCTTTCTTTCACATTCCATAATATGATTACATAGATAAAATTCCCATGTTTTAATTGCGTATCTAGAAGGAAAAAGAGCACTTAAAATATAAATCTAACTTTAACTACAGGGCGGCGTATTAAATCGAATTAGATTATAGTTTAATAGATAATAGTTTAATGCAACGTAGTTTTATTTTTCGTTACTACATAAAATATCACTTCGAGTCTTTCTAACGTCAAAGACTTTTGGCCTCCTCCTACATGTTTCAGATAAGATTGAGTTCGGTTGAGAGTATTTGAGAAACAATAAAAGGATCTTCCCGTCATATTATATAGCAATCCCCAAAAGATGACCTAAAGCGTTATGTGCCTATCGAATTAAGTCACTGACACAATTTTATTCTAACACTCGCCACACGAAGAGTAAATTTAGACCGTCCGTCCAGAGATCTTAAGTTGAAAATCCATTGTGTATGCGATACTACCCTTTCAAAATAGGCCGGGGTTGAATGTAAGAGGCCTTTTGTTCTACAAGAGGTAGCAAAGTATTGACAAGAAGAAAAATCTTTGTATAGAGTGTGGTCCGCTTATCGTTACCAATTTTGCAGCTTCTTCATACTTCAGATTTCGCCTTGACTTGAAGGGCCTTTGTCTGTAAATGTATATTTTTTTCTTTTAAAGTGTCTCTTATTTTTTATTCCCGTTTTGATTTTAATTTTGTAGAGTTTTTAGAAGTGCTCTTTCGTTTTTAGTTTTTGAAGTTTTCATTTCATGTGATATTAAAAAGTGTTTAGGATTTAACAACACAAACCCGAGAAATCATACATTGAGTTTCATCAAAATTTATACAAGAAAATTACTTTTTTTATATATCTAAAACACCGAGTGTAAAACAAAATCCACTGTGGAATAATTTATGTTAAATCGAATTCGGTGCAGCACCTGGTGCGACAAAACAAAATTTTTATTTTTGTCATGTTTTACCAAATATATTACCTGTTCTAAAATAATAATGGGACGTTTATTACATATTTTCCGTTTTATTTTCCTGCTCGTTTTTCGTATAAGATAAAGTATTTGACTATGACTTTATTTAGTCCGGAAAATCTAAACTGGTTTTAAACAACGTTTATTTACAAAACATCGGTATTAATCCGATATCGGTAGCGGCGCTTTGAGCCTAACATCCTGTCATGTTCGGCAAACCTCGTTGGCCTAGATCCATGCCGCGCTAAATCTCCCTTTACACTTGTTAATTACGCCTATCATCAGTCACTTCATAAAAAGGGGTGGGGTTGTGTTATGAACACGTTTGTTGTACGCGAATACGGACCTTATGAAGTGTAACAAATTTCATTATTAAGCAATACCACTGTTGTCTATGTTTTTGGAATCTCTGTATATGTTTTTGGAATCCTATCAAAAACATAACTTGTAAAAAATGCCCAGTGTCGCTACTTATAACTTAGTTTTTTTGCCGTAAAAAGTTGTGAGATTCATGTGATGCCAAGCTGGGGTAAGTCGGTCGGTCTGACAACATCTTATAGAGATCATATCAATATTATTAAAAATATTTCATGTTTTAAATAAATAAGTAGATTGACTTGGCAATCGCATTCGCAAAAGCTTTTAAGTCTTTGCCATGCCTTGTACTTTTGAAGATCGGTCAGTGAGTGAGTGACAAAATTAAGAAAATTTAAAAAGTTATAATTCTTAAGCTTCTGAATGAAATTTACCTAAAAATGCAGGGTTCTAGTTTTATCCACAAAGAAGTTATAGGGAAAAATGGCCTGAACTGCTTCGAGAAAAGATTGATACGGCCGTGGTCAACTAGGCGGAGGCACTACCGTGCCCCCAGATTCGGTTGGGAATGATAGTTAAGTAGCTGCAACACTAAACTGTATCCCCTATTTATGTTATAATTGGTTTTTTTAATCACGTTCGTAGGAAATTAATCTGAAAGACGTATTCACATCAAGATACTTTATTAAAACCTCAGAATAAAACTACTAAATAACGTTTCATGTTACATATTTTCTAGTTCCTTCTCGTTGTAATTTGTCACGTAATTTGAAAAACTAGGACAATAGTTATCTTATCAATTGTTTAAATATTTTTAATTGTAATAGAGTAATAATATATGGGGGTCTTTCCATTGCAATTCGATTACTAAAATAAAGCAAGATTTGAGTCGAGTCATGGAAGAGGAAGACTAATTCCATAGCATTGACAATATAAATTAATTTGTATCGATTGAATACAATGTGTTTATTAATAGAAACAACATTTATTATAATAATGCCTATAAACTACAATAACATTAAAAAGTTTTCAGTGTATTCGTGTACCTATTCAGTATACATTTTTGTAACAAAAAGTTTGGCTTTCGCATACCACATTGAGAAAGCTATAAGGAAAACAAAAGTAGGAAAGATTAACCTAACATTGAGTTAAGTGTTGTTTTGAGTTTTGGAATCATAATACTGTTTCATAAGTATGGACATAACTCATATTTTCCATTAAATTTTACCCCAAATTAGATTTTAATTTTACATTTACATAATATATACATTCCATAGCATCACCTACAGATATTATATGAGAGGATAATATCAAGACCATTTCCTGCTCTGGTTGATTATCTTGAAGGTGAAGGGCGCTGACCATAGTAAATAAATATATCTAATTTATGTAAATAATCTTAAGGCATCTAAATATTATGTTAACATCACATTTTGTATTCCTTACTTATAACATCGATAATTGTAAATTTATCTAGGGGTTAGTTGGTCATTCAATTTTTCTTTAGCCATTCCCAATTTTATATACAACATTGTATAAGACAGTAAAAACTTCATTCGCGAATCTTGTGCTTCCTAATAAAAAACTCGTAAAGCTGAAAAACCTGTCCAGAGTATTAAAGTTTAAAGAGCACGCTTCAGTCAACAAATGTAAGATGAATAGAAACATTTCTTTCACGTCACGTCTTCCATGCAAATGTATACGTCGTTATTTATTATGTTTAACTTGAACCCTAATTTAGTTTTTCCTTGTGAATAATGTTTTATTTTTTATTCGTAATTGTGTGTTTTTTACGTATTTGTATTTTGTTCCAGGTGTCGCGGCGCTGACGACTTGTGATGAGGTTCTCGCCCCCCCGGTGCTCCCGCCCGCGCCCCCTCCACTCCCTACTCTCTAGACCCACAATAAGAAACTCCAAGTCCGCCCTCTCTTTGCCTTTAATAATATTATTCATTCCGATACTCCAAACTCAAACGATCGGCATTTCGCACGTCAATGACAACATGCCCGACATCAACAGAGGCGAAACATTCAACGAGATCGAAAACGAAACTCCAGAAATTAATAGCACACTAAACAAGTACATAGTATTTACAAAATATCAAACCCTCTTAAATAGAATCAGAAGAAAAACAAACATTTATAGCAGTAAAGAAAATAATATAGAAAACTACATGTCACTGTTGCCTAAATTTATACACAAATCGCAAAGTTTTAATAATATAACGAGTTTTTCAGAAGTAAATCTATCTAGTGGTATAACGAATACTGTGCCAAACGCTATATCAGATTTAAAATTTAAAATACAAAGGCTAGGCCATAAGCGTTCATTTACCAAGAGGCTACACAAAGGTAACCCCGTCATCGTCGATCTGAAGCAGGAGACCATGGGAAAGCTAAAAATAGATGACGCCACGAGACAAAAAATATATCACGACTATTCGTCGACATTTTTAAGAAATAACTCCTTCAAAGGCACTCAGGAGGAAATAGGACCAGAAGAGATATCAAAAATGAAAAGAAATACAACATTTATAGAAAAAAATTCGCAAGAAAAAAGTAAATTGAATGAAACCTTCGTCCACAAAACAATTTCGACTATTCATTCCTATTCAAATTCGAGTACGTCTTCTGGTAAGTTAATATAAAAATATATTCGCTTTGAATAAATAAAGTCGTAGAAAAAACTCATTATTTAATATACACCTACATACAATAATTTACTTAAAAGAATATTTAATTTAAACCGTCGCGTTGTGTACATTAAATATTTTACAATTATTTCCATGATAATTAATTGAATATGTTATATTGAAATTTTCTTCATCCGTCTTATTTCTGTTTTATATATCAAACTATAATATTATGTTGGGTGTTTAATTACCTATTTTTAAACTTTTTAAAATTGTATATCCTAAAGGTAAAATTATGTTCCTTTAACGGAATGCAAAATAGTATGAATAGCGTAAAATTAAGAATTATTTTTTTGTGGATAAGCTATTTAAGTCATAAATTCAGTGTTAACAGCTTGAATATAATTTAAAAATATTCCTATCATAAAAAAGAGATTATGAGTATGGGAATAATTAATAAAATTTCAAAAATGTTATATAGATACAAGATAATAATTTATGTTTAGATATATATATATTTATAGATAGTGACAAGTCTCATACTTCAAAAACATATGATTTTCACACAAACTTCCAACTCCCCTTTTACCACCTTAGATTGCATCCAAAAAAGGATGTAGGCAATAATCATTAGTAGGAACCCCCAAATACAACGTTTTATTGAAATGAATTTTGAAAATCGGAGAACTTTTATAAACCCCCGTTTTACGTTGTTGTTAAATGTTGAATTTCGCAAAATCCCACCTTAGTGAGCACCTATGTCTTAAAAGAAACCTTCATGCAAAATTTGAGAATATATTACAGACATAGTACCTAATTAAATATTAATAAATTATAAATAATAGTTTTCCATAGTATTCATAACTATTAATTGAAAATTTTGGTGTGTTAGGATATATTGTATCTTAGGCAATTTTATAATTTTTTTAAACCTCTTAAATCTATGTAAGCGTGTAATGTAGGTACGTTTTCATTTTTCGCTAAGGTATACGCAAATACACGGACCTACCAAAATATGAAAATATTTTATAAAGTAATTCTTTTCACGAGTTTCTTATAAATCTTAGCAACAATTCGAATGTATGGATGTGAAAAGTTTTCACAAATAGCTTTTATTTACTCACATTGTCTGAGTAAAACTTCAGCCTCGTTAGACTAACGAGTATGCATTGTGAGCCGTAAAGATATGAGACATAAGAAAAATAGGAGAATGTGTTCTTAAATTGAAAGAAAAAATATTTTATCTAACTATTCTAAGGTAATATGACTATAAATTTTTACATCATACAACTATGTTCTTTAGTCTCCGTACCTACCTGTAGTGGTAAGTTCTAATCTAAATTCAAATACCATCAAGTATCTAAAAATATTAATGACAATCACAGAGCTTCGTTAATTATAATTATTGTTGTAGAATTATAATTATTAATTACAAAACCTCATTTACAATGTACACAAAATTGCTCAATTATTTCCGTGCGTATTACGAGCCGGAAAATTTGGCCTATGTATAATAATATCTCGAGTAATTGTGCGGTAAATAATATTATCTGGGGGCACGTATGGACTACCATAAAGATTTTGTCTTTGACTTGATTATTTTTTAATATATTAAAAATTATTACAATCTTGTTATTAATTATTTAAAATTAATACAGTACCAAATTTAGTAATGTAAATACCATATTAGGTACATTCATTTAAACGTAATAAAGTTATTGTCCTTGTATTTATATATGGCAAAAACTTCTAGTCAATAACATTTTGAATATTAATAGTCAATAAGAACATGTTGTTTTTTTTTTTTTGTATTAAAGACGCTTTTAACTTATATAGCTACGTTTTCTGTTCATACTATTGTCTTAAAAATAAAAATTGGTAGACAATACCACTCAGTATATAATATTATAATAATTGTACAATAACTAACTCTCCTTGGTCTCATTTAATGTGGATTTCTATGATGTGTGTGGCAATGACGAGGTTAAGAATTTAGCATTACATCAAACGTTATCACAAACGAATATAATATGTAATAGGTAACTAATGTTGGTACATAATATTATGTATTATGTTTATTTCCCATGACAGGTTTCGGATGTTGACTAATAGTTAGTACTTACGATTAGTTTGCCGAAGTTTTATTATCTACTTTGTGACGAATTTGAGAAAAAGTAGACTTTTATTATTATCATTAATACCATGGCTGCAATTTTACAACATGTTCATTTCCTTTGATTACTTTAATATTTAAAAAGTAAAGTTAAGTAAAACCACAAAGTAGATAATATAAAAACTAAATATCTAGTGTGTTGTGAATTTGGACCAATTTTGCTAATTATATTGTGATAAATGAAATTAAATTCAAATAGGAATTTAATTTTAAACATAAAAATAAAAAATATATAAAAACCAAAAATACAAAAAAAAACAAAAAAACAAGTACCACAAAAAAGCATAATATTATTTTCATTACATGTTTCTCTCTACTCTGTATGAAAAAAATCTGGCGTAAATATACCTACAACCTGCACCAACATCTACATATGAAAGTAAAATTTCAATACATATAACAATAACAATACATAGCTACACATATTCTATAACGTTACTATGACGGAGCTTTCAAATGATCCCGTATTACGTAGTATATGTTGTAAATGTTGAAATTTTCTTATAGGCGTCAATGCCTATAAGAGAATTTCAACATTTAGGGTAGGGTATGATATATTTTATCATTTAGTTATTTAAGTCGTAATTTTTTTTAACGTAGTTTTTTCGAATTCTCAAAGATACAGTTACCGACCGCCCCGGATACCGAATTTGTCGGCGAATATATTACATTGTAGATGATAAAGATAGACAGCATTGATAAAATCTACAAATAAAAATAAAAATTAAGAAAATTGTTTGTGGTCCATATAGATATGTAGATAATAAAACCATCAATGGTGATCGAAGGTTAGGAGTTTGACTATAGAGCTAAGAGCTATAAATAAAAAACGTGCGAAGGTAACCATCAACCATAATTATAATTTGCTGTTGCAAATTGAGGCAAACTTTGAAGACCGGAATAGCCCCCGTTACCTTCAAGATCGTATATTAGGATAGTGCAGTTACGTTTGAACGCATTGAGTAGGTACATAATAAGCTATATTAGTATTAAGTAATCGTAATACGTTTGTTATATTATTATTTATTTTATTTATTTATTTTTCAGTTTATTGTAGGTACACAGAAACATTTATAACATAACAATTATATGAGAGAAATGATTTATAAAAAACCAGATAGAACGTAACATTACATTCATCCTAGATACTAGGCTTAAAACGAAATATATACTTACACTATCAAACAATTTAAAACAAATTATTGTACTTGTGAATGATGTACGGTTACTTCCTTCTGAGTCAGAAGGACAACCGTACAATCATGTACTATATCAATAAGGTCAGAAGTTCTGACCTTATTCATATACTATATCAATAAGGTCAGAAGTTCTGACCTTATTGATATAGTGATATAAAAGAAAATATGTGGTACCTACACCAGATTTGTTGGTAACGTAGATTTAACGAAATCTACTAATCGGCCTGTTGAGATCATGGCTCAAAAATAATCTTTTATGTAATTGGGCTTTCCCCAGGGTCAAAGATGTGATGTGAGTTATTATTGGTCTTATTTTTAGTAAAAAATATCTAAAACTGTCAAACATAAAGCTAGTACAAAATTGTAATAATCAAAATATTTCCCATATTGAGAAATAGGATTACCCCAATAGATGTAACGATATCTTGAATAGTCAGCCCTAACTGTTCAGCATCAAAAAGTGCACAGAACACCAGCATGACTGCAAACTAATGGCGCAACCGCTAGGGACTTTCGCTAATAGGTACTTCGGACAAAGCATCATCCCAGTGTTGAGCCCGATCCAGTAAGTGACGTGCCCGACAAACGCTTGGTATGTAGGGTAAATTATTTATCAACCTTTCGGAGCTCGGCTAAAGAAGTAGTCCCCCGAACAACGTGTAGAAGTAAGCAAAGATAAATAATAATCAGAGTTAATCGGATAATATTATTCGGATGCACTGTATAATCTTGCAAATTTTTGCGCTAATTTAGTATAGAATTTAACTTCGCTATCCATCCATCTGTCTGTCTGTCAAGACCCTTTTTTTTATTACTGTCTCTTGAAGATAAAGCTTAAGCTTAAGCTTAAAGTCTTAGCCAACGCAAACAAAACATGCAGCCGTTTATGGCGCAAATTTTAGTCACTTTCGACATTTGCAAGGGAATCAAAACCTAAAGGGTACTTCCCAGGAACTCAGAATCTTGAAACTTGATATGAAGCAACGTACTAGTATCGTTGTATTGCAAAAGCATAAAAGACGTGTGGCACTAGGGGACTGCCGTGGTAAAGCATATAATTTTTTATCAACTTATCCGATACAACCAATGCCACCTCTAGGCAAGTTGCTGAACTGAAGAGACAAGCGTAATACATATTTCAAAAGAATCACTAAAAGTTCTGCTTATTCATCGATAGATGACAATAAAAACTATTACCGATGTGCCGGTCGGAGTGGGGGGTGTTAGGATATTTTCGTTACGGAATTTCTGGATTCGGTCTCCACGCTCAAGGCCCGCGATAGAAGCTATGCAATAGCTTAATATTTTATAAACTTAATACCGTTTTTCTCATGAATGCTTTGTGGTATTGATTGAAAGCCCATCCAACACAAGGATCATCTTTCTTCCGATCCGCCTGCATTGTCCTAACCAAACTTGAAAACAATTTTTTTTTGTTGTTGCAACGGGGGAATCGAACTTACGAACTTCGAGTCGAGAGGTAGGGTCTAAACCACTAGACCACGGAGGCTTAACTAAACCAGTTTCAACTAAATATCAATCAGCGTAATATAAAAATGTAGATTACATACATAAACTTATAATGATTGGATATATTATCATAAAATAATAAATATTTTATTACCTTTTTGATTTGGTGTCGGCTGGTAGTGTTTAAGTTAACTTTTATTATAAAACTTTACAAACTAAAGGCTAAGGACGTCCTGCGATTCCAACGCGTTTACACACAGCAACGTTTTTAATATGACTAACTTATTTATTGCCCAAGAATCATAAATTTAGTTACACCTACAAATTAACAAAAACAATGTTGTTAATGTTCAATTATTGATTAAATTAAAATTTGAATTAAGACATAAATTCAAGAATATTTATAAATATTGTTTACGAACGATGAAAGATTTCCATACCTATTTGGAATTCAAACGAAAGAACGTTCAAAATAGAAATAGAATACCAACAGAAGAGCTGTATTTCGAATCCTTTTTTTTTACATAATATGTAAAACTGTATAATTGCTTTTGATTTTGTATTTGTTTTATAATCTGAGATTGGAATGACATTCATCAATGAAAATTATGTGTTGAGTCTTTCTCTCAGAAGTTTCATCCCATTTTGATATCTTTTGTAAGAGCCTAATATTATATAGTCAGTTTTTGATTTACAATATTAATATTTTTCTTTCACTATTTAAGCGTAATAAATCATCCGTGTACAATATTATTTGAATTCTATCTGATATTAAGTATATACGCTATGAAACAAATTAAAGGATAGCCAGCAGGGCCTGTCAGACCCGTATCATACCCACAGTAATAAGGAACAACTGGCAAACGGAACATATTTTACAGTTGATCATTATTTTGCTCACTCGCTTCACTAAAAACTTCACAGACAGTAAAATTATATGTACCCCTATGGGGTATAGATTGGCGGTATACGTCCTAATTTTAAACTCTAACCAATAAAAAAATAAAAGTTTAAAAAACTATAACCCGACTTTGCAAAAAAGGGGACTAAAAAGCATGAAACAAGAAAATAATTCAATTTGAAATCCAGCAATGCATAGATACAAAAATGATTAAGGTAGAGCCGTGGTCGTACCCGCTATTGGGATTGGATAATTGCAACATACCTATATAACAGAATACCTATTATGATTTTTGATTTGTTGAGCGGGTCCGGCCTCGGCTCTACCTTGACCATTTTTGTATCTATGCATTGCTGGATTTCACATTGAATTATTTTCTTGTTTCAGCCTTTTTAGTCCCCTTTTTTGCGAAGTCGGGTTATAGATTTTTAAATTTTTATTTTATTTTATATTTTTCTGTTTCTACATCAAATGTAACATTATATTTTCATTAAATTAACCCATAGAAAGTAACTAAACAACTCCTAGATACTACTTGTACGACCGCATTTTAAACGTTTATTTAGAATTTAACATTTTACATAGTTTATCATTAACATTATTTAACATTTTACATCATTATATAACATTTTTTTGGGATAGTTTTTGAGGTTTAATTTTCAAAATCCTAAATTTTTCAAAAAATAATATAGCATATGTTACTCGCGGCATCATTACCAATCGATTGATACCTCATTTATTAAAATCGGTCCAGTAGTTTAGCCGCTACGAGGGAACATACATACATACACATAGACTGCCAAAATCATTACCCTTCATTTTGGCTTCGGCGAAGTCGGGTACAAATACTCTAATCAAGGTCCAATAATTGCTATTATAGTGACGCAATGGTTAGCGCATCAAGCGATCGCAAGAGCTGGAAATCGCGGGTTGAGGGATGAAAAGTTTTTTATGATCCTTGGTTTTATAATATTAGTAGTATAAGTATTACAGCCTGTATATTCCCATATACAGGTTGTAAAAAGAACAGTCACTATAAGCTTGAGATACGATTATTACTAACCTTTTCTAATTTTGGAAATGATTTTTTTCTGTCAAAAGCTATAATTTCTTTTTTTTACTTTTTACCATTTCCTACATTTTTTTGTCGCAAAAATGACGACGTAGCAACAATTTTAATTTTAGTAAAAAAATACATTTCAAGAATGAGAAAAGGTAGTATAATCATAATATCCCAAAGTTATAGTGACTTCTTTTTACACTCGTTATACTAAGCACGGAGCCTGGTTGACATGGTGTGAAGCACGAATATTAACTACGTCAAGTTGTTAATAATAATATATATTTTTAATATATTATTGCTGAAGTATTATTAGAAAAAACATTTCACTGGTACATATTGATAGTTGAAAAAACAAAGTTTTTACTTTCAACCAACGATATGCGATGCAATTTTCACGTAAGGGTAATTGAAATAGAAGTGCCCTTGGAGCTTTTAAAACAAAAACTTCCTCTGTTTGCTCACTAAAAATTAAAACAGAACTCTCAGAAAAATGAATAACATTTTCATAGTGGATGTAGTGTTTTTATTTCAGGGGACGAATTTATTTCGTAATGACACGTAAGATGAACTTGAGCTATAATAAAATTTTTGAATTTCTTCCATTCATTGGTATATAACCAACAAAATTTTTAAGAAAAAGTTATGTATGTATTATACAAAATGTTAATTTCATTTGCTTCAGTAATATGTAATCAAAGAATAATTTTAATGACTTTTTTATAACTCAAATTTTGCATAATATGCTATTTACACATAAAGTATATTATTATTATTTAAAAAACAAACCATTTGAGGAATTCATACTTAAGAAGTGTCATCGTACATCAATGCCAAAAAACCTTACTCACCTGTGTTACTCACTATAAGACAAGGTATCAAAGCACTTACCTATAAACTATTCTGGCTGCCACCTGCTCCTAAACACAGTTATTTTCGCACTGTTATTTTATGATCAAATAGGTAATAGATATTGCGTGGAAAAATATTATCTCTGTCAGAGTCAATTGTGCCTCGCTGTGTCTGTATAATTTATGTACACTAGCAAATCCATCCTCTCGAGAATTGACCGAGATGCCAAATATTACTTCTCTAATTTACGAACAAGCTTAATAAAAAAAACTAAAATATTTTATTAGAAATAAAAGATTTTCGTTTTTTTTTAAATGGTTGGAGACGAACTTCTTATACAATTATCCTTCATGATGACTTACCACCGGGTCCGGAACATATCCGGCCAAAGAAGGACTAAGATGATGAAAAGATCAGATATGTTGAGCATGTTATAACAGCGACCATACCTTTTTTTCGCAGCCATTACCACTAAAACTCGGCGGTACGCCGCCCACGGAACCACGGGAAATATAATACAACCGCGACTCCGTCGACAGGCGCCTGTATTGTAGAGTTTCAGCTATGCTAAATGATCGCGATTTGGTATGTCATTTAGCGTATTTAATGTCAAATCCCATACATTTTGTTATCGAACTTTGTAAGCGATAATTAGCGATGGCATCTTGAATCAGCTCCCAGGCCCTTTTCATTGGGGGCGTTCAGGCTCACCTTAGGCCAAACCCTATGGGTATAACAGCGACCATTCCTACGTTATATAATATTATTTACTATTCTTCAATGACCGTAAAGCAGAGAGTGTTAGATGTTTACCTACTTAATGTACTTTGAGTGTACTTACAACACGTGCTAATCACTTAGTACAAATTTATATAAAAAAAAATTTATAACATCTATGAACGCTTCACACCGTCACCGTCTTTAAGCAAAAGCTTTTAGTACAACTTACGAGAATTTTGAGAACGAAATTTATGTAAATAAGCAGAATGATAATATTTTTTTAAATGGTGCTAAGAACTACCTAAAATTAAAGAAAGAAATTGCCGTGGCCACTGGGGCAGAAAGGTCTCGAGTGGAGATCGCGCCGGTACGTCGAAGCGGAGGATTTGCAGGACAGCAGACCTGAACAAGATCTGGGTAATCCTGAACAAGGTAATCGGTGAATGCAGGCCGCAAGTGACCTACAAAACTTTAGGGGAGGCTTGTCCAGCAGTAGACGCCCAGAGCTGAAACGGCAAACGAAACGAATAGCCACATACTAACTCACTTACGGCAACACTGAAGGAGTTACTTTTATTTGTGCAATATGCATGCCGCCGGACCAATCAATGGCATTCCACCAAAATTTTTTCCGTTTGGAGTAGAATCATAATTATAACGTAACTAGCTGTGCCCGCGACTTCGTACGCGTGGAAAAGTGATTTAGGGCAGCAGTTCAAATACATTTTTAGTTTATGAACACTGTCGTTTGGATATTTAAAATCACTAATTTATAGTAATGCTTCTTTATACACGGTATTAGACGTGCATAGGCAAAAGAAGTAGGCCGATGGAGTAATAATAATAGTTTACTGTCAAATAATGGCCGTTTTTGTCGTAAATGTTTTGAGGTATTTTTTCTATGAAAATGCTAACAATTCCTACTACCAGCTCGAAAAGTCTGTATGTATAATATTTTTTTATGCGAACGGGACTACTTGATAGTACGCTCATAAACGCGACGAAGATCTCTGTACTGAGACTTTACGCCGCAGCGACTGCAGACGATGATCGTTTTCACACCGACGACGCTGCGCTGCTGGCGCCGAGCGCCAAATTTTTTTAAAGTCTACTCTCGGTGCGCAATTCCAACTCGGACTTGCCCGGTTTTTTATTTATTTATTACCTACGCTAACAAACATGTAGCCTACTTAGGGACTTTACGGTTAAAGTACTAACTTCCTTTAGACGACAAAATAACAAAAGTCCAAAGGAAAGAAAAAACCCAAGTCGTAGCATTAAAACTAATAAATTAAAATATCATGAAAAACATAAATCTTACTTATATTGACATAACTTTTCTAATTTAAATGTACCTACATACGACATCTCATATATTGAAAACAAACTATCCTACGCCTTAGATACTTTATTTATCGTATTTGCAAAACCTAAGTATAATAATAAATTACTTCGCACAAAGTAATAATTATTTTCACTTGTACTGGAAAATAAGTATTACTTTGTGCGAAGTAAATTTAATTGTTCCTTTTAGTTTACCTTTTGAAGTCGTTTTTGTTTTGTTTAACCCTAGATAACTAAACTATATTTACAGTTACATAGTAACTAAACATTCGTCGAGCGGACTACGCTGTAAAAAACGTGAATATTATCAAAAATGTTTAATAAAACCAGGAAATTGTTACATGTCACTTAAGTTTGGTTTAATATAAACTAAAAATAAGAATAATAATAATTATTTAATTCATCATACAGCTACATATGATAATATTGTGGGAGCCTCGAATAGCTCTTTGCATTTTATGCAGCGATGTTTTGTCATTCTACGAGCTTTCGATGGACATGACATGACATGCAGATTTTGCGCACGATTGAAACAGTAGGAAAAAGAACTTATATTTTGAAACAATCGCCAAAAAATTTCTTGTATTATGACTTTAATATCACTCCGCAAAGTCACCGTCTGAATGCGCTGCCGCAGCCAGTGCTCCATCAGTTGATCTCCCACATTCATTAAAAAATCGCGCCCTGACATTGGTTTTTTTATGTTTATTGTGTTATTTGTGAATACGCATTAATAAATAAACAGATTTAGCATATAATATAAAAATGTATAGCAACTATCTTTAAGTTTTTCTGTTAGTACATGTATTGGGGCACATCTGATAAACTGAGACTAATGCGCCATTATTATCATGATAAAACTTGATTATTTCTGATTTAGAATCTATAATTTATTGTTATTTACTCTCGCTTGGTTGTATAATAAGGTTTTCTGAATCTAAAAATTCACTAGGACAATCTATAAAGCTCTGTTAGTGTCGTGATGATCTTTATCCCTCAAAATTTCCTCAGTCTCCCGAATTGTCAGACCGCTTGTCGACCACATCTTCTGTTTCTCAGATGCTCAGTTCCTCATATCCGTTTATAAAAATTATAAAAATGTATAAAAAAATGGCTAATAACTTAGTTTCCTATGAACAAACAAAGAAAACTACATAGGTTTTCTAATTGAAGTACACAAAGTATATCTTTATATAATTATTTTTTATAAGTTTTTGGTAAAAATATAGATAAACTATATTTATTATAAAAAATATTGTGTGTTTCTTATGTTATATAGAAAAAAATAATAAAAAAGTAATGTATACACCTTTGCAAAACATACTACGTAATTACTAAACTTTCGTCGACCGGACGACGATATGACCGTAATTCAATTTCTAATTATCGTATGATTGAAATTTCCTCACATGATGTACTAAATTGACTATTTAGGAAGGTAGAAAAAGATTCGTGAGCGGGGGGTACGAGGAACTAGGTGTACTCGACTATCGTGGGTAGTAGCGTAGTCGTGTAGACGAATGATTAGTTATCTAGGGTTAAAATTATTTAATTTTTAGATTTTTTGTGACGGGTATAGTATGAGTAGGGATAATTATCGAATGATCAGACGACGATTATTTGAGGACGGAAAATGAAAAACAAAAACGATTAGATAAAAAAAAATAGTAGAAAGAGAAAAAGTCTACCTAGCCTAGCCTGGCGTAAGCCAGAGCGGCGCAATTTTTTTTAATATATATATATATATATATATATATTATGTATATTGTATATATAGTTTACTGCTGCTCTGGCGTAAGCCAGAGCAGCGCGAAATTTTTCAATATATAAATATATATATATATATAGTTTACTTGTTTATCCAAGATATGGTGCAAAACCTTACTGTTTGGTAACATATGCTTAGACTACTTCAGAAAAAATCAAAATCAATATATTATTCCACATAAATTTTGAGGATTTCCTTCGATTCCTCACGGATCCCATCATCAGGTCACCATTTTGGTGACAATGGGACCAAATATAAATTATACCCTACACAACATAAAAAAATATTAAAATCGTTTCAGAAACGATGAAGATATCCGCGAAGAAACATAAAAAACAAACATATATTTACGAATTGAGAAACCACCTCCTTTTTTGTAAGTCGGTTAAAAATATTATGTTGGTTATTTCATGTTACAATCTACCTTTGTGCCAAGTTTCATTTAAATACGTTGAGTAGTTTGGCTGAAATACCGTCAAATAGGTAGCTACAATTTTTTGAAGATCCCACGGGAACCCTTACGTTTTTCGGGATAACAATTTTCAATAATGCTCTTCAAGTCATAAGCTACCTGCCTGCCGAATTTAATTTAAATACGTTGAGTAGTTTGGCTGAAATACCGTCAAATAGGTAGCTACAATTTTTTGAAGATCCCACGGGAACCCTTACGTTTTTCGGGATAACAATTTCCAATAATGCTCTTCAGATTATAAGCTACCTGCCTGCCAAATTGCATTTAAATACGTTGAGTAGTATGGCTGAAATACCGTCAAATAGGTCGCTACAATTTTTGAAGGTTCTACGGGAACCCTTTCGTTTTTCGGGATAACAATTTCCAGTAATCCTTTTCAGATCATAAGCTACCTGCCTGCCAAATTTCATTTAAATACGTTGAGTAGTTTGGCTGAAATACCTTCAAATAGGTAGCTAAAATTTTTTGAAGATCCCACGGGAACCCTTTCGTTTTTCGGGATAATAATTTTCTAGTAATGCTTTTCAGATTCTACCAGCATTTTCAGAAGCTACCAGCCTGCTAAATTTCATTTAAATACGTTGAGTAGTTTGGCTGAAACACCGTCAAATAGGTAGCTACAATTTTTTGAAGATCCCACAGGAACCCTTTCGTTTTTCGGGATAAAAATTTATAATAATGCTCTTCAGATTATAAGCTACCTGCCTGCCAAATTGCATTTAAATACGTTGAGTAGTATGGCTGAAATACCGTCTAATAGGTAGCTACAATTTTTTGAAGATCCTACGGGAACCCTTTCGTTTTTCGGGATAACAATTTCCAATAATGCTTTTCAGATCATAAGCTACCTGCCTGCCAAATTTCATTTAAATACGTTGAGTAGTTTGGCTGAAATACCGTCAAATAGGTAGCTACAATTTTTTGAAGATCTAACGGGAACCCTTTCGTTTTTCGGGATAATAATTTCCTATAATGCTCTTCAGGTCGTAAGCTACCTGCCTGCCAAATTTCGTTTCATTCCATACAGTGGTTTTAGCGTGATGCGACGACAAACATTCCCATATGGACAGACAGACAGACAGACAGACAGACAGACAGACAGACAGAGAGACAGACATTTTTTTCAAAAATGTTATTTTTAGGTTCTGTGGCTTATATAGACCCCTTTTTTTAATTTTCACTTAAATATTCTTAATGTACAGACATGACCCCTCTACAGATTTATTATATGTATAGATATGTGTCGTGGAATGTGAAAGACCACGTACCTAGGTATAGTGTTTACACTAACTATTAAGCGTTACTGCGATAGATTCTAGTGAGCTAGCGTAAGACAGTTCAAGATAAATGAAGATGTAGTTCTGTTTAATATGTCTACTATGACCAAACGGTGCAATTGTTGTCGTCTGTAGAGGGCATAACGGACGTAAGTTACACTACGTATCAATATTACAACGTATTAATATTGATTAAATGTTAATAGAACTAAATAAACAAGTTGTAGGTAATTCTAACAGTTGCTTATTTATAATAGGGGTGTGCTTTTACATACCTTTTTATGACGTTTTGTAAATTCAATTATCTATAGAAACCAAATTGGTCGAAATATATAATTGTAATGTTAAATTATAATTGTCAACATTTAGGGCTTTTCAGCCTCTTAGATACACATTAAAATAAAGTTAATATGAATGTTGATTACGGAGTCTAAGGGCTGGTTTTTCAAACGGCAGATAACTTTTATCTGAGGAATAAATATGTAACTTTGACAGATTTTGTATGCAACAAATGTCAAAGTCACAAGTTTATTCGACAGATAAAAGTTATCTGACGATGGAAAAATTAGCCCTAAGAAAAATAAAAAGTCGAAAAAAAGTTTCCCTCAAAACAAATGCGCTAAAAATTAACTAAATCAGGATGCTTTAAAAAAAACCTATGTGTACTACATACTAAATTTGATTTAATATCAATAATTATTCGTTTAGTAGTTATTGTGTGTAACAAGTAACATCACAAACACCTATCCCTTACACTTTGCGACACAGGGCACCCCTACTACCCCAGCTGCCTCGTGGCTCATCTAACATCTTTTACCCCATAAGCGGTCAGGGTTTGGAAGCTCCCTAACCTCTATTTCCCCCGTCATGCCAGGTTGGTTGTGTCCACAGCTGATAAGAACGGGGCGTGTGGCAGTATCAAACAGTTTAGTTTAGTTTTATAACTAAAGTTTTCGCTCGGTGATTGATTGCAGCCCTACCGTGCAAATATAATATATTTATTTTTAAATCAAAAATATGTCAAGTCACAGGCCGTCACCGTCTCTGTTGTCAAAGACCTAAAGTTTTGGTAGTTTTTATATAAATAGAAGAATTTAAGTTATTCAGCTAAATTTTTTTGCTCGGTGGTTGATTGCAGCCCTACCGTGCAAATATTTCCATACGTGTTCAGTGTTCTCCACACTCTACCGCACACGGCTCTAGTGGCACTCGCCTGAAAATCGCCGACCAACAACTACAGTTTATACAATAACAAACATCAACTCACTTGAAAACTTTTCAGTTCACAGTAACTGTGAACTGAAAACTGTTATCACCGATGCGCGATGCAAAGTGCACTTTTCAATATAGCCATTGAAAATTGATATTTATTTACCGCATGAAAAAATCCTTGCAAGAGTTCGCATTGCGAGTCGTCTCGGTGTAAATTGACCCTTCTCATTGTGACATTTAAGCTTAATTTAAAAATCATCGAAGATACGACGCTGTAATAATAAATTTTTTGTTTATTTCATTACAGCTATAGTTTTTTTTTTTCATCGAAGTAAAACAAAAACAAAGAAAGAATAACCTAATTTAACTGTTGTGCAATATTTTGATTACAAAACTTCAGTACGAGTTCACTTTTCATTTCACAAGTGTCTAAAGGAAGTACCTAATGCAATAAAAATAATTAAATCCAATTTCTCATTAAGTCTTAAAAGCTTTTGTAAACTTACCCCTTGAAGAGCGACGTTCGTGAGATTAGCGCGGTTTATCTAATTACACAATATCATTTTAAAACACTTACCGTTAAACCGGATTAGCACAAAACACAAGATCATGCAACACGAGTAATGCAACATTAACCCGACTCCGAACATTATCTGAGCTATAATTATATTATATCAATAGATACCTCTATGTCAATCGCTGTGAATAAAACATTATATAGACAACCAACAATGATGTTACCTAGATACTTGTAAAATCAAAAATCTTGTACTGATCAAAATATTGCAATAAAAAGAAATTGCTTATTCGTATTTTTTTAATGCGATGCCGCAGTCGGGCCCTACCTTTTGGCTCTGCCATAAGGGTAATAATAACTAAATTGTATATTGGTTAGAGACATAAAGCATTGAACTGGAAAACTGACTACTGTTTTCGACTGTGGCATTCAGTAAAAGTTATAACTACAATACATACCGACCAACTTATAAAGTATTAATTGTAAGTTACTAAACCTAGTTTAATCTCTATTCGTATGCAGTGTTACAGTGTGCATACCCAATTAAAAGAATCCATTTTGACATATATAATAATAATAATATTATGTGTTGACGTCTTACCGCAAACCTTGCGCGAATAGATTAGGTATTATAGTGCCACCATAAAATGTGTTTTTTTAGAAAAAAAATATAGCCTGCCAGTATGCCTAACAGTACAGTTGACATAAAAATGTAAAGTTATAATATACAGTATTTCAAGCAGCATTTTAAATGAATATAAAATTAATATAAATACTGAGTGTGTACACTCCGCTGGCTGCTACAAAGTTTACTTTTTCGAAACGAAATTTATATAAGCGGAACGGAAACTCTAGTAAAATAACAGCCAAGTATTATTTAAGAAATAATAGCACATGAAAAATGGAATACAAAGTGACGTTGCGAGAGGCCATGGTCCGGAAAACAAATGACGCTGTGTGTTGTGCTCGTGTCACGTTTACGGTACACTTTTTCAGACGAAACAGAAGGAAAATTTATTTTTATACACTAGAAGCAACTAAAAGAACATCAATAGTATAGCCTTCAAATACTGTATGTTGCAGTCAAAAAAAACCCTTAACCAGTCAAAAGTATTTTTGACAGAATTTTTTAAAACTAATTTTGCTACCCAAACCTACTTTTCAATGATAAAAGTTTTGACTGTAACATTATATATAACATAATATATAATATATATTATGCCATGTCGAAGATTTTCTTACTTCATGAAATACTTCCCGATTCCATGAAATTGTCACATATTTTCATGAAATGTTTCTGTATTGGCCACATGATAATGTGGTTTGGGATTAATGATAAAAAATTGATATAGGCAACTATTAGCCGTGACTAATTCATGATATATTCGGTCAATAAAAATATAAACAATATTTAATTATCAAATACTGAGTTAATATATTTTTTAATTACTTGATACATATTTTATAATACCTAGTTAAAGTCGGGTAAGTAAAAACCAACTGACCTAACCTATACATACTAAATTTATTACGTGTCCTAAATTAGGGACCGTAAGCTTAAACTAAACAGAATGTGGTTAATATTTAAAAGCTGTCAGTCTCAGAGCCGACCTAAATGGCGGATTAGCCCGTCGTGATTAGGGATTTTGGACCCCAAACGGAATGCATACCAAGCTCGAGCTAGGGTTTCATAAATTTTGACTGTCTTCTAAATACAAATTATATTCCAATTACAAATATATATTTGAATCTTATATGCCTAATTAAAGGCCGTTTTAATTCTTATGACATGTAAAAAAATATGTTAAATATATTTTTATGTATTAGACAACGTATGCCAGTGTGTGTGCTGAAGTGTGCGTTGCTGTCATTTCCTCATATATTTCTAATCGTTAGTGAAAAAAATGCATTCGGAAAAAATGGGTGCGTGTACTTATGTACGCGCGTGAGAAGTTATACTTCTTTAGCATCATTAAAAAATAGTTTTATATATATATATATATATATATATATATATAGATATATATAATATATATCTATATATAATTTTTTCGAGACACTTAATGAGCGGTTAAGCAGACGACTTCATACTGTTAATTTTGTGTCACAGGTGCATCTTAAAATTTCACTCTCATCATTTTTTCATAACGCGCCTAAAGATGTATAACTTCAAAAATTTTTCTTTACAAATTATACTAGTAAGTGTGGCAAATTTTACAATCAATTGTTCGCACAATAGTCCTACCAGGCAGGTAGGTACAATTGAAAACTCCGTAAAGTAATGTTGACGACTAATAATTCTATTAATAGCATGACAGCTCCAATACAGTTGGCAATCGATTACTTTACTTTACGGAACTTTTTAAATTATAGTTCTTGGGCACACTACAGTTCTCCTAGTATTCTATCTCATTCGGATTCTACACAACTATTCTCTCTTGTTTCGACCAAACCTAACTTCACGATGTCCACCAAAGGAAGTCGGTAACAGACAATTTTGAGTGACACAGGCACTTGCGCCTGCAATTTAATTAACAAGGCCCGTTGCGCGGATACAATATTCTTTTGCCGGTACCAAATAAATCTATTGGAGAAATTAAAAATACTTTACAAACTGGTAAAAGATTTTGAAAACCCTTACTCGAACAGTTTCTACGGAGTTTCCTTAATTGCAGTGTGTATGTTGTTAGGGTTCTGTAGTAATTACGGGGAACCCTTATTCCTCTCTCCGTCCATATGTCCTCTTATGATAACTTCGGTTATTATCATATAAAACGTTAAAAAAATTTCAAACAATAAGTTTAAGATAATAGTCAAAGAACGTTTGTGTGCAAAAGCATACTAGGTATAAAGTTTGTGATTATAGCACCTTGGGAATAAAGTAGCCACCTGCAAGGCTTTTTTTTTTCTTTTATTTAATTGCAATAAAAATGCATCTCCACCTAGCATTTGTAGACCTAAACTATTTTAAAGGAAATTTGACATTATTACAATGTGAAACTACCCTTAGGACCAAGTAAATGCCGCCCTAATATCGTGATAGTAATACCAATTGTACGTAGCGGTTGTGCACCTGACGTAAACAGGATTGTGGTTTTCACATAGCTACCTAGTAATGTATAGTGCAATGTGCTGCGAATGATGCTCGCCGAGAGTAATGTTCAAAATTCAAATTCAATACCCCCGCTCGCATTACCACATGTAATACGTTGCATATAAATTACTTTTTTGTGGGACTTCAACAAATTACACGTTAGTTGCAACTATGTTTATACATCGGTTGATTGATCAATCATATCTTATGTTGTACTTCACCTATCTTTAGGACTTGTTTTATCTTTAAGCCCTATATTTTGTATGCCCTAGTATTTTGTTTTTATTTTTTACTAATGCAGCAAATGTTGTTTTGTTGATGAGTCAATAAATAAATAACAATATAACGGCAGATAAAGTTTATTTAGGGTTACAGTAAATTCATTCTACTGTGCGTTAAAAAAATATCTAAACATTTTTTACCTTTAAACAGGAGTAAAAGGCTTACATTTCACCAATTTTTAAATTAAAAGAAGATTTATTCACTCGCAAGACCGACCTCGTACATACCCATACAAATCGTGGATCATCCTTCTTATAAGGAAATCATGTGTTTCAAGACCGATGAAAGACCGACAGAAGATGAGACCTGATTGCCAAAAATATTCTTTTCAATTTTTGGTAGGAAACCAAAATTTTAAACAATATTTTTGTACATTCAGATCAAATCTACAACTTCCAGAGATAAGAGCAAAACAAAGTGAATGTAGGCGACTTAAATAGATTGGAATGAGTACCTACATTTATGACTTCATTCTTTTGCAGCAGCTGAGAACACAAAACAGATAATTTCCATACTCGGTCTCTTCGAGTTGTCAGTGGGGGAGATGCCCCGGGTAGATGGCATGTCGGAGCTTGCTGCAGCCAGGCTGGCTGTCAGCCACGTCAACACACACCAGCTACTGCCCGGGTATGAGCTAAGGCTCATCACTAATGATACGAAGGTGAGCAAATATAGGTTTTATATGAGTGATGATACTTTGGGAAGTGTATGGGTCCCGTTTATACCTAGTGAAAGTACAAGCGCTGAAAGAGGTGCTTTTTTAATTATTGTATGGGAAAATTTATGATGTTGGGCCATTTCTCATACAAACATGAAAGTCAAAAGTAAGTATTTCAGCACTGGTACTTTCACAGTATATTCTACATAGGAGGCACATACACACCTAAAAGTATCACTCATTTATTTTACACTTTGTATATTCTTAGTCGTGTATTGTGTTTAGGCAGTATTTGGTTAGGTTAGGCCTATTGGGACATCACTCAGGGTCTCAGACTGATAAGTATGAGTGGCCCCTAGTTTAAGTTGGAAGTATGAACCCTTATGGGGTAGACTGGCAGGTCGCGGGGGTTAACCTGTTTTAGACAGATCCATGAAACTCCATACGACATAGTGGCTGATGGGAATCTGCTGATGGCTTAAGTGGGTAAACATACACATCATACATGTTACATATTGGATATATGTAACATGAATGTGATATGATGTGTATTAATCCAAATTAATCCAAATCCTAATTAATCCAAAGACAAAGGACTCAAAGTTTTCCCCTGCGATTAAAAAATAGGTTTTTCTTCTAGGTTAACGGCTAACGAACCTTAACTAGGACCAAATATTTTTCAATTTAGCTGTAAGTGACCAATTCCTTTATATATTTTGTTACAGTGCGACCCTGGAGTCGGCCTGGACAGGTTCTTCCACGCGCTGTACTCAAGGCGAGAATCTCGGCTGGTGATGCTTCTCGGCACTGCGTGCTCAGAGGTCACTGAAAGTATCGCTAAAGTCGTGCCGTACTGGAACATTGTGCAGGTATCCTCATTTTTGAATACAGGATTCAAACAAAATTCAGTTTTGACCTAAATATATTATTTTTTAAATACCAATAGACGAGTTAAATTAATATTTTAAAAACAAAGAGAAAACATGGAAACCAAAAAGCGAAGTGACAAAAATACTTTCATTAATTAGTAGCTCAATGGAGCAACCTTAAAGAGATTCATAAGGTCAGTTCACACTGAAACTAGACACGGCACTGAAAAACAATTTATAATTGAACTTTATTCGCTGCACAAGAGAACACGTGTTTCTAAGAGTTCTAATTTCAAGATGCACCGAGCTGCTTTTATTCGACGTCTTAGAAATTTAGCGTCTCGTTCCGGTATCAGCTGACCTTTAGATGTAATTTCATATACGTGGAAGAGGCTTAAGATTAACGTCACGAGTCGATAACGACAAGGTCCGAACTAATGTACAGTATTATAGCGGTAGTAGGTCACAGGTAGTGAGAGTTTAAGAAGATTAGAAGCCGGGTAGAGCTAATGCATTCTACCGATATATCAAGTGTAAGAAAAACAAAGCTTCGCTTTTATAGTAGTAATTGTGTAGTGTAGATGAAATGAAATGTTTTTTTAAAACCGTCAATAACCTCCGTCTATTTTTAACAAAAGTCATGATAACACAGAAAAAACTGTGCAGTAAATGAATTCATTATTATGATGTAATTTAATATTGTAAACCTATAGTGGTCGCTTATGTCCATTGACGTTTGAGCGACTTTAAATATATAAAAAAAAGCTATATTGCAAATATATACATAGACAAAATGCTTATAGACTTCTTACTATTTATTTATTTCTGCAATACATAAAAATTTGGAGAGTAGGTATTGTTTCAAACCCAAGGGTATAAATTATAAGATAACATAAAAAACGGCTTTCAACGCAAATTGTCTATAGCCTATAATAAATAATTTACGTTGAAAGCCGTTTTTTCTGCAAAAAGTATCGTTTGTTTTATGGTATATGACGATGCTGTTAAGTTAAAGAGAAATATAAATGATTTGTTTAAATTACCTGAAAGACTTATTTACTATGTACTTATATTTATTTAATAAAGTAAAATGATCATAAAATTAAAGTAAGGTAGGTATGTCCTCTACTTCTGTCCAATAATAAATAGACTGAATTTTCATTTTTATTCGTTTTATACAAAAAAAAATCGCATTAAGTTAGTAAACAATATTAGTATATATCCAGAAGTAATACCACAGTTAGGGAGATAAATTTTAAGAACTAAGAGCATTTCAATCAAATAAAAAAAATATATGGCTACATACAATACGACGAATACGTTAGTTCTACAAGAGAGAACAATGTTAATCCCAGAAACATAAATCATGTTTTAGTTCTTTTTGTTTTAGTTGTACCAGTGTATATTATATATGTCGCAGTCATCTTATTGAATCTGGTTATTTAATTGAATCACTAGGCGGTTATATAATGGCGTCACACAGCTCGTACAGATAGCAATGTGTTGATATATTTTTTGATTAATTTACTTTAATGTTCGTTTTATTAGTACTCATTCGGAAATTTCGAAGTTTAAAACTAAAATATTAAATGGCTGTCCTAGTCTCGGATTCTAAAATTTGTTGGTAAAAACGGGATTCAATGAAAGCGCTAGTCATTCAATTAAATAGCGGATTCAATGAGATGACTGCGACATATATAATAGGTTCACCCATTATTCACTTAGAAACAGAGAAATGAATGTTACGCTCGTCGGCGCAAAATAAGGACATGATATATATCTGTCCCTTCAATCCCTTTCTTTGAAACGGCTGGCTGGCTACGAGTATAAAGATATATATGAGAATCGTTCGTTTAAAATACATTAGGCGGCGTTCTTCACCCTAGTTATATGTAGGGTAATTTCCAAAGGTGACATTGCGAAGAACTCTTATCTCCGATTCATATGTCACGGCAAAATACACAACGTTAAATCGGACGAAAAAAGTTGCTGAAAAGATCACAGTGTTTTCTGCTTCAAGAATTTTATCTCTGTCTGTTAAGGAATTTATTCAAGTAAATACAAGATCTGTTTGAGCAGTGAAGCAATTTTTGAAGGTAAATAGGTGCCTTTTGAGTTTTGTTTGTATTTTTAATTTGTGATATTTATCTTGGATTAAAGATGGTAATATAGACTTACTTATATACAATTATATATACAAATAACACTTATTCTATATATTATAATACTTTTTAATGTCCAGCGAAATTTTTGCCTGGTTAAATAAAAATGTGATTTTTCATTAATGTATGACGTTTTTATTATTTCCAGGCGTAATTTCAAAAGTGGCAGATACGAATATTTCTTAAAAAAAAACATTTTAAATTACATCTGAATTGGTGAAACTCAAGTGTAGTAGAGACATCCTCTAAGGCAAAGTGTGGCCATTAATAACTTATTCAAGTGCTTCTGTGCACTGCAATTAAATAAATTGATTATACACTCGCGACCGACTTAAATTTATTACACTTGTGTTTAAAGATTTTAGCGAATGTACCAAATGCTTAAGTTCTTAATATGTATGGTGGTTAAAATGAACAAAATATCTAAAGTGAGAGATACTATATCTATCCAGAAAACATAATTAAATCAAAACAACTTAAGGTATTGTTAAGAGTAATATAAACTTGTACGTATATTTTTTACGTTCTAAGGCTGACAATTAGAACTAACGTATCTGATATCGAAGTTCCTTTGGAACAGGAATCCAATTTGCCCGAAGTTCAAAGTCGTCATTTTCTCTTTCTCTTGTAGTTTGAGTTAACTATAATGTCGCAGGAAACAAGTAGAGTTAACCGTAATGAGATTTGATAAACTTTTGTTCGAGCTTTGTTTATATAAATATAGTTTTCCTGGAATTACTACTGATATCAAATACGTAGAGTATTTGATAGAATGTTAAGTCAAAAGATATTTTTAAATATTTATTACCTACATCAAAATATATGTAAAACTATGCGCACTATTGTACTTGATGTACATTATACCATTATAGTTATACTATTTGTACTTGTTGTACATTATATTATTGGACTTGTGTGAGAAATAAATGTATTTATTGTTATTACTATAATGCATACACGCGAGCTAGGATATACTGATAGTATCCTCATCCTTGGCTTACTTTGTGTCTAGAAGCTGCCCGTGTATTTTTTACTACCGGGCGTATCGTACAATGGTGCAATGATAGTTGGTCTAGATTCTGTTATTCCCAACCAGCTCACCGCAGAAGCCAAAATATATTCCGTGAAGGATTCATTGAAATCCCTCTTCTAGACTCTAGAAGCTATACGCACGTAATTCGCCTTTGAACGAGGTAGCTATGAGCGGATACGTAATACGTATACCTTAGGCGCTTATTGACGCCCGCTTTGCTGATGTGCGTTTTTGAATAAAGAAAAAGCGGGCGCTTGTAATGTATGTATAGAGTACACTGTCTGTACAGAACTCCTGGTTCTCAAAACGCGCGTTGACAAAGCGCGCGTTTGAAAGCGCCTAATGTGTACCCGCTCTATATCTGTATTTATGTAATTAGTTAAAAAAAATAAAAGACATAATATATTGTACTGAATATTATAAATACGAAAATGCTGTCTGTATATTTCACTCTTTGAAATATACAGATGAGGTTTTTAGATAGTTTAAGTCCTGGTACAAAACAGGGGAAGGCTTTTGACACAGGTTTTTATCCCGCAAAAGAGCAGTGTGTCCGCGGGATACTATATTTAGTCCCGATTTCACCAACGCATGTTAGTGTTAACGGCATGTTAAAATACTAAGGGCGTGTTTCACCAAGCAATGTTAAAGTTAACGCCATGTTAAATATCATGTTATCCCTCTCGTATGGTAAACATGGCGTTAACATTGCTAGGTGAAACACGGCCTTAGCCTTCTCATTCATTGATAGGAATTGCGAGAGGAACAACATGATAATTAACGAAGGATTAACTTTAACATTGCTTGGTGAATTACGCCATTATGAAGGCGTAGGTAGCCTCAGGCAGAATCTAATAAGGCATATGTAGATATGTTGCTCGATTTCTGTAATTGTATATACAAGTATCTTTTGTTCGATAAATTATTCACAACTCTATCCACACCACTTTTATCGCTATTCACAATTGTTTGAAAAGTATCGAACACAAATAACATTGCTGGAGGCTTCGTATCAAGCGAACTGCGAGTACAATTCCCGAACGGGTTCGTTAAAATAAAATCCACGCACTGAAATCCACGTATATATGACTTCATTCTCGCTTGTTAGCGTAATGGAACGTGTTCATATTTTGTATTTACAAAATCTATTTTGTATTTTCTGTTTTTACATAATGAGCACTAACGTAAAATAAAATAAAAAATAAAATAAAACGTGGTGATATCCCAGCTGCCCAATCTATAATCAGCAAATCTTTTCTCACATTGTAAAAAACATTTTTCCCAACAGTCTCGATGACACACTTTCGCATTTACAATATTTATATTAGATAGTACCTATAATATGAAATCGGACATGTATTCAAGCTCGTTATTCATGCAAGTAAATGAGTGATAATAGGTACTTTAGGGTATATACTGTGTATGTGCCACCTATGACTTACTTTTGACTTTCATGTTTGTATGAGAAGTGCCCCAACATTAATTTTTTTTTCTTTACAACAATTTAAAGCAAAAGTACCTCTTTCAGCGCTGGTATTTTCTCAGTAAACTCTCTATACGTATGTGTATGGGACACACCCTAAATTATTATCACTCATTAATATTATAGCATGTTTATGGATATAAAAGGGAAAATCTTTTGTGATTTGCATATTATGTCTATGATATTCCGATGCACGTCTCAGAGCTCCAGACTATAGTATATGCAAATCAAGGCTTGACTACTAAGTTTAATTAACATTTGCAGGTTTCTTTCGGATCTACATCTCCGGCTCTAAGCGATCGGTCGGAGTTCCCACTATTCTGTCGGACCGTGGCTCCCGATTCTTCGCACAACACTGCCAGAATAGCTTTCATTAGGTACCTAAATAGTTGTATTAGCAAAACGACAGAAACGTGTCTCTTACAGAACATAAACCGCAAATTGAATAGTAATTGACGCATGTAAAAAGTTTGGTTGCCAATGTTAGAGCATTATGACACTAGCGGTTTGTGAGCGGTGGTAGGTCGGAGAGTGACAAGGTATTTTATGTTTCTATCAGTGCCTAGGTTATTTCGTGCCATGTCTCTCGACTTCGCTCAAAATATAAACCAAACGGCTTTGTAGTATCGTATGGTGTATAAAATATAATGTGTACAATATAAAAATTCTAAACACAGGCAATTCGGTTGGGACACAGTGACGGCGTTCTCTCAGAACGAGGAGGTTTACTCCCTGGGGGTGAACGAGCTGGTGACACAGCTGGAGACCGCCAACATCACCTGCGCAGCCTCCATCACCTTCGCCGAGTCAGACTTCAAGGAACAACTGCTACAACTTAAGGTAAGTCTTACTGCGTCAAAGATTTTTGGATTAAGAAGAACATATTGTTATAAATACGGATATTTATAAATACAATTTTAGCATTTTCGGCGTCCAAAACAGGGAAGGTCGAAAATAATTATTTTTCAACTTTTAATTGTGTTTTTAAGAAGTTTTTCTTTTAAAGTTAAGATCACTGATTGGCCCGCCACTTATCAGTCGAGTGTAAAAAAACCTTGTAAAACTTTTTTTACAGACAAAGTCCGCTTTTTCAGCATAGGTGTAGATATTAAATATTCCATAATAACTACTAATAACACATTCATCTCTACTTTTTCATTAATAATAACAATAAATAAACACATATTTAAAATGTGTTAGCGACAGCGTCTGTTACCATACTTTCGTTTTACAAATTAAACCTTAGTAATGAAAAAAATCTATATAAAGATGATATAATAGATATAATCTAATTATAAATGAAATGACGTTCTGACTAAGGAGAAGACGACCGATCCGCTGCGCCTCGTTATACAAAACGCAATTATTTTAACATGCTCATTGCTCATTCATAAATTTATATCTAATCTTACATCTCCTCTAAAAGATGAATTTTTGATACAGAGTTTTTCATTCCAGTAATTAAGCCTTAAAGGCGACACGAGCTACGTCTTGCAGTCGTAGCTCGTTGAGGACACATGAATAGTGAATACGGGTCACGTGAAGGTGTCGTGAACGCTCAACGCTAGATAATGCTCCGTTTGCGTTTCGTGAATCGCAACATTTGCTCGCTGCTGCGTGTACAATATAGATTACTATGCGATGTTAGGCAAAATAAACATTTCATTCAAGTAATGTTCTACAAAACGCACGCTTCATTTCGTATCAATTAGTGGAATTGTCGATTCCAAGTGTCAAATTTAAACTGTCACATATTATATACGTGGTAAAGTATTAAGCATATTAATCCAAAGATCCGTTTTAGTAGTTACGGCGTATATTATCCTAAAATGTTTAAGTGACAGTTTAAACTCATTCTTCTTTTACCGCTATAACAACAAATACTAAAATCAGAATAAAATAAATATTTGAGAGGGTTCCTATATGACCAACGTTTGTTTGCTCGTTTTCTACGAAACCCTACGTGCACGAGCATGACACGCACTTGTCTGGTTTTTTGTTATAATTCTTGAACTCGTCGTGCCAACTGTGACGTCCTCTGCTGGAAATAAGCCTATCCTAAAACATTTCATGGGGGTAATTGTCTGTATTTAATTGTAATTGTCGGTTGCCGAGTGCACTGTTTAAGTCATCTAGATGCACTGAATTCTTGAACTACTACAATTAGTTTAAGATTTTTTTCATAATTTAAACAAGATTTTCTCTACTACGCTATATTATAAATTTATATTACTTTCAAAATACTAATTTTACGTTTATACCATTAGCATTACCTACCGCATTGTGCACCTATATATGAGTTGGTCAGTTAGTAAGGACATCTTCTTTTTTAAATAAACTAAACACCTAAAATTTTCACATAAGCACGCAATGCACATAACATAAGCCTCCCCTAAGTATTTCATGTGGGTCAATCTCGGCACGCTTGGTGGGCGGGTTGCCGAACGCAGAGATGAAATAATAACACTGTCCGCGGAAACGCTGCTGCTCATTTCCGGATATTATTATTACCTCTGTCGCCTTTTACGTCACCCACAAGAAAGATAGTCGATTCGGGGGTTCTATTCTTTCTCCGGCACCCGGTGGAACTAAACAAAACGTTACCAGACCATAAACAAAATTTAAGTAGCTTATCTATTAAGACGTAGTTAGACAGAAAGTCATATAGGTATTTTACTTTTGAACTCTTTGAAATTCAAGCATATGAACGCACGAGCACTTTTATAAATGACACATTGAATTTAATATCACTGAAAACATTTTCATGCAGAACTTGGATACACGGATCATAATAGGAAGCTTCTCTCAAGATATGCTGCCAAAAATATTCTGCGAGGTGAGTCGAAATCTTTCAGACAAGGCGGGAATAAGTGAAGTGCCTTGAATAGAGCAAAATATTTATTATCTCGAGACTCGTGAGTGCTACGTAAAATATTCTCCAAGACTTTTTGACTTTTTGTAGGCAACCTAATATTACTCTGTACCGTAATCATTTATTTCGTAGATTTTATTATCTGTGTGAAATAGGGGATACGAATAACAGATTTTAAATTCAGTTTTCATCCCACTACGGCGATGAGAAATAGGTAGATAATATTATCTTAGTAGGATTGGCAGTCTATGTATGTATGTATGCACGAATGTATGTTTGTTCACCCGTAGCGCCGAAAAAACTGATAACAAATTTAATTAAATATGTCAATAGATTTGTAATTAGCCCCGTGTTATATAGACATAAGACTATACAAGTTGTAAAGTAAATGAGTGATAATACTTTAGGATGTGTATATGCCTCAAGTAGATTTTACTGTGAAAGCACAAGCGCTAAAAGACGTACTTTTGACTTTATCTTATATTTCTATGAGAAATGCCCCAATATCATAAATTTGCCCACACAATAATTAAAAAAACTAACTCTTAGAACTCTGGTACTTTCACAGTAAACTCTAAATACGGGACTCCTAAAGTATTATCACTCATTTATTTTACAACCTGTATAATTTACGTAGTCAGATTTAAGTTGTTTTATAAGTTCGTGTCAATAATCAATTGAAAGGTTAGTTGGCGCAGGATGATACTATATTTTCCTACTTTATAGTTACAGTACTGGGTCAAGATAAATTTTACTCTACATTTTGTATCGCGTTGCCACTTGTCCACAAATTAAACTGCTAGCAACAGATAATATTTACAGTAGCAGTATAAAAGTTAAATGAATCACTAGGTATTTATGGTATTCAGAAATATAATAGGTATTGTAATTTCTCGCCTTCGTAACCGAGTCTGGCCGTCCTAATTCGATAAAGATGAATTGTGTCATTAATCATGTTTATAGACGTAGTTAATATTTATTGGGAAAATCGATGTCGAAGGATATAAAAATATTATTGTGTCCTTAATGTAAGGCTCAACCCATAATCTTTCCGCTCTTGTTTATACACCATATTCTTGACACATAAAACTTTGGTATGCCAACATAGTTAACAGACTGGGGGATAAACTCGTAAATTTTTAAAAAGCTATCTCTTGTTCCTTTATTATTAGGTTTCATTCCTTTTTTATTTAAGCAATATAGTTATTATTAAGCGCCAATCTGTGTCGTAGTAAGATTGAATGTATAAAATATAATATTTTTAGCGTGAGCGCTTATAAAAAGGTTTCTCTTATAATTCAATAAAAGGGTCTAGAATTACTACATAATGGATCAAAAGGCTTTTTCTTTGTGTTCCAAGAAAAACTTATGTGTAAAATTAAATTTTGCGCCTGCAGACAAGAGCTCAAATTAAAGTAAGATTCAAGTTGAAGTAATTGCTCTACCGATGCGTGGAGCAGCTGAACACGTTTATTGAAGTATATTAATAACATAATTAACATTTAACCCAGATAGCTACTGAATATAGCTGCTATCAGCTATACGGTTCTACGTAACGTTAAAGTTTAGAACCTTACATACTTTACAATGTCTAAGCTCCGAAAAGAATTCTCTATTTAAAATTATTAACATATTGTATGAACAGTAACCATGTCATACGAACAAATTATGAGAGAACTATTAGTTAAGTTTACCGTGAATGTATTACAATATTAGTTACCATAACAAAATGTATATTTCGAGACCGCAGGCTTTCAACCTGGGTATGTACGGTGCGGAGTACGCGTGGCTGGTATCAGGGGAGCCCCCGCGGATTCGGGGCTCCACCCCCTGCCCCCGGGCTCATCTGGCGAAGGCTCTGGAAGGCCTGGTGTCTGTGACTGCTCATAGAGGCATCGTTGGAGGCGGCGAGTCACTTTCAGGGTTGGTTAGTGCTTGATTATGCTTAATTTTGTAAAAAAAAAATATTTTGATGCAATATAATAAATGGCAGCCATTTACTTTGTACAATACGCGCGTTAGTAAATATACTATATGCTATGCATGGGGCCTTCAATAATTGTACATCGAATTTTGCGGTGTACCAAGCGCAAACTTTGTGGACATAGTCCTAACGTCATATTTTGATGTCGATCGATCATGGTTATACCTTTTATTTGATAAAATTGTTCCGACTTATTTATTATTGCATGCACTGCTTAGTTAACAAAAAGCATTACAGTTCCAGATACCAATTATATAACTCTTTGAATAGATGTTCATTAATTTCTTGTACCGATGTTTCTCCAAGAGTTCTGTTGTTAATTTAAAGTAGAGGAACATTTAACAGGCAATCAGTTCCGTGTTATTTGAACGAGGTTCGGTTTTAATTGCTTTCTGTTATTCTTAGACGAATGAAATGTTCCATCGGGAAATGGAAGGAGAAGGAGTGGCGGTCTCCCAATATTCCCACTACACGTACGACGCTGTCTGGGCTATTGCTCTCGCGTTGAGCAAGTCGGAGGTTCTATGGAAAAGTCAAAACATGAATCTCAGTTTAGAACACTTTGACTATAACCGCAAAGATATGGCAGAGGAGTTTTTAAGTCAGGTCGGCAATTTGAGCTTCCTTGGTATTTCGGTAAGTGGACGGTTTAGCTATATGTATAATTTAAACTTCGCGACTTCTGTTCTTGACTACTCTATATTGTGTCTGTCTGTCTGTCTTTCTGTCTGTCTGCTATCTGCTACCTAACTAGTCAAAGTACATATAACAACCACAGTTAGTGCTGACACTAACTGTGGTTGTTATATGTACTTTGACTAATTATTTAAATACCTCAATTGTAATATTCAAATATTTATTCTGTGGTTATATACGAGTAAACTGGAAATCTATTTATTTTGAAACATTATCACCATACTTCAAATAAGAAAAATATACATCTTTGGGTTATTCAAAAATATTATAAGAACGCCTATTCAATTCATGTCAAATATCGTTTTATTTTGTTCAATAGAACTAGTCTGAATATAAAATTGAAGTTTACCTTTCGAAACATTTTCTCTTTTCCACTCTATGCTGGTAACCGACATGAGAATACTGCATAAATGTCATATGGTTTCATTGCATTGAAAACCGATGTGAAGCATTTTATAAAGCCCTTTTATAACTTTTCAATAGTAATTTTAGATACATACAGTATTTCAGTTTAGACAACTTGGCGCGAAAAAATATTTTTATAAAAAAATAAATCCATTTGCTTTACTTTAGTTTAACGATACTACTCGTACTGCACAATAAATGTAATTAAAATGACCAACCTAACGGCTACTAAAACGACAACAAAAGTACATTATGAAGCGTCATTTAGAAATGCTAGCCGGGCGAAATATAATTCATAATATTCGTGGGATGAAAATACTATTTGGTTTCAGGGCCCCGTTTCGTTCAATGGAGCGGACAGAATAGGGGTGTCAGCGTTTTACCAGATACAAGGTAAATGTTTGAGTAGATATCATAATACTAGCATTCAATGTGCATCGTAAGGGAAAATTGGCTACATGTAAAAAGAATTCAAATGTTTTTGTATTATACTGGAAACTTAATCTTTAGAATTGTGTTTAATTACACGCGTGCTACTCTTTAATTTGTATATTCGTTTATATACAATTCATTTTGAGACTTCTTCATAAACAAACTATAATATTTGTAAATAATATTTCGTTTTAAAAACTGCAACTTTTATCGTTTAATAAAGTGTTGCAATAATCATGTGAATAGCTACGACCTTTTCATCCCCAACAGACATTTTCTTTAAAAAATGTAAACATTATTTTGACAGTATTCTAAAACAATGTTGCTCTTGAGTGAAGGAGCAATAAGTACGATTATTTATTCATATAAATCCCTTTATGGGTCAATGCCTGTTGGACCCTATAAATTCTTACGCACCAGCTCTTTCTCAAAATTATAACCCCGGCTCCACACTACTCGCGGAGTTCCTCGACGAAGTACGGCGAAGTACTAGTAAAGTTTGACGAGGTAAGCTGAAGTGCATCTTTACACTATCCTATTCGTCTAACTTCGTTCAACTTCGCGAGAATTGTGGAGCCGGAGTAATACTCGTAAGACTGTTCCCCTTGACCATTTTGCTCTATGTTGCAGGTGGTCGTCCAAAAACCGTCGCACTTTACACATATGGCACTAAAATGAGTTGTCCGGAGTGTGTGAAGCCACAATGGGCGGGCGGTATCCCAGCCGCAAGAAGAGTTCTAGTCCTTAGAATAGACTCGGTGTGGGTGCCAGCCAAAATTGCAGTCGCCATCCTTTCGGGCGCTGGGATAGCTTTGGCAATAGGATTTCTCGCCTTCAACCTGCACTACAGTAAGCGTAGGTATGAAAAACACTATTTTTAAAACGAGCACACCTTCACAGAATACAGAAAGGCGGTCGCCACGTGTAGAGCGAACTGACTTGAATAAATAATGAGCAGTCTGGACGACCACATAACGTTTATTTACTATTAACATTGACACGATCCGTCGATTGTTGCAAATTCAAGCCAGTTTATTTTAATTTTTCAGTATTTTTTTAAATCGAAATTTCGATCCTAAATACTAAGATACATAAAGTATGTACAAATGAGACAAGGCCAAACTCAGTGGGGTGTCGATTTATAGCGGAGTTCTAGACAGCGGAGTTCATACTAGGGGAAGGGGGTCAAATATCGTGCAAGATTTTATTATCATATCCAAGATTTCATATTTATGACCAATCTAGTGTCTACGCCTCGGTATTTTTCAAAATTATAATGTGCTACTCAACTCTATAGTAATAATACACTAAATAACTGCACTTTTTCGACTTTATTAGTTTTTTTACAAGTTATTTCTTAATATACACGACCTTGTAAAAAAACTAATAAAGTGGCAAAAGTGCAAGTATTTAGTGTATTATTACTATATAATATGTATTTCCATCAAGAACCTACGGTACATTCAATAACATATTATGCTACTCAACTCTGTTCTGTGGTTCGTGGTTTAGCTTTAGTTCTCGCTACACTCTTACTAGGTAATTTAAATTAGCAGACATCGTATTTTCTAAATCGCGACCGCGACGCGATGTTAATTAATTCAATTAATGTCTTCAGTACCTAATTATTTAAAAAACTGTTTTTGTTCTTTATTATATTTAGGATCTAAAATTTATATTATTGATTTTTTTACATAGAGAATTTTCATTTCGTCTAGGGATTTTTAGCGAGGTTTCTAGTCTTTCAAAGTTTGTTGATAAAGCATTTTTACAGATCCATCAAGTTGTCCTCACCTCGTTTAAATAATATGACTCTCATTGGGTGCGTGTTGGTTTACACTTCCGTCGCTCTACTGGGAGTTGACAATTCAAACTTACCACCATATATTCTGTTCTCTGCTGTTTGTACGGTAAGTACTTGTAAAACAAGGTTTATTTAATCCTTAATTTCTTTATTACACTATGTTTATTACTTTTATGGTAGCATAAAGTAATAAATAAAGTGTTTTGTATCACCGTGCCATTGTAAAATTTAATCTTACTCAGAAATAATCCCTCAATGTAAGTGAATAATTGTATTATTTTGTGAGGAATTAATGATCTTAAACCCAAAATAATCAAGGAAATCATATGCAACATAAAGGCGTGAAGCAAATGTACCAATTCTTTAGAAATTTGCACAATTTCAGTGGAATATAATGTATGAAACTTTCTTTCCCCTGGTTTTCTTAGAAGACTAAAATTCAATTCACACACTTGTTCATACCTTAACATAATGTGAGTTTTTTCTGATTTCTACAAGCGGCAATAAACCCAGGGCTGAGAATTAAGAGTTTTTCATTTGAAATTCAAATACATATTTTATCAAAGTTAAGTATTAGAATTATAATGAAATTGGTGTGCCTTCATGAACGTACAGACACAGTGTACTTTGTAGGTAGAAACTGCCAACAGCCAACAAGATATAAAGAATTAGAACAGGCCAAGTTCTTTTACTAAAATTTTTGAATTTGTATTAAAATATAAATAACATTATAACAAATTGTTGATAAATTTCTACTATATTAGAAACATACCTACAATAAAATACCTCAATAGGCATTTTAAGTATACTTTTAGATATTTTAATAATATTGGTTAAATTTGACATATTATTGTTGACTGAGATTAATTGTCGGTTGTTAATAATTATAACAATAAATAACAAATAAAACAGTAATTAAAATAATATGACTAGGCGAACTATAAACTAAAACAAACAAAAATAATAAAAATATATATATATAATAAAATAACTTTAAAAACTACAAATAAAAAATATCGTCCCCATCAGGCAGAGTACCCAGAACAGACTCAAAGAGTTTCCTCGCTGGATGGCGATGCTTACTCTTTGAGCCAGGTAGGTCCCTGCTCTGGGGTCTCGGGTGGCCTCTACTAGTTTGAAATTTCACTAAATAATTTATATTTAATTTATAATTTAATTCATATTTGGTTGCTTTTGATTTAATATTTTCGTGTGAAAAATATGAGCGTTATTTGTTGTTTAAGTTAACCTATGTTTTAGGGTAGGGTGTATGTTTTGTCAGCTGGATTTTCCCTCGCGTTCGGATCAATGTTCGCCAAGACGTATAGAGTGCATCGCATTTTTATAAGGTACATTTAATTTATAACCTAAAATAATATAAAAAGTTACAAATATATTTAAAAAATATATAACTCACTAGTGTCTAATCTTAACTAAAGTTTTAATTACTAATAAAATTATTTATAAAGATAATCAATTGAATAGCTTACTAGCTATTTTTTGCTGCAGTTACAGTCTATGCCCGTGGCTATTTTAAACTTGATTTCGTGTCTTATACGAAGGCAGTGAAGTTCTGATACATTGAACAACTTATATTATCCATTGTGTAAATAATTTTATAAGTAAAAGGGTAATTTGATTCTATGACACACACAACAACGGATACGTCTAGAAGTGCTCTTTGATCTATAATACTGTTACTAAACATATCTACTTATTCACGAAGTGTTGATCAAATTCCCGTAGGTAGTAGCAAAATACTCTCAGATTTATTTTTAAATGACTAAAATGCTGAAAATTATTAACTTCCTCCAATTTATTCTTCAATAATTGCGAATCATGTTTCAATAGGTTGAGAAGAAACAAAAATTACAACAAAGTTAAATTAAATTTCACACTTGAGACACTTCGTTACATTTTCTCGTTAGTATGTAACAGACAGTCGCTGTGTTTGACACAGGGGATTTGTTTGTGCCTACTTAAATCACTTTTTCTCTCCCCTGTCTGGATCTGATGGAAATTTGGAATAATAAAAATGTTTTACAAAGGCATTTTATTATAATACTAATTCCAAGGAATCGTTAGAATTTATTTACGTACGTATGACGTAATTTTTGTGACCTACAATATAAACCTATTATACCATTTAAAATCTATTATAGTAACAAAGTGAGTAATAAAACAAGAAGTGATTTCTTATTTCAATTAATCTGGACTTCGGTTCAGACGGCTGGTAGTAGGGGAGCCCAAGAATAGATCGAGCACTTCAAATAACATATTTTTGATAATGTTCATTTCCGTACGTTGGTACGGAAATCAGTTTAACTACTTGGTTTGTACACTCAAACAAGTTTTAAAAAGTATCAAAAATTTTAATCGTTCGAATCAAGGTGTTAAGTAGGCCTAAAAAAGAAATGTAACGTACCGATGATTTAAAGTCGGGTGAACTCGGCTTTTGATAGTTATAATTGAGCTTCTTAGATATTTTAAACACAGTCTTATCCAGCTTGGTCGTTTCAAAATCTGATGACCTCTATAACTTTTTTACACTACTAAAATAAAAAACATTCATAATCTTTTATTTTTCTCCTCCGGGCTCCCCTATTATGAACGATTTTCAACTAGAGAAAATAACATAGCGATGGCAGTCATATTTTCTATTTTCTGTAGCAAAATTTGTCTGTAATCAATTTTATGGTTAATTTTCTTAAAACAGAAAAGAGCAAAAAAGAACATATCTCTTTAAACCATTCTAACGCTGGATTAAAAGTGTATTGTATATTACAGTAATCGAATCGGTGTATGCAAGACTAAACTTCTTCAAGACACTCCTTTAATATCTTTAGTATGTGCTCTCCTCGTTATTGACGGCCTAATAGTTACACTTTGGGCCGTTCTTGATCCGATGGAGAGGCATTTAAAGAATTTAACTATAGAGATTAGCAGCAGTGACCGAAGTGTCGTCTATCAGCCACAGGTATAATCATACATTTTATATATACCAAATCCTAAAATAAATAAAAACACTTAAATAGTTAATGAAATCAGTCGTTACTTTGCGGAAATCCATAGCATAAAATTTAAATATATTATATCTAGCAACATCCCGCGAAAAATGATAACCACAACCTGCTAGCAGATGAGTGAGTGTACGCATAGGCATGCGTTTGATGCACCTCCCTGTTTCCCACACTGCTTATGCGTAGACTCGCAAGCAAAAACGTGAAAACACCACCACCACATTCACTTAACAAACATCCTGAGGATGCTCCGGGGTCGGAGCGAAACTCGCGTCGAGTTTTGCAACCTGCATGGTGGTGGGGCTTTGCACGATCGTGTTATCATTATTGCTTGTGTGGTGGTGGTGTTTTCACGTTTTTGCTTGCGAGTCTACGCATTAGCAATGTGGGAAAGAGGGATGTGCATCAAACGCATGCCTATGCGTACACTCACTCATCTGCTAGCAGGTTGTGGTTATAATTTATTCGCGGGATATTGCTAGACATAATATTATATTTAAATTTTATAAAAACGCTTAAATTAGCTTGTCTTTTTTAACTTTAATTACCAACATTATTATAACACAATATAGATTAGAGACATAGCTGACTCCATTATAGAGTATGGGTCGTTATTTATATTAGTAAGAATATTTTAATTTTAACGTTAATAAAAATTAAAATACAAATTTACCAGTATATGAAGTTTTTGTTAGCATAGTTAAATAAGCCCAAGTGTCGTCTAAATTATTTTACATTATTTCAGATAGAAGTATGTAAATCACAGAACACAACAGGATGGCTTTGTGTCCTATACGTCTACAAAGGTCTTCTGCTGATAGTTGGATTGTACATGGCTTGGGAAACGAGAAATGTAAAGATATCAGCATTAAATGATTCTAAATATATCGGCATCAGCGTGTATTCAGTAGTCATAACTAGTACTTGTGTTGTGGTCATTGGGACTATCATCTCCGAACGAGCCACTCTGGCGTATGTCACCATAACTAGTCTGATTCTCATAGCGACCACATCCACGTTGTGTCTACTGTTTTTCCCTAAAATTATTGCCATTAGGAAAAACGGTAAGTGCACGAACTTGTTTTTACAATTAAAATACTTAAAACTTTAACCATAATGTTTAAATATAATACATATATTAAAGTTACTTATTATATACATACCTATAGTAATATCTATGGACGCTTCACATCACGGCAATCTGGCCTCGTGCTAAGTATCCGCAGAACTTGTACCAGGTACCAGCCAACGGAAATATACTTAATACTTTTTATACTATACACATATTTAAGATTTGTATTATATTATACACAAATTTAATACACATCCATGACCCAGGAACATTGAAAACTATTTGTTCCCTCGGCGGGATTCGAACCCGCCACCTCTCGCTCTTTTTTATATTATGTGCACAATATAATAATTATTATATTGTGCACATAATTAAATTAAATGTACATCTATGAACACATTGTTTCTTTAGAGTTTAGCAGGATTCGAACCTGCGACCTTCCGCTTGAGCACCGATGCGCTCACCAAAGAGCCACAGGTCGCTAACTAAGTTTGTGCTTACAGATGACGATCCAATAATTCAAAGTATGGGCTTAAGACTGGAGTGTAAAACCAGACGATTTATTACCGACGAAGCGCAGGAGCTTCAGTTTCGCATTGAGATTCAAAATAGGGTTTATAAAAAAGAAGTCGCTGCACTGGATCGTGAAATAGGGAGATTGGAAAAGCTGTTGGAAACAGAATCGAATGTAGATTCGATCGCTTTATCTAAGAGGGTAAGCTTACATTTTATTTAAATCGAACGATCCCTACTGAATTAAGTATCACAAATCATTTATTTGGCTAAACGCGCAAGGAATAAGAATAAAGAAATTATATGTGGTTAGTTAGCTACGTATAATTTGTTTTTATAATAATAAGCAGGGATGTTAGGGAGCTCCGTAACCGAAACCGAAACTATCGGATATCCGATATAAAAAATATCCATAACCGTAACCGAAACCGAAATGAAAGTTTTGCTACCGTAAAACTTAATATCCGTAACCAAAGTTATCCGAAACAAACGGATAATCCGAAATAATATAATATCCATATCCTTATCCGTATCCGAAATTTCATATCCATTTCATCCCTAATAATAAGCTAGATAATAATAATATATTTAAGTATATAATATTTCCAAAATGTTATAGGTGGAATTAAACACAGTTCAAGAAGAGGGTAAGAATGATATGGAGAAAGACAAACGAACTCCAAGTATCAGCGGAGGCTTGCCTATGTTACTTCTTTCCGTCCTTCCTCCCGTCATACCCAGGGCGAGTTGGCCGTCCGCGGACGCCTTCAGGGGCAGAAACTCCATCAGTTTCAGCTCCCAACCGAAACTATATTTCAGAAAATCTCAACCTGCCATAGACCTGTACAATTTGTGTTTAAACAAACGGGAGGAGAGTCCGGGAATATTGAGTAGATTAAAAAGTTTCTTCGGAAGCAAGTCGACAAGCCGTAAAGCGTCGTCCACCTCCATAAGCGATCCTTCGGGACCGAGTATTGCTGCGGCTCTGAAACTACATGTCGGTATGATAGCTGGCCTAGTCCCCGGGAATCGTAAACACTCCATGGTGCACTCCTGTAACATGCTGAATGTGCCCCAGCAGGAGCCGAAGTTGAGGCGAGAGTCGTACGCAAAAAGTGGGCCGATCATAAGAGTGACAGACGACGAACCGAGCTGCTCCAAATATTCGCTGGAAGAGAACGCACCGAGAATATCTCAAAAATATATCGCGGAGCCGGAAACGAAAGTGAACTTCGTTTTGCCAACGACGCAAAGGAAATCTTTGTCGCAACAAACATCGTGCGAAAGAATTCGCGGGTCGCCGAGATTTCCGCACAAAATAGCGCCCGTCGCTACCAGCTTGACCGCTCTGAGTAGTAAAAGGAAAATTAGCGCAGACAGTGTATTCACGGTACTAGATACAGATTACGACGAGCAACGTAGATACAGCCAACAGAATGTCTGCGATCGGAGTTCCAAAGACAAAATGGCAATGGAAAGTAAATGGAGATCAACAGAAGACGCCAGAGCCGGTACGTCTACTAGATACTAATAGATATTTAATGTATTGTTTATACAGCAGCAACAAACAACATTTTCAAACAATTGAAATAAGAGATTTCCAAGAAAACCTAATCGCTTATGTTTAAAAACACTAAAATTAGAGTTTTCTCTCTCGGACCCAAAATATATATTGAAAACTGCAATCTATAACTTATTATATAGAGGGTTAAATTTAAATGGATTCATTCCTTGTGTTTGTATTTCATAGCTCGTCTATAAATCTTTACAGGGTACAGCTACTAAGTACCTAAATACCTTTAAGTTACATTTTTATAGTTTTCTTAATATCACTTTTGTCGACAATTGTGTCCCCAATTCCTTTCATATGAACATAATATAAAGTTTTCCGATCCTTTTTTAGATGAAGTCGTATAAGATTAATGTTCCTAAATATATGGTATCATATTATTATGAACGTTTATTGTCCATGCCTATATTATGTTTTATAGGTGTGAGCGTTTTACTGGAAAATACTTTTTTCTTACAACATAATATATCAAAATAAAAAATTAAGCATCCCCCATCAATTTAAGCAGTAAGCTGGCTGATGATGATGTATTGTAGCTAATAACGCTAATCTAATGTCAGCTTAAAAAATCTAAATCAGTTCATACATTCGGGAGTTACATTGGCACGGTCATAGTTACACTAACAGACAGACAATTCAAACTTGCAAAACCCTTTGTCACCGTTATTTGTTAAAAAAAAAAAATTGGAGCATCGATATCTAACAATTACGGACCATAAAAATAGGTTGGTCATAAGAATGTTTAATTAACACTAAATACACTTACCTAATTTTTTTATCGAAAGGATTTTGTTTATGTTATAATTACATAGGCGATGCCTAAAAGGGGTAATTTATTTTCGTTGTATTACTTATTACCCTACTATTATATTTTATTTTAGCCGAGAATCATATTTCTTGAACCCATTTTGTGCTGTTCACTTTGACTCTACAGTAAATTTTACAGCCGGGTGTTTACGAGTATATAAAAGTGCCATTCTACTATTTATTGATATGGACACGGAATAAGTATTATTTTCTAGAGTTGTAATAAATTGTAAGGCTAAAGCAATAATATGTGTGTGGTACTCCTAAATCGATATATTTTCTAAAACTATCCTTACCTATGAAATTGTTACATGTGAAATTAATTAATTTAATTAACACACGTCTCAAATTCCTCTATTCCATAGGATGGCTAAACAATTGCCGTTTAAAGTTTTAAGACTTACATCCATGGAAATTATTCTAATTTTAAAGTAAATTATTTTTAAAGTCTTATTTAAAATAACCTTAGCAGTGTTTTTGGTTTTATTTAATAAAATATGTCGTAATAGAGAAAACTATTTTTTTTCACGAAACAATTTCATATGTACGGATAATAGATTCCTTAATACTTATCATAATTAGGTAAATGTGTTCAAATTTTGTAAGAGCTATTTATATAGAGTTTAGTTTCTCTAATGTGTATTTTATAGTGTGAATATAGTTTTTAAAATATACTATATATATATTCGTTTTGTGGTTTTATTTCATACATAAACAATTAGTAGTAAATTCCTTGGATGTCGAAGATAAGGTACTGAGTTCCTATGGTGAAAATACTGCCCTTCGAGGTTAAGGAGTTCCGGCCGACTCGACAGATTGGTGTACCGTGGGTTCCTAGAGAGACTCCCGAGCAAAGCGCGTATCACATCGCAGTTATTGAAGAACATCATAATTATATAAAAATAATATGCACGATATTATAAATTATTATAAGGTATGATATAGCCCTATGCTGCCCAATATAAAAGTTGTTTATTTATTTAATATTCCGTAAAGTAATTATGATAAACAATAGCAGCGTTTTACCTTACAATAAAACGCTTATTAAACTACTTACCTTATTCGAAGCTTAATATTGAGATAGGCACATCCGTTTCCCGTCTACTTTTAATGTTTTTACCTCCCTGTGACGACACTTCCGGGTTTAAACATGTCCTCCCGCCATTACCAGGTGTTTTTGGAGCGAAGAATTTTCGCCATCTTTAATCATTGCGTCGAAAATCACCAGCAGGAATAAAAAGTTAAGCTTCGAATAAGGTAAGTAGTTTAATAAGCGTTTTATTGTAAGGTAAAACGCTGCTATTAAACCACGTGACCGTTATTCGAAGCTTAATATTGAGACGTGTTTGTTATCGCCTGGTGATGGTGGTGGGTTCCCGGAACGCCAATGTGATATTATAATGCCTCTACAATTGGGTATAAAAGAGAATGTTTCAAAATAGTATCAAAATCATTTATTCTAATTCCTCAAGTCATCAAATACACAATTTATATTAATATTAATTAACAGCTTGAAATAAATTCGTAATGCTAGACCTAGAATCAGTACTCTTTTTGTAAATTTCACGACGATAATATTTTTTTAAAGTATTAGCAGATTTCCAATTTCCCCGTGCTAACAATTCATCAAAATCAACGTTGTCGACCCAATTTCTGGACGCCACAGCTGATCTTATACTACCCGGAGATGCTGATATGCCAGCCTGGCGAAAAATTGATTTTATCCAACCGGCTATTACTGTACGAGAGGCTGGTTTTGGTTGGCCTCGAAGCGTTATAAATAAGTTTGACGAATCGGATTCATTTCTTCGACTTTCAAATAAAGATATGGTTCTTTTAATACAGAATACAGGATCTAACTTTTGACAATCAGGGTTCGGTAACAACCTCCAGCCTGACTGTCTATAAGAACTGCAATCTGTTTTTGACCCGAACTTAGGCCATAAAACTATATTACTATTAACTGAAAGACAATGATTAAGATCTACACATAGCAATGTGAGGTCGTGTATGCGTCTACCCGAGCACAATAATAGTAACAATGCAGTGTGTCTTGCTGTTTGAAATAAATTATCGAAATTTACGGACATATTCTTTAAAAATACTAATAATTCATTAACATCCCATACAGGGGATTTACACATTTTAGGCTTTTTAAGTGAAATCGCTTTTAATATGTGTTTGATTAGAACATGTGAACTTAATTGACCTGATAAACTGGGACTACTTAATGTCGCAACCACAGATTTATGTAGAAGTATAGTGTTGTAAGAAAAATTGTGCTTCAGGTAAAGGTCAGCCAAGAATTTTGCCAAAGTGGATGCACTACACCCAATTTCGCTAGTATTTTGATCTCTACACCATTCTTTCCAACGATTCCATGCCACCTCATACGTTTTAATAGTAGATGGTCGCCAGGATGATTTTAATAAATTAAGCTGTTCTGCATTCCATAATCTTACATCCTCAGACCACCCCCACATTTCCAAACCTCCAGACAAATCTGGTCTATTTTCGGAGGTGGTTCTCCTGTGGAGATGTCTACCAGGTAGCGACGGAGATTCCACAACTCGAACGGTGGAGCCAGCGCCCGAGATTTCACGTCGGCTCGCCAATAAACCTTCTCCCACTTCGGAACTACCAAGAGGTAGATCCCGGATGACCGATTCAGGTGAGCAAGAACCTTGGGAATGAGAAAGGGTGGCGGAAAGACCCACGCCAGGGTGAAGTGCCATGGAATGCTGAAGGAATCGTGGATAATCGCCCGGTTGTCGGCTAGATCCAATGTTGCATAATTCGACACTACGTGAGCTCGGGCTGATGCAAAGAGGTCCACTACTGGTGTCCCCCATTTCCGAAATACTTTCTCTACGCAACTGGGTATTAGGTGCCACTCGGGTGGTTGCCGATGTCGCGAAAGATGATCGGCATGATTGTTCAGCCGGCCAGGGATGTAATGGATTCGAAAATGAATGCTGTATTTGTCCAGTAACTGTAACACCTGAAAAGTCAATTGGTTCAGTGGGGATGACCGAGTGCCTCCTTCGTTCCGTAAATACGCTACGACAGTTTTGTTGTCGCACTGTATCAGTATGGAGCTGTTGCGTAGTTCCACTGATTTGGCTTGGAACACTTTTAGAATAGCCAACATTTCCTTCTGATTGCAATGAAGGTTCTGTTCGGACACTAGCCATGACCCCGTTAATGACTGGTTGTCGAGTTGGGCGCCCCAAGCTATGTCGGAAGCATCCGTAGTCAGGAAGTGCTTTGCTGGCGGAGGATGTAAAATTGTACTGGTGTGACAATTCTCGATCCACCAAAGGATTTCGTTCAGGACATTTACAGGTAACCGATGCCGCATCTTTGCATCCTCTGGTAGGGAGTTTAGAAAAATCAAAAGAAAATGGTGGTTCAACCTGCCCCGTGGTACTGCAAAGCTGGCAAAATTTAGGAGGCCCACCATGCTTTGCACTTGTTTGAAGGTAGCATACTTTTTCCCCAAGATCATTGTTAGGTTCTGAATGATCTTGGTGCACTTGTCCTTTGGTAGTGCTATCCTGTTTTCCCAAGGAAACCACTGAATTCCCAAGAACACCAAGCTCTTTTGAGGGATTAGTGTGGATTTGTCGAAATTGACATGCCACCCTAGATGTGTTAAGAGAGCTATCAACATATGCACGTGATTTTGCAGGGTGGACCGGTTTTGATGCGCCAAGAAATAGTCGTCCAAGTAAACGACAACCCTTACACCTTGATTGCGGAGTACTTGTGCTATCCAATTGGATATTGTAGCAAACGCTTTTGGTGCAGTGCTCAGTCCAAAAGGAAGACATGTCATTTGCAACAATTCGCTCTTGTAAATGACCCTTAGAAAGCGTCTGTGGCATTTCGCCACCGGATGAGAGATGGAAATATGCCTGTGAGATGTCTATTTTGCAAAGCCAGTCGTGCTTCTGTAAAAAGTCCGGTATGCGGTGCATGTTTATTAACCGAAACTTGTCTGGCTGAATGTACCGATTGAGGTTTTTCAGATTGAAAATGGGCCTCATCGATCCATCGCTTTTCGGTACCAAAAACATCGAGGAGACGAAGCTTGGAGAAATATTTGCTAGTTCTAGAATGCCTTGAGATTTCATTTTCTGAATCACACAAGTCATCTCCTTCGATTCGCTTGTATTGGCAAATCGGTTTGGCACTGTTGGTAAGACAAGGGGAGGCTTTTTTACAAAGGGTATCCGATACCCCTGAATCATCTCTAAAATTATATTTGGCGCGCCGATCGCTTGCCACCTTCCTAGAAATGTTTGGAGCTGACCGGCCCGAAAATGTCTCGAGTCATTGTCTCGATCTTTTAGAATTACCTCTATTGGTAGAGGGAGAATGATGCCGCTTACGACCACCTCGTTGAGCACCATAGGTTCTTGGACCAGGTCTCGAACCTCTGCCACGAAAGGAATCGTAATGTCCTTTTGTATTCTTAGGACCATTATAGTAATGTGACTCCTGTTGATTGGGCTCTCCCGAAGAGCCATGATTATGTGAACCACTCCCCGAGAGTGGACAATAATGATGCCAACGATCTGCAGGCAAATCATATGCTCTATGGTTACCACGAGATGAAACCTTATAAGAACCTGGTCCCCCCGAGGGACGGTTCGAGCGCTTACTAGTCCCAGGTTGCGAAGTGCGAGCAAAAACTGTATTATTATGAGGCCAAAATGTTTTACGGACACCGCCCGCTTTTTCTAAAGCACTAGTAAAAGCGTCAGCATTAAATAAATGACTACAAGAAGGTGGAATCTTGTTCAAGGAAGATTTCATTAAAGGATCGCGAACGTGAGTAAGAATAGCATCACGACGCATTTCAATACTTTCCGATCTATGGCCACATGCTAATTGTAAAAGATCACTAGAAACTTTATGGAATTCCTTTGACAAACAACTCTTCAAGCTTAGTACTCAACAGTTCCGAATTAAAACCATTAGAATCAGCCCAAGTAATCAGAGAACGCAAATTATCTTGGATAATCTCGCGTTGTTTTAATACACAGAAGGTTATTGCTGCGTATGACTTATCGGAATGAGACATATGACGATTAGAATCATATGCCTTTACCTCATCGTTTATTTCCAGTTCGCAGTAACCTGGCGTGTGGTTGTATAATTTCTGCGTGTCCGCATAGCGAACTTCGTTCCAATTAGTACTATCGAATCTTTGAATATCAAGTAAGTATTTTAAGTAAATATCTGAGGTTTTTGGAATAGTGGGTTCCTTTAATTTAGTTTCAATGTTAAAAGTGAATTCCGTAAAAGCACGCTCATCTATATTATTGTCATTATAGAGATCACGGCTCACTTCCGAAGTCAGTGAAATATTATCATAGCTATTATTATCATTGTCTCTGCACTTGTTATTATAAGACACATATTTTCGTAACTCACCAATTTCTTTTGTTAATTTTTCGAGCTTCCGATCGGTATTTCGACTGTGCTTACGTTTATTGCGACGCCCGCGACGGCGTGAACGCTTACGCTTTTCTACCGATGAACTCGATGAGGAACTGGACGAATTATCATCACTAGAGCTACTTGTTTGCCTTCGTGTCACAGTTTGCTTAGCGTTATGGTTCAAATCGTCACTAGGGCCACTGAAATTCATAAAAACTTATCACTACATTGAATAAATAAAATATTTATGTAGGTAGATTTAAAAATTATTACAAAGTAATTAAAAATTATTTCGAACGGAAACTCCGTTAAAAGAACATTATAAATGGAAAAACTTACGCATCCATGATGAAATACTTAATATATTGATTAAATACTTAATTATCCAACTCCAAAACTTCTATAACACTGTAATTTCCGACCATGAACTACGTTGCGAATGTTCACAAAATGGCGGATTCGTGAAATTATAAAAAGCACTTAGAACAGAATATGAAATAATTATGGACGCGTGTTCACTCGACGGGAATTGAAACGCCAATGATTAAAGATGGCGAAAATTCTTCGCTCCAAAAACACCTGGTAATGGCGGGAGGACATGTTTAAACCCGGAAGTGTCGTCACAGGGAGGTAAAAACATTAAAAGTAGACGGGAAACGGATGTGCCTATCTCAATATTAAGCTTCGAATAACGGTCACGTGGTTTAATAGATATAATTTCTGCTTCCAGTCTTTTCAGGATTAGAATTATGTTTTTTAATTTCGACCAATTTAAACTAAAATAAAAATACATAAAAGTGGTGCTTATTTTACCAAGTTTGAAACACCGCAAATTTATTAAAGTTACCAACAGTAGGAAAAGATAAGAGCCGGGTTAATGTAAAATGTTCGTCCTTCAGAATTTTTCAATCCTAATTTAAAGTTTCAAAGTTTACTCAGTAATTATATCAAATTCGAATCCTCAAAGGCATCGTCAAAATGTTCGCAGAATCCAAAAGCCTTTTTTGCTGATTTAAATCTAAATTTTATGTAACTATGTAAGCTTCGCAGATATAAATTGTATTTATTATTTATGTATAAATACAAGATTGTATTGTTTTAGATGTCTGTTGATACCTATTTCTTTCAATAATTAAGTAAAACAAAATGTGCCTCATGGAATAAAATCTGAAAGAATTTAAGGAAATTAAAATAAAAAAACTAGCTGTAAATGTTTATTTCACAATGTTCAGTCTGGAGCAGGCTCAAGGTAAGTTCTCCAGAGCAGCTGCCGTGCACTACGGATACAGAAGCTTCTACGTTGGTTTTAACTGTAACACAACGCATGCTCTCTACTGATATGCCAACCTGTAAACAGAATTGAGTTCATGATATAGATAGATGATAGACCTATCTAACCTAACTCTTGAGGATTTTATCTTAACCTATTGTAAACTTATTTACCTTAGTGCCCATTTCATTTTCACATTTAAAAATTAATCATTTATGTCATGTTATCCCTCTCGTATTTCCTATCAATCAATGAGAAGGCATGGTATTTTAACAAGCTGGTTAAAACTAACAAGCGTTGGTGAAATCGGAACTACGGGCGTGTTTCACCAATCAATGTTAAAGTTCGCTAAATATCATGTTGTTCCTCTAGTAATTCCTATCAATGAATGAGAATTAATTTAACAAGCCGTTAACACTAACATGCGTTGGTGAGATCAGGACTCAGCCTTAAATTTCACAAAGCTTATTAGTGTTAATGGCTTCTTAAAATACCATGTCTTCTCGTTCCCAGTAAGAAATACGATAAGGACAGCATGATAACAGTTGTCACTTAGGATGATCAAAACTAGTTAGATGGATATAACAAAGGTTTTAGAGCTTGTCTCTCATCTTCACAGTTCGTGGATTCCCAACCGCAAATGTAGTTCCTAGTAATTTAATATTGCTTTTTTTATTTCGTTAATATAATGCAGTCATTATCTTAATAGATAACTACACAAATTATAAGAACAGATCACTTGTCTGACAAAACCGATGATACATGTTTCGGATTTGTATGTAAAAAATCGGTCCTACACCTGATTTCTCACCAGCGGCGGTCGGATGACCAGTTTCAGGAAACCGAACAACGTCACCAAAATCGGTGCGGAAGCATAATGTTGTTATAATATTTCATAAGTCTGATTTTACATTTCAACCAGCGCAGATATTTATTTATTTTATCTATTCATTTATTTACAACGGGAAAGCAAAATTTACTTCTGATTTATACTAACTAACCTGAACTTCATTATCTTCCTCGATATTATGCGAGTTAAAATCGTACATCTCATTGTATATGACATCCTCTATGTCCATACAACTGCCACATTTCCATAGCCCATCGCTAAAAACAAATTTATCTGAAATTATACAAAGTTCATATTGCATAGAACTATTAATAATCACTAACAATATACATATTAATATAAACTAATTATGTATAATTATAAATAATAAAAATCAATATATAGGTAAGGTTGTTAAAAATTAACTAAAGATAATCTGGGGAAATGACTTATTACTGCTTATCCAAAGAACTTAAGACGTTTAGGTAGAACATAATAAAAAACATAATATAGGTACCTACTAAACTGAATTACATTGCGCTCTATAAAATGCTGAGGTCATCAACCATCAACAACAAGCTCACCGAACAACAACAGAAACTGCTAATATTTAAAGAGAAATTATTATTATTATTCCTATTGATTAGGCATAAACATCGCCATTATTATTACTTACTTATCTTTAAGGTAAAACAAAGGATTCAAACTTAATATTTTAAGTTTTCTTAACTTAACTATAAAAGACACAATAAATGCTTTAGTACCTTCCTTTCCTCCAATATTTCTAAAATACCAAGTTATTAATTAGCTTTTTCTTCACTGGTACCTATTATTATTATATCTACTATATATGACATACGGTAACTATGTAAATAAAAACGTACCTTCAGTTTCATCGTTGTTTTCAGAATATTCCTCTATAATGTTATCGTTCATTAACATTTCAATTATGGGATCAACATCGTCATAATATTGGTTTGAATGGCAACTCGCAATAATCGAAAACACAGTCAACATAAGAAATAACATTTTAAACGAAAACTTAATTTCCCATTACTAACTTGTTTTACTTGGATCGAAAGACTAAGTTTTAGCTCAAAACACTTAAGACAAGAATACCCTTATCAACGTACAGAATGTAATTGTCAATTGACCTCTGAGTGATTAGTTTAATATCTGATTACATAATTAACAAGGGCAGCAATAATCAAATTTAACTTGTCAATTTGTTGCTTGTCTTTTCCGATTTTGTTTCATAAATATTCTTATAGTAATAGACACGCTATTACTAATTGGGTAGTTGACTGTATTTTTTATTACAGTTCGTCCCTGATAAATTTAACCTAAAGGTAAAGAAACCGAAAACATAGAAATTTTCCCTTATTTACTTATTGTGCACACTTATCAACACTTTCACAGGTATATTAAAGGATTACACTTCATTATCCAAAGCATTATATAACAATTAAACAATAATTAATATGTTTAAACATCAAATGAAAATCTTTCACAGAAAAAATACACCATTTTGAGACTGCCGATTGTAGAATATAAGCTTATGGAATTATAGCAAACAAAAATCATTGTATCAATATTGGCCAATTGGCATCACTGTCTAGTCTTTGGTTGTGTGTGTCATAGACGGGTTTGTTTACGTTTAGGTTAAATTTATCTCGGACACATTACTATACACAATGCGTAGGTGCTTTGAAAAATAAGAAAGTTGAATTTCTTCATTCGAATCACTCATTTTAACAATAAGAAAAATAAATGAAAATCTCACATTTACCTAATTTGAATTTGGAATTGTTTTCTGTAAAATTAAAACTTTTTAATTATACCAAAGTCAGTCAGATACAATAATTGATATCTATAGCCCAAGAGATTTTATGACAAGTTCATACGTACTAGGTATAATGCGAAAATACTTTTTCCCCAACCTATTATTTAACACTTTTATACTTCATACACATTTAAGATTTTTATTATATTAATACACAAATTTATACACATCCCAGGAACACAGAAAACGCTTTGTTCCTTCGACGGGATTCGAACCCGCTCAACCACTGCGGTCGTCAAAATTATATTATAAGTATTTACGGAACCTAAAGTAAAAAGCTTCTAGGTACATAAATATTTAGTAGGTATATCCTAACAAAGCACAGAGACATTGTGTTATTATTTATTTTTGTTTTTAATTTCTAAAAGTTATCATTAGTGACGAACAACCGGACATCAGGCAGCAGATAGCAGTTATGAGTAATCGGTGACTTTAGGAAGTGTATAATAATATTATACTACATGACTGTCGATACTTTTACTATCCTATGCTATTGCTACCTTAGCTATATTATTACTATTATAATTACTACTAATCTTCTGATCTGAAAATCTGCACTCGCCAACCCGCCTGTAACGCGTGGCGAGTATAGGACATGAAATACTTTGATTGGGTTGCTCCCATTAGTGGACAATATAGCTGAAATGATGATGAATAACAATGGTTTTCTCATCATTTCAGCTGGACCGAGCGACCCGGCCGCTACTTCGTGAAATTACAAGCAACTGCATGAATCGATCTATTTGAAAGCAACCTAGCCGCAACTTCAGACTGTTTAAAAATTAAAAATACATACTTAACATTAATAACAAATTGTAGAAAATTAAAAATGTAAAATGTTGTGTCAATAAAGAAATTATTATTATTGGACAAAACTCTTTTTTTTTTGTAAAGCATTAAAAAATATTTTAGTATGCACAAGTACAAAACTGATAATAAGTATAGATGATGATAAATAAATTTTACGTTTGTTTGTTGATTTCACAATCGGCATACAGCATCCTCGCAGTCATGTTATACTATCAGACCCATACAGTAGCGTAAACGATCAATACTCATTGTTAGAACTGTAAACATTTCTCCATAAAATGTGGCAAATTATTTTGTTCGTGATTTGTGTGAGTGTTCATTGCTTAGATGTGTACCACGAGAGCTCTCGAGTAACATTCTATCCGGACGATTTATCAGAATATTTTGGATACACCGTGGTGCTGCGGCCAAACGCGTAAGTAATATTTATGCTGACATTTAGTACTGGCTGCTTTAATAATAAATACACAGCCGAAAATATAACAGCTTACTCTGTTGAAGTTAAGAAAAAGCTGGACGGACTAACTTCCAGCGACCAGGAGCACGATTCTCGGGCAGTGGAAAAACTTTCGAATATTAGTATATCCCGCTCGCACGCGCGGTAAATCTCATTTGCATGAGCGGGACAGACCGATAGTAAAAACTTACTTCGAGGCCTGAGAATCGCCGTCCAGGGCCCTAATTCTCAGGGCTCGAACTCAGTTTTTACTATCGGTCTCTCCCGCTCATGCAAATGAGATTTACCGCGCGTGCGAGCGGGATATACTAATATTCGAGCTTTTTTCCACTGCCCGAGAATCGTGCTCCTGCTCATCAGCTCAGTACTTGACGGCCTCCAATCACTGGCTGATTTGACACGATAGGGACTAGATCGTATGTCATTTAGCGAAGCTTATGTCAAATTCCATACCTTATGTTTTCGACCTTAATAAGCGATAAATAGCGATTGTATCTTGAATCAGGGCCCCGGTTTTAAGGTGGGTTTACGTTAAACAAGTGAATGCTCATTCTATTCCCGCTCTATCAAATTCTTGTAGACTAAGAGCATTCTTTCGTTATTCTGTTGTTACCAAAATACCGAAAAGGATTTCGCTTCTAGCTAGCTCTACCTCTTTGTTCTTTTAATGTAAACCCACTTTTACAAAGCGTCGATTGATGGCAGAAAAAATACGAATTTTTTTTTGTAAGTTCTTGAAATAACTTCCGCCATCAGACGGCGCTTTGGTAAAATATATCAAAAAACCCTAATAATTAAAAACAGTCGTTCAATCAGTGCAGTTCGTCTTCATTCATATTTATTTTTTGTGCTATTAACACACTGCAATCTTAATAAGTACCTAATATACATATTTTTAAAATTGTACATCAAAATAAATATACAGAGCCACTCAAAAATATGAACCCCCAAAATGTTTGTATTAATGAAAATTCACTTATAATATTACATCCGTTAATATCTAGATAGTTAAATGTTATGTTATATTCAAACTTTGAAACTCCGGAGCGCTCCTGGGTCTAGTCATGCTCAGGTATGACTTGACCAAAAACTTCATTTATGTGGGGTTTGTCTAAAAAGTTGAATAATTGTAGTTAACTTCGGCATTTGACTCGACTCCCCAGTTCCATAATCGATTATGCGAAACCCAAACTACGAGTAGCTATGTTACTATCGACGTTTGACTAAAAAAGTAGCAACTTCTAGGTTTGGCCATGGCCTACCATCCTATACAATCTATCTTTTATACAAAAAAAGTCAATAGATGTCACTACTATTAACGTTTGTAAATTATAAAATGTAAATATGCCGAATTAAGTACAAATAAAGATAAGCATATTTTTTAAGCAAACATAACATTAGGCTAAATTCAACTCAAACGTAGTGATTATATTCTCTTTGTTCAACTCCTTAATTAAGAAGAAGATACGAAACGAAATTAGTATTTAGTATTTTCCAATAGTGGCGGTAGATGGCGGTTTCCGATATGTATCTTAATCTATTGGAAATCGAAGAACACAATAATAGCCAGTCGAATTGCTAGTATTAGGGTGATACCATTTTTTAGTACAAGATCGTGTCTCTGTTATATAGGTATCTACTTTGTGGTTGGCTAAAAAGCTTTTGTCAAAGGCCGAAATTCAAATTTACTTTGGGGTTTACCCGAGGGCTTTGGTCAAACTTAGGATAAAGTACTATGAGTTGTCTATTTGGGTAGTGACTGCATATCGACCTTTGACTGTAACAGTGTGCAGTGAGCATACTATGAGATAACAATAATGTTGCCATATTATAATATTACATTACCCATATATTTTAATGCATTTTGTATACGTACAAAATGCATTAAATATGGGTAATGTATGTCTTATAAAATCTACATGCCCTAATATTCTTAATTAATCTCTAATAAAACAATCTGTCAATTTTGGTGCGGGGAGGGTTGTGTCATTACAAAAGCAGACTTAGTAAGGTAATTTTTGCACACAAACATAACTTGCACTATTCACTTTCATATTAAAAAAGACATAAGAAGTAAGAGCAGCTTTTATAATATGAGCCCTATGTCACGGGTTTAAAATAAACAATTGGATGGGTGTATAATAATGGATGGTCAAAACAGACAACAGAATGAAAAAATAGAGTCCATTAACCCGTTCAGTCGTTTTGTCGAAAAAATATTTTACACGAGATTCATGATTTTTAATAAAGTACACATATACTGAATTACATTCTAATAACTAGAAAAATGTCAATAATTCGTATTAACTTTGCGCCCCCGTTTTACATTCCTGTTGTAAAATAATTTCTTAGTACTCCCGTGTGATAAAGTAATTATTTCTGCCAATATCATTATAATATATATATACCAGTTCATAATTTAGTCAGAAAAGTCACTGTCGAGTGTCGGGTTAGCTACTTGTAAACATAAGGGCATGGTAGAGACATCTTTACAAGCAGGAAAGTTGATTTTAATATGCACAAGAACAAAACAGACAATAGGATCTATTGTCTGTTTAGTTTTGTGTCCCACAACGACGATAAATTATTTTAAGTTTGCTGACTTCACTATCAGCATTCACCATCCTCGCAGTCATGTTATACTATTAGACCTATAAAGTAGCGTAAACGACCAAAATTTGTATTTATTGTAAACACTATAAAAAAATTATGCAAAATGTGGCAAGTGATTTTGTTCGTAATTTTCACTTATGTGAGTGTTCATTCCATTGATGTGTACCACGAAAGCTCCAGAGTAACTGTTTATCCTAACTATCCTGACAACTTATCAGAATATTTTGGATACACCGTGCTACTGCGGCCGCATTCGTAAGTAATGTATAGCTGATATTTTATAACCGGCTATGTTTTATTTTAACAAGTTCTTCGGATACTTAGCACGGGGCCAGATTGACGTGGTGTGAAGCGTCCACAAACATAATAATAATAATAATAATTTTTAAAAGCTCGACGGACCTACCATTATTTTTTTTATTTTTTTATTAACCTCATTATTAACCTCAGATTAGTACTAGATGGCATCCAATCATTGTTTGCTTGTCCACTAACGTAAATCGGGGGCACGGCAGTGCCCTCGCCAAGTTGAGAACGGCCGTACCTACCATCCTTTTCTCGAAGCAGTTCAGGCCATTTTCAACCCCCCCCGTAACTTTGTTGTAACAAGAAGCCTGCATTTTAGTTACTAAGTAGATAAGCTTTGTATACACACGTAAAATTTGATTCACATTAAAACAGAAGTTTAAGAATTATAACTCATCAAACTTTTTAATTTTGTCACTGACTCACTCACTGACCGATCATCAAAAGTATTAGGCACTTCTAGTAGACATAGAATTCAAATTTGTAATACAAGTAGAATTTCGTGTATTAATAAAGTAAAATCCTAAAAATTTTGGAATTTCTGTCTAGTTATCTAGATAGCCAACTGCATATTTAACTTTGTAATTCCATATAAATATATAAGATAACAAAGTTATATTAGCACTTTTTGACAAAATCGCGCGTTTTACGAAACCTTCTACAAGCAGAACTGAGATCCCATCAAAAACATAACTTGTAAAAAGTGCCAAGACTTGCTACTTAGTTCTTCTACCGTAAAAAGTTGTGAGATACATGTTGTGCCAAGCAGGGGTTAGACACATACAAGTTTCGCTACTTAGTTGTATCATACAACTAAGTAGCGAAACTTGGCACTTTTTACAAGTTATGTTTTTGATGGGATATTATATTGCACGATACTTCACTTGAGTCCGGCAACGGCGATTAATAACCTGACTATTGTAGTGTTGCATAGTTTACGTCTCCTAAATTGAACAGTAACATTACTACTAGAAAACTAGAAAATACAGTGAATTAAGAAAAGGGTAACTAAAAAAAATGCACATTTGTAGGTGCTAATATTTTTTCCTTCATGGGGCTGTTTCATCCAGTAATAAAAAATGGGCAGTTTATTTAGTGATGGAATATCATTATGTATCTATGGACGCTTCACACCACGTCAATCTAGCCCTGTGCTAAGTATCCGAAGAACTTGTGTTACAGATACCAGACAACGGAAATATATTTATTACTTTTATACTATACACATATTTAAGATTTTGATTATACTATACACAAATTTAATACACATCCATGACCCAGGAACATTGAAAACTTTTTTGGTACCTAGGCGGGATTCGAACTCGCGACCTCTCGGTCGAGCACCAGCGCGCTCAACCTATTATATTATTTAGCTGCGGCTATTTATAAATGTTAATTGACAGTTAATGAATTTTTATCTAAGAATTGAACGAAGACAGTGTTTACTATGTTTCTATATAAAATGTACACAATAATATATAGATAAAAAAACAATAGAAACTATATTTTTTTTCTAAATTTAAATACAATAACAGTTTTAAATTGTTTACCACATATTCGAAATAACAGAAGTGAAAAAGATTTTTTTGTGAAGTAAACAAAACTACTCTATCGGTGTATCGAAAGAACCGGAGGCAATCAGACTCGATCACTTGGGAAATTATCTTATACGGACGCCGAAATGTTTATCCGCAGATTATATCTCGCCTGAACTAAATCCGTATAAAATGCTATTTTACTGCTTTTTCTATTAGAATTAAATCTAGGGCTCTGGGCCCTAATTTAAGATGCCATCACTATTATCACCTAAGAAGTTGGAAAACAATACGAATTCAACGTGACTTTATCTACTAATTGTTTCTCGTTGGCCGACTACCACTTGTGTGGCTCACTCCCTAATTGTTGAGTAGTAAGCAAACTAATGGCGATAAATTATATCTAAAAATAATCACAAAATTCAAACGAAAAAAAACAATTAATCTGTTAGAGAGCTAGCGATGATACAGACATGCCGTTTTCGTCCTGTCAGGGGTCAATAGAATATTCCGCCAGGAGTAAAGTAAGGTATAGTCGTTTAAAAGATGTGTACTTACTTGTGCCTGGATGTAATTAGGGAAGTGCTAAGGCACTTAACAGTTAACCCACAATAACCTAATAAGTGATCATATTTCTGCGCCTTCTAGCATTATTGTCGGAGCTCCGAAAGCAAGAAGTAAACTAAAAGGCTTTTCACCAGGCCAAGTCTTCCTTTGTGGCCTAAAAAACTTGGCAACAAAAAAAATTGCTTGTTCACCATTGGGAAAAGGAGCAAGTGGTTAGTATTTTAGTAAATATTTTTTTGAAGTTTTTTAAAATTTGTGTTTAAACTTGGTACAATTCAAACATAATATTATACCTATAGGTATATTGGTCGTAGTTTATATTATTTTAAGTAGGTACAACAAGTAGGTATTGTAAATAGTAGGTCCTCAAGATCAACTAATAAACTACTTTTTTAACAATTTCAGAACGAGATGTAGTTTTTTCTAAACTCGCAAACGGTGATTTTCTAAGAGATGACATGTGGTTTGGAAGTACTATAGCAGTAGCTCCGGATGATAAGTTATTGGTAAGCAGTTCTCTTAAGAATTACTTTTGACAGTTTATGTTGACTATATTGAAAAGTTGTACAATAAAATTGCAGAAAACTACTGTCCTGTATTAATTATACACATGAATTTTTTTTAAAGCTTAAGCGTCATATAATGCTCTTTATCACTTGTCCGATTTATTTTATGATAATTCATAGTAATATCTGAATGCATAATGCCTTATATATACCTAGCTGTAGGTTTGACTTCCACACGAAGCTAGAGCATAATTCAAATTGGATTTGTCTGTTCTGCTGTAAAAATACATCATAGAATATTAATCACCGCAAAATAAACGTAGAGGCCAGTATTATAGCGATATTCATATTATCATACAACTAATAGAGCCCTTCGCACTCAATATAATAAGGCCTTCAGGCCGTTTCTGGCGTTTCCATATCACAGCAGTGCTTCAGGGATGCCAACTTTTCATCATTAGAATTACAGTTTAGGCTGTGTGGCATGGCAGCGCCATCAGCCTCCTGAGAAGCGGGGAGGTTGGACGTTGTGAGTGCTATCGTGCTCTTCAACATTACTACTACTTTTTTATTTTATAATTGTTATGTGCACACGCATTTTTAATGTTGACGCCACCGTAACTATGGTGTCCTAATGTGGGAAGACTCATCCAATGGTTTTGTCGGCCGTAACAATAGACTGACTAACTGACAATGAATAAAATATTTACGACAGTTTACCTTATATTCATGGGAATCTGTATTATTTAAAAGGTATGTGGGCCGCGATGGACCAACCCATACAAAGACACCCATCTGCTTGGTAACGGGGCTTGCTTCGTGCAGTCGAGAAGTTGGGACAAGATGCTTAAACCGTTAACCGTAAGCAGTAAGTTCTTCTTTTTTTTATTTTTATACTTTAGTTACGTTCCATTTGAGCAAACATACTTTGTAATTTTCATAATAGTACAGTTGTTGAAGTCAGTACCTCCCCATCAACCTAGTCCTTAAAAGCGACAGAGGAAAAATTTATCCGGAAATGGACAGCAGTGTTTTCACGGACATTGTTAATATACTCGCTAACCCGCCTGCCAGTAAGGCTGAGTTACCACTAACGCGGAGCGGAGAGGAGCTTGCGGTGCCCGAATTGACCAATAACTATGCTCTTCGGAGCGGAGATTTCGAGCATAGTTATTGGTAAATTCGGACACAGCAAGCTCCTCTCCGCTCCGCTCAGCGTCAGTGGAAACGCAGCCTAAGCATGGTTTGATACAATGCGGTGTCTAAATTTTTTCACTTTAGATTAAAATCTGAACGTCAATAAAATCAAAAGCATAATGATGCTCAACGGTTAATTAACTCTATAAATTATGGGCGGTAGGTCGCATCGAACACTCCAGCTATTAATTCAAAAGTTTATGAATAAGTATAAATAGTCAAAACCAAATTGTATTATACAAGCATTTAGGTATTTAACTTGCATTGTAACCTCAGATAACTTTTATAGAGGGATATTGTATCCTGTAGTAGGTACTACAGGATACAATATCCCAGTTAGTAAAAATATTTACACACTAGATAGGCTGTATAATGCTGCCCTTGTCTGTCAAGTCATTTTAAACATGTTTCAAAGAATACGTTGCATAGCTTTTACTGTGTATAAATATTTTATTAGTAAGGGCGTAATCTACAGAACAGTTAGGATACCATACAATACCATGAATATTGTGATCGTCTACCACTTTTTCATGTTTAACTTTAATGGTGGTACCAAACTAAAGCACATTATTCGTACCTACATTAGTATTTTACTCCAAATAATTCGATATGGTTATAACTCGGATGAGTAAGGTGTAGATCTAGGAATGTATAATATGTTGTATCTATGTGGGTTGTGGTGATTTTTTTTTTTTTGTTTTGTCTAAAGATGCAACATTCCTTTCCTGTGACGAGTACGACAATAGTGAGTCCAAGTAATTATTTTCAAATGTTTGTAAATAACCTATTACCCATATTCCCAGCAGCCGGAGCTGCCCTGCCACATTATCAAAACACATGGTGGTTTTTCATTTTCAGAAGTGACCGGTTTCTTTTTGGTAACCTAATAATATGTAACCTGTAACAATAATATTATGTAACCTTTTTGGTAAGTTCTGTTTGGTAACCTGTTCGTCTATGTTTTAAGTTCCGTGTAATAACAGATGTGTAATTAAGTAATCTAATTTTAATCGAAATAACCTTTATTGGCCTTTTGTTTCCTAATCAAAGATATATGTACACAATCAATTGGAATCAAAATATTCTGAGAGCAAAATGCGTCTACGACTGACTAAGGCTCAAGTTCAACGCGCATAAGCGCTTTTCTACCGATTCACATAACGCACGTCGACACTACTCGACACACGATGCTCGCCACATAGTTACACATAATCATAAATTGTACCTTAACAAATTGTATTTAAAATAGAGATGAATGCTATATTACATGAAATAACATGATGCTCCTCGTCTGTGCTAATGTAAATTGAGTATAATCTGGGGGCACGTGCCCCGCCAAGACGAGCCAAGCGAAGTGCAAGGGCACTACTTACCTTTTCTCAAAAGGGTTCGTCATTTTTTTTTTACTCTCAAAATTTTGCTTTGGATGATGCTAAATAGTTGAAAATTTCAACATCTATCAAAAAGTGGTCAGATCTGAACTGAACTGAAATGTAGAGTAAGTGAAGTTAAACCTGGTAAAGTAAGGGCGCATGGATCAAGAATTTTGGTTCTACATGACATCTGACCACTTTTTGATAGATGTTGTTTAAGGTGTAGTGTAGAGCTTGTACTTAGGTTTAGAGCGTGTAGAGCTTGACTTTATACGATATCTGATAACTTTTTCACAGGATAACCTTTGTAGACTCGTATTGGCAACATTTTACATGAAAATGTTTTTGATAGGATTGTGTATACTATAATTGAAATCATGAATTGATGAAGGTGATATTATGTGATTACATATTAATTTTGCGACATAATATTATGTCTGTCACGTCTTCAATTATATGCTATAAAATCGAAGCCTGTGTCTATATAGAGCGTCCCTTTGTAAATAATTACATAAGTTTACATATTATTAACTTATTATCATTGCAAATAATCGTTCTCATACATGCGTTTTCACATTACGCGACACGATATCCGATATCGCACTGGAAAACGCCTTAAATATACGATATAAATCAACCAAACCGAAAATTCATGTACTAATTAAACCAAATATAATATTGTGTTTTTATTATGAAACATAATGTATTCTGTTTTTATTTTCAATAATGGTGCGATATGGTATGGTATTATTTGGTGTGAAAACACTCGGTGGTGCGTCTATGTTAACATCACATGTTTTATTCCAGAGAATCAAGCGTACATATGTGATGGATTAAGAAAAGAGTATAGCGACTATAAGAAACACAATATAAACTACTACGCATACGGCCTGGCCGGCTTCTCTGTGAAAGTCACCGACAAGACCATTTTGATTGGCGCGCCAGGTCTTCTTCAATGGACAGGTATAATCACCACCCCTTGATAATATAGTAATAATACACAAATTATTTGCTGCTCTTTTCCAAAAAAAAGTAGTAATAAGTTAATAAAACTGCTAATAAAGTGGAAAAGAGTGCAAGTAGTTTGTGAATTATTACTGTATATAATGAACCTACAGTACATTCAATTACTAGATGAGCAATAAGCATGTAACGATTTCTTTCTACCAAGTTCTCTTGACGGAAACAGAGAAGTGTTATGATTTTTACGTCTCTCTCAGTGTGTATGTGGATTTAATGACTATCCCCCTGTTTCTCGAACGCTATTCAAACGAATGACCAACTAACATGGAATTTAAATCAACAACCCATATTGAAGGGTGATTGGTGGAATATTATCTGACAGAAAAGAACGGACAGATATTTTATGATTACGGCCCTGTTCCACTTCCTAACTCTAAACGATCTGAACGTTTTTTTCGTTCAGATTTGCGTTTCTTTAGCACTGTTTATGATCGTTTTGAACTATTCCACACGCACTGACAGCTGTCAATGTCAGCGTTATGAATGATCTGAACGTTCAGAGCGCTTAAAGGAACACAAGGTAAATCACGCTTGCACTTGCATGTTTGGTTAAAATTCCTATTTAATGCCATGTTAGTTGATCATTCATTCAAATAGCGTTCGAGGAACCAGGGGTATGATTCATATCATGATTCATGTCATGCAATATTTAACTATTGTTACTATACATATAGTTTAATCTAAAACCACACACTTACTATAAATAGTTTATCACTGAATTATTTATGATAGTAATGTATTGAAAATGATTTACTTAGCGTCGTGAGCTAAGGTTTATTTATGAATAATAATGTATATAATAATCTTATTATTTATGCAAAGCTTTATTAGTCTACACCAACTTGTTTCTATACTAATATTATCATAAAGAGAAACGATTTGGTTGTTTGTATATTTGTTTGTTTGATGCAAACAAAGCATAGACCCCAAAACTGTTTGACTAATGTTATTTGAAAATAAAATAAAACTTAGGTCGTGTTTCACCAAGCAATTAAAGTTAATCCTTCGTTAAATATCATGCTGTTCCTCTCGTAATTCTTATCAGTGAATGAGAATGCGTGGTATTTTAAGTAATTTTAACAAGCCGTTAACACTAACAGGAGTTGGTGAAATCGGGACTAAGGGCGTGTTTCGCCAAGCAATGTTAAAGTTAACGCCATGTTAAAATACCATGCCTTCTCATTCATTTTTTTTGATTTGACAGGAATACGACAGGAATAACATGATATTTAACGAAAGATGAACTCTAACATTGCTTGGTGAAACACGCCCTTAACCTCTGATGACAGGCCAATGATTAAATATTTATATATGTTATTGAATGTACTGTAGTGTACTGTAGGTTCTTGATGGAAATACATTGTACACAGTAATAATACACAAATTACTTGCACTTTCTCCACTTTATGAGTTGTTAAACATAAGATTTATTGAAATACACGACCGGTTTCGACTAAGTCATCATCAGGTGTAGTGAAATTCAGGTGCATTCTACACCTGATGATGACTTAGTCGAAACCGGTCGTGTATTTCAATAAATCTTATGTTTAACAACTCATAAAGTGGAGAAAGTGCAAGTAATTTGTGTATTATTACTGTGTAAAATATTTATATTTAGGTAAATGCTGTCTAAATGTAAATAAGAGGTATCTTATCTAGAGGGTAACTTTTTTTAGGCTGATTAACCGCCGATTTTTCCGCAGATATTCCACCCTAAAAATATGACCGATTTTCTGATCGGCTTTTAATATGACGGTGCATTGCACTATTGCAATCAGTACGTTCTATTAATATTATAGTAATAAGCCCGCCTATGTGTACTGTTGTTTGTTGTTTTTTTTTTGTGTTTGTGTTTTGATTGTCCGCAATAAAGTATATTTTCATAATTTCACCAAGGCGTTAAACTAAGTTTAACGTTAAACTAAGGTTTCTGATCCGTCATCCGTGCTAAAGATGACTTAGGGCCGATTTTTAAAACGTCAGATAACTTTTATCTGTTAAATAAACATGTGACTTTGACATTTGTTCCATACAAAATCTGCCAAAGTCACATATTTATTCCTTAGATAAAATGACAGTTAAAAAATCGGCCCTAAGAGAAACGAATCCCATCTGGGTTTTGCGTTAAGCACGTCTAAAGAAGTTTTGTGAATTAGGGGCTTAGTCGTTGTTGTTATTGTTGTTTCAGGAGGTGTCATCGAATATAATTACTACCCAGCCAATTTATTGTTCTTCCAAAATCCAATTGTGAATCCGTATTCTGTTGCTGATTTAGGTCCAGATGAATATTTTGGTATGTAATTAAAATTGTAATCTCATTAGATTACAAATTAAATTAAGTGTGTAATTTAGCTTAAAATTTATAAAGATTTAATTTTACAATATCCACATTTTACTCGATATTGCAAAACGATCTTGGCTGTGAAAAATGTGTGACAGAATAATCATCTGACGCTGACCAACTCTACGCTTACGTATTGCAATGATGTATCGATGTCTTCATTTGTCTAGTGTCAGTTTTCAAAACATATTATTCTTTTAATTGTTGAATAATTAAAATTCAACCAATAATATTTGATTTTAGGTTATAGTGTAGAGGCTGGTGTATTTGGAAGTGATGGTTCCACCTATTATGTTGCTGGGGCGCCAAGATCCAAGTCGGGATACGGATTAGTAAGTTACAATTAAAAAGGAAAATAAAACAAAATGTTATCATTACAGAAATATATGATAAAATATAATAATAAACTTAAATATAATAAAATTAATAAAGAGTGTATTTTTATCAGAATTAAACATTTAGAGCGTGTTTCACCAAGCAATGTTAAAGTTAATCCTACGTTAAATATCATGATGTTCCACTCGTAATTCCTATCAATGAATGAGAAGGCATGGTATTTTAACAAGCCGTTATCACTAACATGCGTTGGTGAAATTAGAACTTAGGCTACAATATCGCGTAACTAAAAATGTTCATATTTTACAAAAAAAAAAGTAACAGAGTCAGACAACTGTAACTACTCGTACTACTGGACATAATGCCGTTATTATAATATTTAGTACCCCATAAATTGTTTAAATGTTCTTTTAGGTGCTGATTTTTAAGACATCGTCAAAAAATACCGACACCAATTTACACATTAAGACGAGGATTCGAGGCATACAATTGGGTGCATATTTTGGTGCAACGTTACTCTGCACCGACGTAAACGGTGACGGTGTCACCGACTTACTGGTTGGTGCACCCAACTTCGTCACCAAAAATGGTGGACTACCCTACGATCAAGGCGCTGTATTTGTTTACTTAACGGAAAGACAGGTATATTTAATTTTATAATAAGGAAACATTAAACAAAACAACATATTGTTACCGAAATGTAATTTAAAATAATATTTTGGTAAAAACAAACTGTAGTTACATATTAGCATTGTAACCTGCTATGTTAAACAATTATAATTATAATTTTTTGTACTACATATATATTATAGTATGTACCTATTATGCGCCGAAAGTACAATAGCACCTCCGTACTTCTACATCAACCATCTTTCCGTGGGTATCGTAAATGCAAAACAAAGGGAACGTAATAGGTATATACATATATACAGTGTGTAAAGAGAACAGTTACTATTACTTTGCGATACGATTATAAAACTAAAAAAAATATTTTTTAACTTTTCACCATTTCTTATTTTTTTTTGTCGCAAGAATAACAAAATAGCATTTTTTTTTTGTAAAAAAAACATTTATTGAATGAGAAAAGGTAGATCATATGACAAAGTGATAGTGACTGTTCGTCAATTATAGCTTCTCTTATTATAGTTTCTTCATTCATAGATAAAGTTCATATTGGAATACAATAATTACTACACTAGGTATCTAAACCCACATCTTAGTAACACAGTTCTAGGTACACCACAGAACAGATAAAGAGGTTAGAATGGAAATAGTTTCAAATTTGTATCAGAACGCGTGTCGCCGCTCTTAATTCCACTACATGGAAGTAACCCAATACGTACGAGCGTTACGCACACAAATAAACCTCACGCACTTAGATCGCTAATTTGTAATTGGTTGTCACACTAACGTAAACAATGCATTAGATGTACACTTACACACTTTTCTCATACACGCTAGGGCGACCGAAGGTCGATAATTGATATCGATAAAATAATTGTCACATTTTTTGCAATAGTTCGGTTCAATTTTTGAGGGGTGACAGGGTACCGTACGACTAATGTATTGTTCTTAGGGCCGATTTTTCAATACTCAGATAAATCGTCAAATAGTAGCCTGACAAATAAAATTATTTGCCTAGTTGTCAAGCCAATAAATATTTTCGATTTTTCAATCGTCTTATAGCTACAAAATAGCTATTAGTGGTATTTAACCAGACAACTTCACACTATTTGTGTGCAAGTGAGATGCACAGTTATTGCATTCAATATGTTAAAAAAGAACAGCAACATGTTCGGTAGGTATAACTTTTTCAGTTGTCACTTGTCAGTTGTCAATATTGTCTTTCGAAAATTCAAGCTTACAAATAATTATTATGTATTTTTGTTGTGTAACATAGATGTAAATAATAAGGGTTTTATAATTTTATAAAACCATGTTCCATTTGGAACAAAAAAGGATGCGAGGACGTTCTGCAACTTTACCAACTCCGAACTTGTTAGTTGTAATAGAACTCGTGACAAAATATCAAACTACAAAATAGTAATTTTCTTGTATAGAATTTTATTGCCAAAGGTATTTATTATTTTATTATCTAACATATTGCTAATCAAAACCGCTTACTTTTCAAAGGAGAAAAAGAAAATTGAACCGAAACTATTATATAGGTTTCTTCGTTGCAAACAAAATATAGGTATATGCAAAAATAAATTCATGTATTAATGCATGAATTAGGTTGGAACATTGCTTGAAATTTAAAGATTAATATCTTTTTGGTTTGCCATTTTATACCGGAAATTACTGATACATCTAATCATAAATTTTGTGCAGATTCAGAGTTGATGGACAGCTGATAAAACTACAATAGCAAAGATGGCATTATTTTCTAGAAAAGGAGCATAAAAGATGTTATGTCTTGAGAATTATGATATGAGGAAAGAACAAAATATATATAAATAGAGCAAAATGCAGCAAACAATTACTGTGTTACTGACAATATCATCTTATTTGTAATAAAAATGTGAAACTTTATAATATTATGTTTTTTGTTTCTCCTTAATGTTTAAAGAGTAACATTTCAATAGTTTAGCGCACATAGTTTATGGCTGTGATTTCTTTATTCAATAACTAGCTGTGCCCGCGACTTCGTACGCGTGGAAAAGTGATTTAGGGCAGCAGTTCAAATACATTTTTAGTTTATGAACACTGTCGTTTGGATATTTAAAATCACTAATTTATAGTAATGCTTCTTTATTTATTTTTAATAATAATAGTTTACTGTCAAATAATGGCCGTTTTTGTCGTGAATGTTTTGAGGTATTTTTTCTATGAAAATGCTAAAAATTCCTACTACCAGCTCAAAAAATGACCGTGTATTATAAGCCGACTTCAAAAAAAGGAGGAGGTTCTCAATTCGTCTGTATGTATAATATTTTTTTTCTTTTATGCGAACGGGACTACTTGATAGTACGCTCATATACGCGACGAAGATCTCTGTACTGAGATTTATATGGACTTTACACACACAGATAGACAGACAGACAGACATTTTTTTCAAAAATGTTATTTTTAGGTTCTGTGGGTTTTATAGACCTCCTTTTTTTAATTTTCGCTTAAATATTCTTAATGTACAGACATGACCCCTCTACAGATTTATTATATGTATAGATAATCAATTCTATAAATAAGAAATCCTATTAATTAAATATTAAAGAGTTACATTATATGTTGTTTTATATTTGTTACTTGTTAGTAATAGCTTATTCAATGTCAATACTTGAGCACCAATGCACTCAACCACTACGCTGCCTCCATAGTTCAATAGTCGACTGCATTGTTGTTGGTGCTCAACCGAGAGGTTGCACATTCAAATCCCACCGAGAGAAAAAAAAATTCCAATGTTCCTGGGTCATTGATGTGTATTAAATGTGTGTATAATCTAATAAAAATAATTTGTGTATCGTATAAAAAGTATTAAATATATTTCCGTTATCGTTCGTAAAGTTCTTTGTATGCTTAGCACAGGGCCAGATTGAAGTGGTGTTCACAACGTCCATAGATATTATTAGTATAATGTGATTTGTAAGAAACTAGCTTGTCAGTGACTCAAAATATTCCTTGTGCTAGTTACAATCATCACTACTACTATTAGGCATAAGGTACTGTTGAAAATACAAGCTGGTCGGGGTTTTCTACCAGACAGATGTAAATAATTGAGGAATTCAGGTACCTCCTCGATTGCTAAGTCGTCCATTGCTTCAAAAACATCAATTTTATTAGATTCTGATACCCAAAGAAATTGACGAAACTGTTAAATATAAATGCAGACACGAACTTATCGGGGAAATAAAGCCTTATCTGGCACTTCAAGCAGCAGATAATTTTATTCCTTTAATAGGTGTCTTATTAGACAGTTAACAACTATCTGAGTATTGAAAAACTCAAAATATTGCTATTCGTCGAATAAACGCTATCTGGTTGTTTATCTGAGGATGGAAAAATCGGTCCTTAATAATCTGTTTATTTATTTACTAGGCAAAAAAAACATACATTAATCACAGATATAACAATATAATTATAATAATGTCCGTATGAAATTATCTTTTATTTCTTAATAGAAAGCTAAATTAAATAAACAATAATATGACGGTAATTATCAATAAAGAGAGTTGCTTAAATTATAATATCATTTTCTTAGATCGACATTGTTTACATCTTGGTACAACACTATCGATACGCACGAAGTACCTAGAATTGAAGCTGTCATTCCGCGAGCGAACAATCGCTGCGAATGCAATACATTGCTCACTCGCAAAGACATTACACAAAATGGTACCCACGTATTGCAGCAATGGATAATTTTGCGCCTAAATACGAATGTATCGTTTTCGATCACGAACTACATAATGCTATGGAAATAATTACTAATATCACATAAAATTTAAAGTTTTTGGACTTACCAGTGGAAAGAAATTCCTTCTCGGGCTACACTACACACTTGGCTTCTTTTCCGACACGTTAAAACAGCGCAACACGGCATTTTTAACGATTTTTTATGGAGCTCCGTACGCTGTCACAGTAAGATTGTGACTGTTGACCGATAAAATGTGTTTCGGCTGACATATGATCATTTGATCATATGTACGGCGCGTCTGCCCCGCCTACAATGCCATTCTAATCTCTTTTACTCTTCTGTGAGGTACACAGTATTTCGTGTCTTTTTCACGATCCCCGCATGCTGCGTGGCCGTACAGTACTTAATTAAAATATATTTAGTTATATGTCAATTAAAACATTATTTATGTCTAGATTTGGTGATATTTGTGTTTTTTTGAATGCAAAATAACTAAATGCATTGCGCAGCTTATTACATAATACAATACCTACAAACATTTTCCTAAAAGTTTTTAAAATCGCTGACATTTTTCTCTGTTGTATTTCCTAGAGTGATAAGATTTTTAAACCTAATGCGAATAATAATTAAATAGAAGCGGTATACGAATCCGTCAGTCGCGCTAAAAAACCAGAACAGACTAAGGGCGTGTTTCACCAAGCAACGTTAAAGTTAACCCTTCGTTAAATATCATGTTTGTTTGTTGTACCTCTCGTAATTCCTACCAATGAATGAGAAGGCATGGTATTTTAACAAGCCTTTAACACTAACATGCGTTGGTGAAATCGGAACTAAGTCGTGTTAGTTTGATGTTATTAAATTATCTTTACAAATATTAAATAGTAGGTAGGTATCATTATTCATATCTCTTCTATGTCGCTCTTCTAACATAAAATAAACTTTATATTCATAAAAAAAATAAACAATCTCCATTTTATTTATGACAATTCATTTTCAATATTATACTTTTCTTTTACCCTTTCATAGAAATATTCTCATTTCACATTTTATTATCAATTCGTTTATTTTACTAATACTCATGATTAGTGGACTGGCCATTGTCACTTACATTAATCATCATCATCATTCTACATAGGTACCTTATTCTTTTTTTTGTTTTATATTTATATTTATTTATAGTCGACTCTTTATTTTATTATTATGGTACTTTTTTCATATACTTCACGTGCGCGCTTTATTTGGTACAATACTTTATTTTATTATTCTCCATATAACGGGACCTATTTTAAGACTAATCAACAAAAAAAAACAAAAAAAATGTCTCCAACCATTCTGTTTAAGTGGAGGATTATTCCCGCCGAGCATGCTCTAAGTACCATTTATATTTTCGTACCATATTTGTACCATATTTAATACCAAAGGATTATTTTAAGGCTACATGACCTCCAACTATTCTCACAGAGAAAACTCGTTTACACCATGATCGAAAGAAGGATTCCTTTTGAGTATTTTAATAATAATGCATTCAGCATTTTTTTTCCAATATACATAGCATTTTAGCTAAGTAGTATTTAGGCATTTTCTTCCTAAACCTATCCAAAATCCTAACAAAATAACCAAATCCATAATTTTGACACACTCAATATTCAAAATATCCATCAACTATTGGGTGATCAGGCCAACAGCTACTAGACGTTCTAAACATGGAGGCATCCCTATCTACCTATAAATAACAATCCTATTTCAATCAAATACCTTCTTATTAAACTAAAACCCATATCCTTTACTTCAAAGTAAGCTTTTCTTTACATTCCTACATATTGCTAAAGCATAAAGCTAGCTATGTTACAAAACTAAATATCACATTCCTAATCCTTCACAATAATATTACGTCATAAATCCGTGTATGTATGTCATATCCAGTATTAATTATTCTAAGAAAATGTAGCCAATCGACTTACATTAATGTAGTTAAAAAGAATTTTAATACATATCCCAGAAATATAATGTCTCTTTTGAGCATTACCATATCAATTAAAATGTTACATACCTACTAACTTTTTATATTATGTATTTACTTTTACCCTTTCAAACAAAACCTTTTTTTTCTACTAACTTTTAACTCGTATTGGATTGCATTGGAATACATAGCGACATTAAAATATTATTATTATTGTTATAAGTATTTGTCCTCGAAGGAAAGTTACTGTTGCTAATTGCAGCACAAAAATGCTTGCTTGACACTTTTGGATGCATGTTGCAACTTAAGGTTATGCATCGTATTGCTTATGTTATACTTTGTACCATAAATGGTATAGCAAAAGTTGAGATGATAGGTATGATATGCGATACTATTGATGATCTCATAACATAGACCATGGGTGGTCTCTACTACTAGAATTTAATTTAATTTTGCACTAGGTACTCAATACGAAAATTTAAACCAAAATTATTACCTTGAATCTTCTGAACTTTAAACTATGTGAACTAAATTACCAAAATTTATATTACCTTTAAGTTACATACAAAACTAAGAAAAAAAAATCACGTTAAAAATTATGGTTTTTTTTAAATTCCTATTATCAAAAAATATCTTCTGTAAATAATAATTTTTGTACAACCCTAGCTATGATTAACAACAGTTTCTACTTACATTTTGTTGCGCGAATGCTGCGTTGGCACCGCTGATATTTGACGCTTTTTCCAGCAAGGCGTTTCTTACCTTGAAAACTTACCTGTGATGCTACCTAACTATTTAACCAACTGCGCCTAATACTTCAATAGTTATGACTTATTAATATTACTATGTATTCCTTTTTCCATATACCAAACTAATGGATATATAAATTTTAAATTATTATTTTCCTACATCATTTTTCTTTGACTTTGATTTAAACTTATTTTGCGTTCAGAATATACTATCTAATATACTAATTTAAATGCATCGTCAACACCCATTTATAATAATTAATATTATTATATAATTATTTTTCTTTAATTCAATAAAAAAAAATTACCTTGGCTTTAGCCATTTTATTCCAAAAAATACTATAAAATCTCTTAACTCGAAATATAGATTTTACAAACAGATTACAGACAAGATTTAATTGCAAGAGAAATATTATTATAAATTACACACATGTTATTAATAATTTCGAAAAAAAAAATTGGATTAAGAAAAAATAATAGTGAAATTTACAATTTATCTAAATTTTACGTTACAAAACTTCTTCTGTCCTTTGGTCGCTGATCTCTCGGCTGCATCCACTTCCGACTCGAGCATCTCCCAGCTGCCTGCTCTACATTTCCAACCATCTGACTCCTACATCTCCCAGCTGCCTGCTCTCCATATCCACTCATCTGACTCCTACATCTCCCAGCTGCCTGCTCTCTATATCCACTCATCTGACTCCTACATCTCCCGGCTGCCTGCTCATCATCTCCACTTATTTAATTTGACCAACTCTCAGCTTCCTGCAGCTCATCAGCGCCACTAATATTGTTGTTTATTTTTCACTAATATTGTAATTATTGTTTTTTATTTTAATAGATTTGTATTGTCTCTATCCACTAAGTATATATTTATTTTAATATTACTTATTTATTATTTATTTAAAAGCTACACACACGCCGGCAATAAAAAAAATAATAGTTCATAGTTTTGTTTTTTAAATTGTTCATAGTTTATATTATTTTTTCACTCACACATTACTTAGGTAGTTTTTATTTTGTCCAATTTTTATTCACTTTCACGCTTTTACTTTTCGTGTCCCATCTGCGCAGCGCTGCCACGAGGCAGCACTGGCAGGGTCGCCATGCAATGTGCAGGCTTGGGAGACTAATTAAAAGATGTATTTGGTCCGACTGTCGTTTAATAACTAACTTATATTACTAATCATTCACACAATATATAGGGAGGTGACACATACACTACACCTCCCCCGTATTTTTGGAAAAAAAAATTACACTATTACGATCAATAGACAACGTTATTTCTATTTTATTATTATTAGAACTGTGCCATGAACCATTTATTTACTAACAAGTCCTAATTAAGTAAAAGTAAACAACATAAAAATCTTAAATTTTTTTTTTTTTTTTAATCTACTATTATTATACTTATACTACTCTCAACAACAAAAAAAACCATTGAGCCAAGGCCACAAAGGTTTGGGGTAATATTGTTTGTCATCTACGAGTCTATAGATTTATCCATAAATATAAGAAGGCGAATGGAAAAATGTTGTATATAGTGACATCGTGGACATCTATTTGCGCGTAAATCATTGTGCGAATATATTTCGTTGCGCAATTCCCTTTATCCACTAATCGCACACCATCGTAGGGATCGAACTTCACGCTGAAGTTTTCCGGCTACGTGTACGGTTCCGGCGCGAGCGGCGCTCGGTTTGGCAGCTCCATTGCCCCTCTTGGTGACGTTGACAACGATGGCTACAATGGTAAGTTATACACACAAATAACTAGTAATATTTAGGTACTTATGTATTGCTGTTTACTAGAAACAGCTTTCTTAGAAGCGTCTTGAAACTTGGGATATCAAATTTTTACATAATATTGACGCATTTAAACTAATGCCTCCCACACTGATGTCGGTGGCGGTGGCCGGTTTCATTAAAACCAGACCAGCTACGCAGGAGTTATTTTATAGTGCCCAATTGTGTCGCACAATACACAGAAGCACTCTCTCTTCATTCACTCTCGTAGCCTAGTGGGACGGATAACCGACATGACTGGAAAGAGTGAAATCCAACTTTTTACATGCCCATCCGACCCATGGATTATCTTTCTTGTCAAACAATCAGGTGATCAGCCCGCATTGTCCTAACCAAACTTGAAAACAACATTTTTTTTGTTCCAACGCGGAAATTGAACCCACTACCTCGGGATCGAGAGTGTAGCTCTGAAGCACTAGACAACGGAGGCGTTTTAATTCGCAATAATAAATCGCTTTTAAACTACTCTACACTACTTTGCAGCCGTACAGTTGGACGGCTGCAAAGATGCGAAGCGTCGCGACGTGTATTTTTCTATGCATTTTCTATGAAAATTATAACGCCTGTTTCTCTCACTATCTCAGATATTTTTTAAAAATGAAAATATATTGCATAAAAGAACCTACTTAAATTATTATCTGTATTCCAGATGTTGCAATAGGGTCACCCTGGGAAGATTCTGGAAGAGGAGCGGTTTACATTTATAAAGGCAGTCCTACGGGTCTGAAGTCACAATTCATACAAAGAATCACCGTGGCCGACGGATTAAGCTTTGGAATATCAATATCTAAAGCATACGATATCGATAATAACAACTGTAATGGTAAATATTTCAATTGATTAACGTATGTATTTTAAGTCCCCCTTAAATTTAACCTAAACGTAAACAAACCAAAAACACCGAAATTTTTTCAGTCTTTTTTTATTGAAGCATCATACTTCATTATCCAATACATTTGAAAACTAAACAATAATAAAATATATTGAAACATCGAATTAAAAACTTTCAGTTTAAAAATACGCTATTTTGACACTGACGAATATAGTCTGTGTATAAAGAGCAGTCACTATAACTTTGGGATATGATTATACTAACCTTTCTCATTCTAGAAATGTATTTTTTTTTGTAATTTTTTTTACAAATATTTCAAAAAAGAATATTTTTTTTTGCTTTATTGTTATTTTTGCGACAAAAAAATAAGAAATGGTGAAAAGTAAAAAAAAAATTTTTTAGTTACACCCTGTATAGTCTGTGGAGTCAGAGTCATAAACAATAATTATTGCCACTAGCCATAGACAGGTTTCTTTACGTTTGGATTAAAATTAAATAGTACGTACTATATTAGTTAGTATTATTATTACATTGGTAATGTTCCTGCTAAGCCTACAGTATACTATAACAGCTCCGTAAAAGTAACGTTATCGAATGATAATTGATTGAAAAGCAACAACGCCGATACAATTGACGTTCGATAACATTAATTACGGAGTGGTCCTGCTTGGCCTCAGAATGATCGAAATATTTCTATAAAGTACACGTGAAGAAATTAAGTAGTATAATACAAAAATTTTAAATATCTATGAGGATAGCACAATTTAAATTTAAAAATCTTTTTACGTATTATTTTATATTAAGTACCTTTTTAATATTATAAATAAGGTTTAAGAGGAAACACCACGAATTTTTTTCCATACAAAAATAGGGGTCATGGGGATTTCTATTTCCTCCCTGGATAACACCTCTAGAGTAACAATTTTTTTCCTGAGTATTTATGGATATTGTTTGTGCGTCCCTATTTTTTCCTTTTTTTTAAATAAATTAATTATTTAAAGAGATATGGACGTTTAAAAACCTAAAAAAAATGGCCAGACTCTCCGCTATGTTTAAATATCTAGGAAACAGATTTGACTACAATAAACAACAAAAGCAAAAAATAGGAACCTAGCTTAATTCTTTTTTCAGCTAATACAGAAAAAAATATTTAAATCGGATAAGTTTTAGAGGAGGAAACAGGAATCCCCTAAACGTCGATTTCTGGTACTTTTAATAGGTAATTTCAGTCCTAGTTGCAGTTGTCTCTATCGCGCTGGTGCTGGCTAGCTAAGGCACTGCGAGACAGCAATAGATTTTATAAATACCTATTTTGTATTTCTCTCAACCGTGGTGTTTCCTCTTAACTAGGTAATTTATATTTTCAGATCTAGCTGTAGGCGCTCACAAGTCACGAACCGTTTACATATTTCGTTGCATACCGACCATACATGTTGAGATCGCCATCAAAGTGCCTGACGCTATGAATCTAGCGGAAAATGTGTCCAATTTTACAGCATATTTCTGCGTAAAAGCGGCGAAGAGCAAAAGAATAACTAATGCTGCAGGTATCTATATAAAATATTCGGAGCCCTTTAAGACGTGGTATAAGAGCGACTCCCATACTGACTATAAGTTATAACTACAGGATGATTCACCGTTCCTATAATATAAAGCCGAATATAGAGTGAAGAGAAGGACGCGTAGAGCATTTTTTTTGGCACCTCATATAAATTACTTACCATAACACGAGAAATCCCGATTAAAGATCGTAACAGTCACAAAACAGATGAGTTTCAATCCTCGTAAGGTTAACGACCAGTGCGTTCGTGTGTATAGAATAACCTTCGAGCCCCAATAGTAAAATCCGGATGTCCTTTTTAGACGTTTGATTCTTTTTATTATTATTTTTTTGTAAAAATAAAGTCAAACAAATAATATATACCTATATTTTATGCTCTACGCTTCATTGTCTTCACATTATATTCTGCTTGCTGTATGATCCATGAATCATCTAATACATATAATTATAATGGTAGTCCCACCAATATTTTCATAATAAATTTATAAGACAACTAAATTATGCGCATCGCTATGTGCTTTTTATAACTATGCATATTTTATTTGTGACGTAGTGACGCCGCCAGGCTCGGTGCTATGAGTGTGAATACCATAATTACGTTATTCACTTAGAGCGCCGCGCGCGCAATTTAGTTGAAGTACCTAATACCTAAACTATAATACGACATTCACTGTTAAAATATAATATCTGATTCTATAGAAAACTAGTACGCCTTACTCTTCAAGCCCACCCAATGCAAACTCTACACCTGAGTCGTCATTTATCTCTTGATTATTTTCTTGACTGAAATTACATACTTGACTGTTTAGATTTAGTGGCATTTTGCAGATTATTCCAATTATTTTTTGAAAATATAAAATTTAAAATTTAAAACATTCGGCAAATAATAAAATCGCTAAAAATTTTAGAGTTACGAGCTACAATATTGATCGATCCGGAAGGTAATAGAGCGAGAGTAATTGAAGACTCGGAATACAATGTGACCATACATCCAGGAACTGAAAATTGTGAAGAACGAGTGGTGGAAGTGTTGGTAAGCCTCAGTCGCAACTGGACATAGTAGCAACTATATGAATTCACTAGAAAACATAACCGGTAGAGGACAGAAGTACAGTCGTCATAATATTAACTTTACTAGCTAATAATATGGCATCTCTCACGTTGAATTTAGTTTCTTTGCACCCGTTACTCGTAATAAAGTCTACATTTTTTATGACATACTTAAAATTCTAGGTATTTCTCTTTCAATTCACTAGTACAGGGAGCCTATTTTAAAATATTATGCACTCAAGAGAATCTTAAGTTTAGCTAACTTTGTTGTTGCGGTGCGTGCACTCTTTTTCTCGAGTGAGAAATACTCTTTCTCACTCTTTCTCTCAGTAGGTGTCTTGTCGCGAGTGAAAGACATTTTACGGTAGATTTGACCCGTTTTTAGAGTTCCATGCCCGAAGGGAAAAAGCGGAGCCCAATTAACCCAACCCTGAGTCCCAGTGTCTGTCACTACTCACCAGGCTGTATCTCAAGAACCGCGAGAATAAATAAAAGTTAAAATTGTCACAAATTATGTATTACTGTTGCTGCTATAACAACAAATATTAAAAACAAAATTAAATAAATATTCCCATACAACAAACGTAATTTTGCGTTTTGAACAGAACCCGTCGTGCGCAAATCCAATTTGCACTTGGCCGGTTTTATGGCATTAATATTATTTCAGTCAAAAAGTATGAAAGTATTTGCATAACCAACATTTCGGCATGATCTAAATTCATACACTTTATTTATATTACTGTACAATTTTTGTCCACTAGCGATTGTGTCATCTTACTAATCCGTCCACTTGCGAATCCGTCCAGTTGCTACTGTATCCATTTGCACCGGATTTCGTCTATATAAGATGTGATCAAGGTCATCTAATTCCAATATATTCTCTATCTCCTCAATCATCAAATTTTATTTGATGGTCCGTTCACTTAACTTTATCGCGTATGTGATTGACCTCTCGTTGTTCAACCTATCGAGATGCTTATCTCTGTACCCCAGAATAAAGAAAAGAAAAGGACTGAAATAGTCCAGAAAATCCGATAATATCCTTACGAAAGGGATATATTTATCTACTCATCGAAAAGGTTATATATAGGTAGGGATCGAATTATATTAATTTGCATATTTAAGCCACTTTCAGCGATACCTAATAGAAATAAAATAGAATACTTGACCTAAAATTTAGGTATTACATACCTTAGGTACATTTACTATATTATTCCGACTGTTTTTCTTAAAACTCACGGTCTGGGCCCTAATTCTCAGGCCTCGAACTTAGTTTTTACTATCGGTCTGTCCCGCTCATGCAAATGAGATTTAGCGCGCGTGCGAGCGGGATATACTAATATTCGGAACTAAGTTCGAGGCCTGAGAATCGCCGCCCAGGCTTGGACTATGTCGGTCCACAGAATGAATAATATCGTATAATATGATGTATTAATAGTTTTATTATTACAATGGGACGGCTTTCCCAGAAACTATAAGTGCTAAAATATCATCCAAGTTCAATTTTTTTACCGCGATTAATTTTACAGCCCATTGCTGATTTATCGAGGCCAATTACAATGAAGTTCAAAGTGGAATCCATCGAGACTTATGGTATGTGTGTATTTATGTACTAAACTGTGTTATATTTCTGAATAACATATAAAATTAATAACTCACTTCCATTTACACACACAGCATTGTACTCTCGCACCTTAATAAAATGTTGTAACTGATTTTTAACAATAAATAAATAAAAACTTGAATATCGATGGTCAGTCTGTTCCACTCGCACTCCTGACAAATCATGTATATACGAATGGAACAGACTGACAATCAAACCGATATTCGAAGGAGAAATTGGGAGAATCGGGGGCCAGCTACATTGATTGTTAACAAGCAGTGTAAACTGACCGGCTCTATGGTCGCAAAGATTAGATTATAAATTCGCTCGGCACTTTCCGAATGCAACGATTGAATATGCAACAAACAGATATACATATTCATACGTTTTATTCCGAATGAGAAACTAAATAAATAACTGTTTCATTCAATAACAAAATTTCTAGTGAACTCTACGAGCTTCCCGCATCACATAGCGAGGCTTTCGGACAAATCAATTCTACATTCGTCCTTTGATATTCAGCTGATGAGGGGATGCGGCGAGGACTTAATATGTAGGCCACTTTTACAAATGACCCTCAGCCCTTTGGACACGTAAGGACATATTTCTTTGAACTTGAATTACCAAACATCAAATTACCTTTTTGTGTACCTGCGTCATTCGGTATTTACTTATCTATTTGATTTTGTATAAGATTGTATTGATTACAACGTTTATGTTAAGTTTTTTTTTAAGTACGTCAATTTATACTTAATATTCTGACCTCGAAGGCATTCACCAAATCACCACATAATATACGATCGTAAAAGCATAAAAAGCCAGAATAAAATGTATAGAGATTCCTACCTATAATACGTCTCTTTTTAATTTAACCTAAAGGTAAATAAACCAAAAACACCGAAATATTTACATATTCACTGTGCACACTTATCGACACTTTCACCAGAATATTAAACAATCATACTTCATAATCCAATACATTTTATAACAAAAAATAAATAAAATATTTTTAAACATTAATTAATGACAAACTATCACAGTAAAAATTCGCCATTTTGACACTTTTGACTGTAGAATATAGTCTATATTCTTTACTGTAGAATATAGACTATGGATGCATAATCGTAAATAATAATAATCCTTGTATTGTATTCGCATCACTATTTCGTCTATGGTGGTGATATAGACGGGTTTTGTTTGCGTTTAGATTAAAATTAAGCGGGACGTACTATACTATTACTATTTTCCTTTAATACATGTCTAGGTATTCGAGTGTCAATTTGTCTATCATATAACATTGTTTCGTCTAGTATATTTTTTGCATTAAAGTGTGTTTTCAGCCCTTTCATTCCTGGCACGGATCAAAAGCTCGGCGTTAGGGTCACAGTAATCAACACAGAGGAACCGGCGTTCGATGCCAAAGTACAAATAAAACTGCCCGCGTCTATCAAACGGGAGCCGACCGACTGTTCGCTGGAGGGAAACGGTTCAGAAAAAAAATTAACGTGCACGCTACCGGCGCCGCTCTACAAAAACATTACCGTCGAGTGGGAAATTGAATTAGAGTTCACCCAGGAGACGGGAGAGGTACCGATATCCTGTACTATGTAGATGTTTCTCACTACTTTGGACGAGCAAAATGGAATCTGCGGGAACCGTCAAGTTTACTGACGTACAAAGTAGACTATGTGTCACTTCTACCATACCATAGTTCATCAAATTCCGTTCTGTAGTTTTTGTGTGAAAGAGTAACAAACATTCATGCGTCCACTTATACAAACTTTCGCATTTAGTATATTAGTGGACTAAGGCCATGTTTCACCAAGCAATGTTAAAGTTAACGCCATGTTGTGCCACGCCACGCCCTTATGCTAAGGATTTTATAGCTAGCTTTAGCTAACATAATATTACTAAGTTATAATGTTCGTAAAGTACTGTTCAATCACCAAAGTCAGCAAAATTCAGAAATCCACCATACGCAAGACAAATCAATATTATTTGTATGGTTTTATGACATAACAATTTTTTATTACGGTCAGCTCACACTGAGAGGCGATGCAAACTCTTGCAGTGAAACGTGTGCCTTGTTACTTGTAGAGTGTTAAAAAATTAAAAATAAAAAAAAACCTTTTATTTCCAAATGAAACTTTTTTTTCGGAACAAGATATTTTCGGAAAGTCAACGAAAAAAACAAGCTTCAGTAACGGTTCAACCCTGACCCGCCGAGAAGAACCGGCGTAAGAAACTCGCATAGGGCCATCTTTTAGCAAAAAGATGGAAAAATTATATTTTTTTAAAGTATATATATATTTATACATTGTAACTCAATCTATACATATTAATATTATAAAAGTTATAGTAAATAGGATTCATATAGTAAATAAATATAAGCAGCCATGGTTGGCCACCTTATTCCCAGTGTGTGCAATCATTAACAAAATCAGTTATCTTATAAAAAAAGCAGCATTTAATAATGGAAAAATTTTGAACGTTTTCTGGGATTTTTTCTGGGAACGTTTGATAGGCTTTTTTAAAAGATTTACTTACATTGCTAAGCATGATCATAGGTATATCGAGCTTGTGCTTATTTCTTACATATAATAAATTGTACAAGGTTAGAATTCCTTTTTTTTTACTTTTCTCATCAAAAGTCATATCTTAATTATTATTATACTTGCTATTTTATACAACAGGTATTCATTGAAGCCGTATTGGAAGAGCCGTTTTTCGATAGCGATGAAAAACATAAAGCAAATATCTCTATACCAATCACGCCAAAAGCTGACTTTTTGATTAGCGGGTAAGTTGTTAATTGTTTGTTTAAAATGGAGCATAAACATTAATTTAGGAACATACACATCTCTACTGAAAAATGTGTGGGCTTGCAGCAGATTAAACAAGCAATCAGCGAGCATTCATTCGAAATTTTCCAAGGCTTAGTAACTTAGCTTAGTAAAGTATTAACTAATAGCCTTGGAAAATGTCAATTCAAGACGCATACCAGATATAGGTTACCTAGTATACGTTTTCCAACCTAATATTATGGTACATTGCAAATAACGTGTAATAAATACATCATTATCAATAATATTATAATCTTTTTGATGATTATTACTATGGAAAAAAAGTCGCAAAGTCTTAATGATAATCCTGAAGTCAACAGATTAATTTTTGGATTTTCAGGAAAGCTCTGCCAAATGCGACTGTCACAATAAGTAGGGATAAACTTAAAGGAGGCGAAAATTTAACTTTTCTTCATTATTTCGAGGTAATTCGTCAGTAATATTTCTTTTGGGACCTCCAAAGGAAAATGTAATTTGTCAATGAAACAAAACAGACATTCATTTGTTTGTATATATGCCAGAGATTAGCGCCTCCGTGGTCTAGTGGTTCTGAGTTTCGCTCTCAACCCGGAGGTCGTGGGTTCGATTCCCGCATTGGAACAACAAAAATGTTGTTTTCAAGTTTGGTTAAGACAATGCAGGCCGATCACCTGATTGTCTGACAAGAAAGATGATCCATGCGTCGGATGGGCATGTAAAAAGTCGGTCCTGCGCCTGTTCTCTCGCCAGTCGTGTCGGTTTACCGACACACTGGGTTATGAGAGTAAAAGGAAGAGAGAGTCTTTGTGTATTGCGCACACACTTGGGCACTATAAAATAACTCCTGCGTAGCTAGCCTGGTTTCAATGAAATCGGCTACCGACACCGAAATCGGTGAGGAGAGCTATTATTATATGCCAGATATATTTGATTTTATTAAATGTACAGGAAAATTTTATTATGTAAAATAGTATGGGACGAGTACCTAACTAACTTCTTACGAGCAGTTAGCGCGTTAATAATTTAGTGAAATACCTAGTATCTACATGTTACATTATCCTTTTTGCATAAAAAAGGATAATATTATATTCTCCGTAAAATAACCATGCTCGAAATACAAAAACATTAAAAATATTTTGTTAAAAATCTAACAGTGATCGTTTATTTTTTTTAAGTAATTAGTGTAATAAATTATTATTAAATTACATTTTTTTCCGCAGGTAACAAATATAGGTCCTTCGGATTGGTTACATTTGCATGGAGAAGTATTACTGTCTGATAAGGTAAACTAGTTCATATTACAATACTTACTATAATAAGTATTATTATTGTCAGTTAGATATTTCTTTATCCCAAACGATGCATGGAATAAATACTAGCTAGATATCATAGATATCATTAATTTTCTTTCTAATAGGTGTATAAAATAACTTTTTATTTTACTAGGTAGGTATACCTAGTAAAATAAAAAGTTATTTTATATACTCAATTACAAAATTTTATTAACAATTAAATTTTATAATATATGCAATATGTAAATCGAAATAAATTTATTTATATACTAGAATACATCTAAGACTAGGTTGGTAATTACTTTTTTAATAATTATATAAGATAGCTTTGACAACACGTCAATTAGGTCCCATGAACTTGTGTACTAGACAACGGAAGCATATTTAATAGTTTAATACTATTAATAATTAAAGGAGAATGCCCACTCTCCATAGTGTCTCAGGCCCAATGTGGACATCAAAAAATCGCATTAAAAATGAGTGTTCTACAATGTTAATAGTATTAGATATCTGGGAAAAAAACTTAAAATGCCGCCATTATTGTAGAAATATTTTTTTTTTACTTTTTGTCTATTTTATTTTCAAGGCCTTTTCCGACTTTAAGAATTTATAATAGTAAGATATAATAAGATAGCCCTTGTTGTAGTGCAAGAATTTCAGTTATTGCTACCCAGCAATTGTGGCAAACAAGATTATCGCCTGACACCTAAAACATATTAACATTAATGATAAATATTTTCAAACGTAAAAGATTTAACGATTAAACCATAATGAAAGAAATAATATAAACATTTTATTATAATATTATGATTACCTGCTGCCGTGCAACCCACTGCTGTATGACACTTAATTCTTTGGGCTCTAAAATACGGTTCTCGGTAACATTATTACCACAACATAATATACAATGTTCTTCAGACATTTTGGTATGCACAATCAAATAGCGTAATCCTTTAATCCAGGGCTAAGATCGTAGAAGGAGAGAACAAAACTAGTAAAACAATGCCAAAGTCGTACGTGAAAAGCCGAAACAAGTTCAGGCGAGAAAGCCAGATAGCGGTGAAAAAAATCGAAAACAAAACAAAACGCATCTTTTAGCAACAAGCGAACGGTCGAGATCATTCGTTTGAAAAATGACATTTCAGTCATCAGTGTTGCCGCTTGTCGCAAAAAAATGAAATCAATAAATCGATTACGTAAAAAATAATCGATATAATATGACTTTTTATTAATCTTTATCGTTTATAGTAACAAACGTAAACATTGGTTTTAAGATAAATGTTTTTTTTTTTCATTAATTCTTTACCGAATTACCAACAGTGACCCGTTATTTGTATTTTACATGAGTTTATTTTATTTGTTTATAAATCGATATTCGGATTGATTGATTAGAGTTTTATCATCGGGTAACATTTCACCTCAACGTTCTAACTAGGTTCCAAATAATCCAATAAAATTCCTTTTTTTATTGGAACATTACTGATTATAGTGGCGGTTATTTGAATGTTATCAAAAATCATGTCTCTTTATGGTACATTTCTGGAGAAATTAAGTCTTCTTAAGACGGCTGTCCGCTCTGGGCCTGAAATGGGCTTTCTCCTTTAATATTTATTCAGGAAACAAAAACTCTGGCTTTGAGCACCGACACCCTCTACCATTTGATATAACGTTGATATAACCGTGAAAAAAAACCTATTTCGTACTTACATTCAGCCAAGTATGTTCTACAATGTAATTAAATTAAACATGTTAATTGTTTTAGGTCCATCTATCCACTCCCATCGGAGAGTGTACTAACAAAACTAACCTGCATTGTATCTGGGAAGTGCCTGCCAAAACGTCAATACCTTTGAAGCTGCCATTACGAATCAACTTTGAAGAACAGGGTAATGTTAACCAAACATGAATAAGTAATTTTTTTATAAAAAAATCAATAGGTTACTATTGATTTTTTGTTAAACTTAACGTCTAATGTCGTCCTACTATAGTAATTATTATGCACGTATAATTAAAATACATAAGATATTATTTATTATTGTTAGGTATTAATAATAGTCTATTCTATAAAGAGAGATCTTCATAATATTTTGAATCCTTAGGGCCGATTTTTCAATCGTCAGATAACCCCCATCTAGGGAATAAACATGTGACTTTGACAGATTTTGTATGGAACAAATGTCAAAGTCACATGTCCATTCACCAGATAAAAGTTATCCGACGATTGAAAAATCGACCCTTAGAATAAAAAAAGTACTAATTAGTTTTTTATTTATAGCTCAACTCTTCGCTGAAAGTTCGGAACATAACATAACTACCAGTTTATTACTTTTCCATGAAGGCAAAATCTTGTAAGTTCCTTTTTTTATAATTAATAGCTGTTCCTGTGTCTTTTACGTAGTGAGTATATATATTTCGTTAGCACAAAAAGTAGCCAAAAGGTAATAAATATCGTATTAATGCGAAAAGCGACTAACCGTAAATATATATTACTTATACGGAATGTAAAAAGAACGGTCACTACAACTTTGGGATACGAATTATGATTACCTTTTCTCATTCTAGATTTTTTTAAGTTTCGTCAAAAACTAAGAAAAAAGTTTTTACAAATTGTATAATATGTTTATTTAATCGCAAGAATAACAAAAAAGCAAAAATAAAATATATTTCTTGAATGTGATAGTATAAGTTATAGTGGATGTTCTTTTTACATTCTGTACTGCATAATAATTAACAAATTCAGTAACATTCCTATGCATATTTTGATAATAAAAACATTTTTAACACATTCTTACCTAGGTACCTTCAATATCTTGACTTTTATTACTCACGAGTTGCAATGTTATTTATGAGATATTTTTTATGTATTTTCAGAAATAATACGATTGTAACAACGTTGGTCCTAGAGCCATTAGCACCGATATGGCCTATCATAGTGGGTTGCATGTCTGGCTTGATTTTGTTGGCAGTTATTATCATCATATTACATCAAGTGAGTATCATCATTTCAGCTATAACGGCCACTAGGTAGAGGCTTATAAGCCTCCCCCAAAGGATTTCATTGTAAGTTGCAAGTAAGTATTGCTACATACAGTGTGTAAAAAGAACAGTCACTATTAATTTGAGATACGATTATACTACCTTTCCACATTTTGATAAATGTATTTTTTTTATTAATTTTTTTGTCAAAAAAACAAAACAATTTTTTTTCTCTCTTTTTACTATTTCTTATTTTTTTGTCTCAAGAGTAACGAAAAAGAATTTTTTTTTATTTATTATTTTGAAAAAAAAAATACATTTCTAGATTGAGAAAAGGTAAAATAATCATATTCCAAAGTTATATAGTGACTGTTCTTTTTACACCCGTTATAAATAATAATTAATGACAATAGAAATACCACACGGGTAACAAGGTACACTCGTTGACGTAGTGGAATAGTGGAAAAAAGGGAAAAGTTCAAAAGTAGCATTGTCCGCCAGATCTGTCGGCGACTCCACTACAAAATTTGTTTTTTATACATTTACATAAAGATAATGAGGAGGTTGAAAAAAAAGAGTTAATGAATTACATGTTTTTTAAAGTTACAAAAAAGTTGGAATACTTTTTACATAATTTCTGTTAAAACCCAACATAATAATTATTATCGGGCCTACAAAAAGTAAGTGGGTGGGCACTGGGCAGCCTTTTACATAGTAATAAGTACATTGATTTGGTCGTATCGAATTTTTTTTACGTTCAGAGCAAACCGTACCGTACCGTAATCGTACCTGAACACAATATAGCGCTAAATTTATTGCATTATTTAGTAGGTACGCTTATTATATTTTTTGTTGCAAAATTAAAACTTATTATTGATTGTTATATTCGGGCACTGCGATTGAACCTAATTAAAAGTTGTGTATATACGTGTATATTTTTTGTTTATTTTCTGTGATAACTTTGAACTGATTTTGTGTATTTAGGTCAGGTTACGTCTGATATCAAATTTAATTTGCTTCTAATAATAAATTTGAATTTTGTTTCTGTATAACTTTTACGTTAGCTAAATGTGACAAGTGTGTGGGGTGACGAAAAAAGAATAATAATAATAGCTCACCGATTTACGTAGTCGTCGTCGGTAGCCGATTTCATTGAAACCAGGCCAGCTACGAAGGAGTTCTTTTATAGTGCCCAAGTGTGTGCGCAATACACAAAGACACTCTCTCTTCCTGTTACTCTCATAACCCAGTGGGACGGTAAACCGACACGAATGGCGAGAGAATAAGCGCAGGGCAGCAACATTTTCGCGAATTTTATATTTTTATATTTTATAATACGGGATGGCGACCGTAGTTATAATATAATATTTAAATTATTATATTATAACTACGGTCGCCATCCCGTTTGCCAAGCATAGGCAACTACTCCCAATGAAATGCCTTGAAAAGCTTAATTTAATGGACGTCATAGTCGAGACGACGAAATGTAAAAAACATTAAATCAATGTTAATATTAGAATATGTAATATGTGGTTGTGTGTTTGTTATGCCTGTAATAACTCGAGTAATAATTGAAGGATAATTTTAATTTCCAGTGTGGTTTCTTCTCCCGGAAACGGTATAAGAACGAAATGAACGACACGCAGGAAGAACTAATCCAACCAGAAGAAGCTGAACCTACGCCCAGTGGCAGCACCGATAGTGCTCATGATTTCGGTGAATTGGACATTAATCATTCCACAGAAATACTTCTAGATGATTCTGATTAGAATTCTAAATATAGATAAAAAACGAGTACCACTAGTATTTTTGCCTATGTAAGAAAATAAAAAAATATTTAAAGTAGATGAAAATAATTTATTTTAAGTGGTTTTTGTCATAAAGCAAGATCCGCGTACGTATTAACTAATTAAAACAACGTAATTTAATACTGTTTTCTACCGTTAGTAAAACAATACCTAGAAATGACAAAAAATATATATTTTACTAAAACGAGGCCTTTTATTATATAACCTTACATATTTAAACTGTGTGTACTAGTGAATTTTTTCGCAATACGCATACATTCCAATTTTTTTACTACTAGTTATTTTTATGCTGATATAAATACAACTTTTCATTACATAAAACATAGAAATAAATGATGAACGTAGAATGCATTTCACATATCATTCACACACTCACACATACGCTAGCGACACAGAAATGTCTACAATACGTCACTAGTGATGTCATCATAATCAATTACGTCATTCTCCCAGTCGCACAATATACCCGCCATATAGCTATTTTTATCAGTTTAACAATATACAATATTGTTTGTTGTAGTCCTCACAAGACTCCAAGCGTGAAGGATTTGTACGCATCTGTACGTAATTTTCTTATGTAAAAAAAAACAAGTAACGATATTTGTAAGTACAAATAGTAGTGGTTGTAAGTACGAATTTGCTTAATATAATCATTTCAATTCTAAACTATAATGTTACTATATATTTTGTAAGAATTAAAACGAAACCGAACCGTATAATATATAAACATATAATATCAATTCCAACTTATGGATTGTATGTATGCAAACTGTACTAATAGCCAGTAGCGATCAACCTGGCGATGTCAAATCCCATACTTTCAGTTTCCGAACTTTGTCCTAATTATCAATAAATAAATAAGCAACAAATAATAGCAACTTTTATGTCTATAAAGGTGTACTGAGGTACACTTTTATAGACGTAGGTACCTAACGTGTGCTACATCTGAATAATATGTTTTGTTTATGGGGTACAAACATAGCATGTATATTGTGTCTACGTCAACGGTCTTTTTTAGGTCATTTTCCCTTGATATAAGGTGATATTATAACCTAACCCAAAACACTGAAAACTGTTTTTGGGTAAACACATCTTTATGTGCCAATATGACCTTTTTTTTTTTTTACGCCGAGAAAATGACATTACGCATCCCGCGGTAGATGGGGACTTACCGCGGGTATGTGGGACTCGCTGCGTCCGAAGAGATGGTGAACTGGACGCAGCCCCTACCCACTAAAAACTCGGCGATGCTCCGTCACTACCGCCATTGACGGAGCCGCGGGGACACTATATTACATACATCCGCGACTTCGTCGACGTCCGCCGGACTTCTACCAGGCTCGTCTTGGGGGTCATACAACTAGCCCCTAGACCGAACAGAGGCCCCGCTGGGGATTTCCTAGGCCATCCTGTCGTTGTTTTCAATGCGCTGAAATATAATATTGCGCATCGCTACCGGCTCGGGGACTCGGTGCAATGGACGGTGGCGTCCCCACACCACCGCCCTGAGTTCCCTGCTAAGGTGGAACGTTGCGGTCATCGTGGTTGATGACCGCACGTCTTCGCCTCGGCCTTCGTCGGGGGTCGAGCGTATCCTGCTCTCTTCTGCGCTCGGCCTCCTCTTTGGTAGAGACCACATGTCGTGCGAAGGTCTCTACCGCTTGCCACTTCAGTTTACTCTCCAGTAATGCATGGAATATAGCTGGGAGTGTGAGGTCCTCTCCGAGTACATTTGTTAAAGCCGTACGTTGGGTGTCCCATGCGGGACAAGTCCTGACTGTGTGTTCAGCCGTGTCGCATGCGTCATTGCAATGATGACAGGCCGTTGTCTCCTCTCTTTTAACTATATCACACAGGTACCGCCCAAAGCAACCGTGCCCGGTAAGCACCTGTGTGAGATGGAAGGAAAGCGCGCCGGTCTTCCTGTTGACCCATTCGGTGATAACGGGTCGAATGGCCGTCAGCAGGTCTACACTAACCTGCGGCTCCCCTAGTCTCTCCGTCCATTGTTCGAGCGCTCGTTCTCTGGCGCTGTTCTTCCACCCCCGGATGATGTCGGGCGATGGATTATGTCCTTCTGTTCTTTGTGTCTGGCAGCGCCAGTACACTTCGGCCAGTGATACAGCCTCCAAATCCCAGGGCACACTGCCCGCCAACGCGCACGCTGCATCTTTGGATACGGTGCGGTATCCGCGCACCGTTCGTATGGCCAGGATTCTTTGTAGTCTCCCGAGAACCATTCGGCATTGGGGCTTTAGGTTTTCTACCCAGATTGGTGCGCCGTACATCACCATGGACTGTATGACACCCAGGTAAAGACGGCGACAACCTAAGCTTGGACCTCCAAGGTTCGGGAGGAGCCTTGCTAACGCTCCAGCAGCTTTCGTAGCCTTCTCAGACAACCGTCGGAAATGATCCTTGAAAGACCAGCGACTGTCTAACACCAGGCCGAGGTATGTCATAGTTGGTTTGACATCTATTCTCGTACCACCCACCACTATGTTCGCGCCAGGTGGGGGTGGGTCCCTTGATCCATGAAAAATTATGGCCTCCGACTTCTCTAGGGCCACCGTTAGGCCCAATGCACGGATTCGATGAACGACTTGTGCTACCAAAGCCGTTGCGCGTACTACCGCTTCTCTGTGAGTGTGTCCACGTGCGATAGCTAATGTGTTGTCGGCATAACATACAACGTCTGTTTTGGAAATAAAGGCACCACGGAGCACCCAGTCATATCCGATGTCCCACAGGAGTGGCCCAAGTGCCGACCCCTGCGGGACACCGCATACAACTTCCTGTTCCTCCCATCCATTCTGCGTCGGGTATTGCACAGAGCGAGCGGAGAGGTAGTCTCCGATTACGTCACGCAAATATTTTGGGACGCCGTGGTATCTTAAGCCCTCTTTAATTGTCGCCCAGGGTAGGGAGTTAAAGGCGTTACAGATGTCTAACGATACCGCCAGAACTACCCCACCCCGAGGCACGACCTCTTCAATTATGTCGCGTAAGTGTGCGATTGCCCCAATCGTCGACCGACCCGCGCGAAAACCAAACTGATTGCGACTTAGATTCGGCCCGACGTGATCAAGATGTCGAGTGATACGCGTCACGACCACCCTCTCTAAGATTTTACAGACCTCATCTAAAAGTACGATGGGTCTACAAGCTGACGGCTGTTCTATTGGTCGTCCGTTCTTCCTTAGGAGAACCAATTTGCCAGTTTTCCAGCGGCGGGGTACTCTTCCCTGAACCAGACAACTGGTCAAAAGGGAGAGTACTCGTGTCTCCATATGCTTCATGGCCAGAACCCAGACACGTCCAGGCACTCCATCTAGACCAGGGGCCGTGTTTTTTACGCCCATCTTAATTACGGCTGCCGCAAGTTCCGCAGACGTTACTGGCGGCACTATCTCATCTTCGTCTAGGTTATCCTCTTGCGGGGCCATTGTAGGTGGAGACCAGTCGGCCCTGGATGGGAATAGAGTCGACACGACAGTTCGGCGCAACTCTGGGTCGAGATTCTGGGTTAGAGGCAGAGAGGCAGGACGAAGCTTTTGCCTCACCCATTTATAAGGTCTACCCCATGGATCTTGCTCCAGAGTCGCGAGCCACTCTTCCCAGGCTTGGGTTTTGGCAAGCCTTATACTGTCTCGCAAAGCGTGGCGTGCTGTACGGTAGGCTTGGTATATATTGTCCTCCTCGCCCTGGTCTTTATTCCGTCTTCTCCTGTATCTGGTGAAACGACGGCGGGCCACCACACATTCCTGCCGAAGTCTCCGGATTTCAGGGCGCCACCAGTATATCAGGCGACGCGGTACGTCAGGCCCAATGCGAGGCATTGAGGCATCACAAACGTTCTGCATTGCCGCGTTTAGCCAGTCTGCACACTCTTCAACATCTTGTGAAGGAAGAGGAGCCCAAGAAGCAACAATCGCGGCCTCTAATAGCAAATCTTTGTCTAGTCTCCCCAGTGACCACTTTGGACCAGCACGAGGTAATGTGGTGCGGACCGGCTCCAACCTGTGACTGTGAGCGACTACGTCAAAACGTATGTATCTGTGGTCTGAAAGTGTTTCCACACTCTCCACCACCTGCCACTCTATGATACGCTGCGCAAGACTCGGGCTGGCCAGAGTCAGGTCGACAATTGACTCGCCATTGTGTCGGACACAGGTGCTGGTGGCACCTCGATTGACCAGCACGAGTCCTGCAGACATCATCCAATCGGCAACAGCGCGACCCCTAGCGTTCGTCACCGGAGAGCCCCAGAGCATTGATTTCGCGTTGAAGTCTCCGGCAACAATTACAGGACAGTTCGCTCCACCTATGACTGCCGTAAGTCTCAAAAGAAATGCCTCAAATTCGGCTAGTGGCCTATTAGGGGAGAAATAAACACCTACTATAGTAAATGCCCCTATATTGACAGCAACGAAACCATGGCCCCTAGTCGTACTTTCCGAAGCCGGAGGCAGAATTTTGGGACCAAAGACCAAGCAGACCAATGAATCCGCGTCTCCAACCCAGTCAGTCCTAGGAAGGATACGGTATGGCTCCGACACGACGGCGAAATCGATCGACCACTGCATCATAGACAGAACCAGAAGGTCTTGTGCCTGCGCGCAATGGTTTAGATTTCCCTGCAAGAACCGATGGGGCGCCGTTATTGTGCATCCATTGGGGCCTCTCTAACTCCAGTATCCGCCGTAGATGTGGCAGGAATCTGAGGCGTATAGCTCTTTTTAGAGCTCTTCGTTTTCGGATCCGACTTTCCACACGTGTTGCTTCCGACACTGTGGTTCGCTGGTTTTCCCTTTTCTGCACATAAGGCGCAATGAGGCGCATTTTTGCACTGTGCAGAGGAGTGGCCTGGTTGACCGCATCGGAAACACAACTCACCGCGGTCGTTCTCACAGGTACATGTCGCCCGCGTGTGCCCTGTCTCATGGCAGCGGTAACACCGCATCGGGCGCGCTGACAAAAGTGTCACGCGCACTACTGTCCACCCAATGCACACCTTAGTATTTGGAGACGTAATCCTCTTGGCCGCTTCAACAGGGCATTTAAACCATACGGTGCCACGTCCTTTCCAATCACGGTTAATCTCTCCGACCTTTATGTCGCTAGATAAGCAGTTGCCCGTCCTTGCGACAGCCTCCGCGATTTCGGTTATACTGGCGGAGTCGTCCAGTCCAGTCATTCGTAGCTCGACGCATTTTTGGGGTCGGGAAACGCGCACATTTTCTTCCCCCAGGACTTCCCTCAATTTATTGGCTAAGGCGTCGGCCTTCTCTTTATGAGCGTCACCAGAGACCTCGTATATACGAGCCCCAGTGACAGCCAACCTGTGCTTAACTCCCGGGATGTCTAAGGCAGCCAGGTCAACACGCTTTTTAGCCTCATCCATCACGTCCTTGTAATTCATGCCACGCTGCGGTTTTGGGGGGGCGTAGTTTCCTCTTTCTGTTTTTCTTCTTTTTCCCTGGCGCTAGGTCCGTCTTCTCATTTTCTACTACTTTCTTCCGCGCTTTCATTTTCACTACCCTCGACCATTCTTCCGTGGGAGGGGATCTCGTGGCTGTCACTGGTTCAGAATCGTTTCGCCTTGCACTTGCCGCTTCAGCAGCAGCTGCATTCTGGCGAGTCTTTCTCTTCTTTTTTTGACTTGGACCCGGATTAGTCGGTGGCATTAATGTGGTAACCGCCGGCGTCGACTCGGGTCGTCTTCTATTTTCCTTCTGTGACAGCCCTGCAGATGTTGTCGCAGGAGTCACTCCCTCTCTTTTCTTGTCCGCCGCAAGTGACGGGCGTAATCGAGGTTCCGGTAGAAGCCGGGCCTCTAAGCATTCCAGTCGAGCATCCATTCTGGCGCACGTGACTGTTACTGCTTCTTGTACGGCTCGCTGTAGAAGCTCTTCCACATTCAGCTCCCTAATGCAGGAAACTGTCTGTGGCAGGGCCGTCAACTGACGAGAATTTGCAAGTTCGCGTCTCATTTCCGCTAATTCTTTTCTCACTTCGGAGAGCTCCTTTATGAGGTTAGCATTCGCTACTTCTAGTGCTCTTATTTCATCCGTATAAATATTGCTAAATTTTCCGTCAGATGTGGTGGAGCATTCCGACAACCGAAGACTACACGTCGTCAGAACCCTCTTGGCCTCTTCTGTCGCTTCCATCTCTGCTCTGGCCGCTTGCAGTTCTCGCTCGGCCAATGCCTCCTTCCTTGCCTTATGCTTACCGACGTATTCTCCGGTAGTTGGTGGTCTGCCTCTACCGCGTTTGGTTGTAGCTAGACCGCCCAACTTAGCTGTGTCCTCATCCGGTTGACTTCTTGGCCTTTTGCGCAGGAATATGTCACGCTGAGTCTTTGTCGTTGGACGTGGTGCGGTGCTGTCGTTACCGCTAACATAAGATGTTGCTCCTTTGCCTGCTACTTTGTGGAAGAACCCACTCGAGTGATCGGATGCAGGCGATGTTGCCCGCGATACCCTCTCCTCATCCTCACTTGCCGTCATAATTTCCAAATCGTCGTGCCTTTCAGTGTCCGAAGTTACATTGCCAAAGTCATTGTCCTTCTCATCCAAAGCAATAGATGCCCCCCGAGTATACATGGAGCGATCCCCCACCGAAGTGGGAGTGTGGGATTCCCTCGCAAGAGGACCCACCCTGGGAATATTATCCTTATTGCCTGTATCCATAGTTGATCTTTTAGGGCAGATTCTGGCCCACATCCTCGTTGCGCAGCCACCCGCTCGCCATGCACCCCATCGCCGGACGTTAACAACTTAGGTTGGGGACCCACAGGTCCATCCATCGCATCAAGCGCACACAGAATTTCACAACCAGACACACAAAAAAAGGTAAAGAAGAAAATAACGAAAAATGAAAGACAGTTAAAGGTGAAAGATAACGGTGGTGAAAAGATAGAGGAAATAAAATAAATTATAGCAAAACAAGACATTTATGTAAAAAGATGGGGAAAAGACAGTGAAGAAAGAGATAGTGCCAGCCTTCAGCCGCGTAGGTACCTCACCCCGTGGAAAGAGCGGAATGGCGCACCCAAACGTTGCCCAGGACCACGAACTAGGACGAACTGGCTGAGCCCCGATGTGCCAATATGACCTAGTGACAACGAATAAAATAATAACAATAATTTTCTTATCCGTAAAATAGATATATGGATAAGAAAATTATTGCTCTTAGTTTATTTGTTTATAAAATAGATTTAAATATTACACTATTGTTGCTTTTTTAAATAATAAATATTGTGTTGTTACAATATAATATTATTGTAATTTTCAAATTAAACAATCTTCTTCATCTTCTTCTATTCTATCTTATATCTTCTTCTTATCTTATATATAAAAATGAATTGCTGTTCGTTAGTCTCGCTAAAACTCGAGAACGGCTGAACGGATTCGGCTATTTTTGGTCTTGAATTCAGATAGTCTTCTTATATATAAAAATGAATTGCTGTTCGTTAGTCTCGCTAAAACTCGAGAACGGCTGAACTGATCCAGCTATTTTTGGTCTTGAATTCATAATATATTTTAGCATTAAAAAGAAATATTTTTTATTTAGTTTCTTTAACGTGAACATAAAATATTTTTAATTTATTTCCCTTTATTTGTATGCTTAATTTTATCATCATTTTCCTTGAGTTACTCTACATTTCATACCTGCCTCTCTGAAACTACTTCAATTACTACAGTAGTAATAGTAGTAGTTTCAGAGATGCAATCAGTACTACTGATGAGGTTAGACTGTTATACTGCTTTCAATAACACTAGTTTAACTTTAGCAGTAAATAGTAAACTGTCTGCGTTCATATTATTTTTGAACTTATCGAGAACCGTCAATATTCACAGTTAAAATCACGCTTGGCCGGTTGTGTATAGATGATTATTTTTATATTTTATGAATTCATATATAATGAGGGTTTTTTCATGTGTCTGGATGTATTAGAATTAACATATCACACAGAACGCACGTGTTTGTAACATTTCCAGTAAAATTTGTAAGTTCGTCCACTGGGACATAGTATTTGAAGTCAAAATGAGTGGAAGTGTTGCGGAGTTTTATGATGGAAAATCAATTTTTATATGTGGTTCCTCGGGATTCATTGGAAAGGTTTGTACTTACTACTAATTATTAAGTATGTTTAGCCTTCGTTGTCTTTGCCTCTGATGATTCGTACAGTACTTATCACGTTCTACGTTATATCAGGATACTACTGATAGTTTTTGCGAACAGACGAGTATATATAATATTAAAATAATGTAATGACCTTAAAAAAGAAACTTTAAGATGCCGTTGCTTTTAAAGGTAAAAGATGTTTTGTATTTTAAACCTGAAAAATACGTATATGATGCGGAATCTGAACCCAGGGTTCTACTATGCTGTAAATTTACAGCACAGTAGAACCCTACTATAAAGTTTTCAATGTTTCTGGGTCATGGATGTGTATTAAATTTGTGTATTAATATAATAAAAATCTTAAATTTGTGTATAATATAAAAGTATTAAATATATATTTCCGTTGTCTGGTACCTGTAACACAAGTTCTTCGGAAACTTAGCACAGGACCAGATTGACGTGGTGTGAAGCGTCTATAAATATTATTATTATTAATATTATATTTTTATTACAGGTGCTTCTGGAGAAACTGCTATACAGTTGCCCAGGAATAAAAAACGTTTATATTCTAATAAGGGACAAGAAAGCAGATTTTTTGGAAAGAATGAAGGCTTTTCTAGACAAACCGGTGGGCTTCTTGATTATACATAAAACTATCCATAGAGTTCTAAACAAGCAATAATGAACACTTTTCTTATTCTAAAAGTTCTTATGTCGTTATAAACACTTATCATTCTCATGCCTTCTGAGCTTTGTTAGCTGAGAAATATATGTACTAGCGTACTAGGTACCTAAATAAAATAGCACAGAAGAAATTATCTAGCATTACATAATCTATACTTCTATACTAATATTATAAAGAGGTAACATTTGATTGTTTGTTTGTTTGTTTGTTTGAATGGAATAGGCTCTGAAACCAATGAACCAATATGAAAAATTCTTTCGCCGTTGGAAAGCTACATTCCTAGCGCTGAACATAGGCTATATTATATTTTCAACAAAAATAGGGTTCCTTACTAAAACCCCAAAAATGTAGCCCTAAGTGTAAAAAACCAACCTTAAAAATTTCTTACATCGTGTGCGCTTTGACAACGGCTTGACCGATTTCGCAATTTTTTTTACACTATGTTCGTTATTGTCATGAAAAGGTTATCATGTAAGAAAATGTTAATAAATTAAGCAGAAAATTAGAAAAAAGAAGAAAATATACGTATTGGTCACACGGGGTTTGAAGTTTGAACCTGGACTCGATCGATTCACGTCGTTGCCAGTCTATATGACACGGGTGTCATGGTAACAACATTGTTTACAAATGGAAAATATAAATTATAAAATGCTATAAATAACGTATTTACATAAGCTTAAACTATTAGATTCATAAAACTATTCGGATTAACAAAAATATTAATCCAAATAGTTTAAGCTGATATAAATACGGTATTTATATCATTTCATAATTTTTGTTTTCCATTTGTAAACAATGGTGTTACCATGACAACCATTAGACGTTATAGACGTTAAACTGCGTTTCTATTGACGCGGAGCGAGGCGGACAGGAGCTTGCAGTACCCGAATTGACCAATCACTATGCTCGAAATCTCAGCTCCACTCCGCTTGGTCACCACTAAGTTCCCATGCGCCCCGCTCCGCGTCAGAGGAAACGCAGCCTTATAGACGGGCCAAGATCGGGGAGGTTTTCCAAATCTATACATCTTTACAAATAAATAAAATTGACGTGTCAGTTTGTAACTTTCAATTAGCAACGTTTTTCTAAATGCATATGACATTTTAAACGTTATCTTCTTCTTTTTTTTTTGGCATTGGCAACGATATATCTACTGAAAACGAAAATGCAATTTATAAAAAAATGTCTGTCTGTCTGTCAGCGTGTCTCTTTGCTCCGGCTAATCTCTGGAACGGCTGGACCGATTTTAACGAGACTTTCACTGGTAGATAGCTAAAGTTATAAGGATTAATTTAGGCTACTTTTCATCATCATCATCATCGTCATCTAACTAATGATCACCGAATCGGCTGGACCGACTGTGACGGGAGCATTCACCAGGCGTTAGCTTATGTTAGTAGGATAATATAGATAAGCTTATGTCGTGTTAGTTAAATTATTTATAACTCAAGAACGGCTTTATCGATATGGCTGAAAATTGGTGAGGAAGTAGCTTAGTAGCAAGTAGACGGACATAGGATACAATTTATTCCATTCGACAGCGTTTCCGTGAACGTTGCGGGTTCTGCGTTAGGGTTCCGCGTTGTGGGTTCCGCGTTGCGTGTTCCGGGTTCCCGCGTTGCGGGTTCCGGGTTCCCGCATTGCGGTTTCCGCGTGTCGGGTTCCGGGTTCCCGCGTTGCGGGTTCCGGGTTCCCGCGTTGCGGGTTCCGGGTTCCCGCGTAGCGGATTCGGCGTGCCGTTTCCGCGTTGCGGGTTCCGCGTTGTAGGTTCCGCGTTTCCGGTCCCGCGTTGTTTTTTTTAGTTGAATTTCATCATAAACTGTTTTTATGCTCAACGAAGTGGGCAAGGGTCAGCTAGTATTATAATATGTATAAATCTAAAAATATGCTAAATTAATTTCTCAGTAAGCGATTTTTTAGATCTTTGATAGGCTGAAAAAGGAAAACCCACTGGCGTTAGACAAAATCATACCCATCAAAGGAGACCTTACAGTGAGGAATATGGGTCTGGCTTCTGAGGATGAAAAACTTTTGATAGATAAGGTAAGTGGTTTATTAGGTATGGATAGGTCTCATTTTTATAGAATTTACATATTAGTTGATTTAAAAAAAAAAAAATTAAGAGCCGTTTATGACAATATAATTGATTTTTTGTTCTGTATTAGATTTGACTGAAACTGAATTTAAAATAATAATAATAAGTAGTCGGTCACACATAAGAGTGGGTGGGGAATAGAACATATTCCTACAACTATACGATTTGCTGTGACTAGTGTCACGTTTGCGCTGAAGGCAAATGTTCTATTTACGGTATTGCTCCAGCCTCAGTATATTGTGCCTCACTCGTAGCGTAGGATTTAATGCGTGTAGAAATGTAACCGCTTTATTAGAAGTCTTAAATAAAGCGGTCAAATTTGAAGCCATACTGAATTAGGATAGTGTCACGCTTCAGGTTCATTCCCCAACGTTTCGGCTACATTCCAGCAGTCCTCGTAACGGAAAATAGTCGTAACATTGAAAAAAAAAATTTCCCAAAACATAAGAAATCTCTTCTAAATCTTAACTTAGTGTTGTTCCTTATGATCCTAACTTACAGTATCGATGCAGGTATCAATAGTTATACATTTGGCAGCTACAATACGCTTCAATCAGCCGATAGACTCGATGTTCAACGTCAATGTGGGCGGCACGGAGCGGCTTCTCAGCCTGTGCAAACGTATGAACAACATACAGGTACGTCACGTTATTGCACAGGTTTTAATTGACCCATATATAGACCAAAGTCCAGCTTACTTGTTATACGAGTCGATAATACTTTAATCTCATAAAAACAAAATGGTCGTTATAAAGCTTTAATAACCTGATACGCGAAACGAGGGATGTTATGTGTTTAACATCATGTATGTGAATATGGCATCCTCGAAAGCCCGATTTTGATGCGGGTTTATGTGCTCAAGACGATCTTGACTATAACTCATCATTATATTCAGCTATTGCTAACAATGCTGGGGGCTACTTAAAATGTTGTTAAATCTACATAGTAACTCACAAGAACTTAATCCCTACTTCGTGTGCCATAAGTTAGCCTATGAGGTACATACCCGGTCTATTGGGGGAACACGTTACTGTATTATTTTTAGAAGGTTATTTAATAAGGTTAAAACGATAAACGATTACAGAAATTCGTGTACGTCTCCACGGCATACTCGAACGCGGAGCACAAAGTCATTCAGGAGGAAATATACCCAGCGCCCGTATCGTTCAACGAAATGAAGAAACTGATCATTAACGGCCTGAGCGAAAGTCAGACTTATAAACTTTTGAGTAAGTACTTCTTACCAAACTAACGATGTGAAGGTGGAAAAGGGGATATGATATACAAGATATTGTGTGAACTCTGATTCATATTAAGGACCGGATTCTCATGTTCAACATTCGAATTGTAAAAATACAAATCTGACTGACATTTGCTCGATTGAATTCGATTGTAAAGTACGTTGTAAAAAAGCTTTCATTTTTAAATATTTTTTAAAAGTGACCTCAGTGAATCCATACCATAATTCGTTACTGACATTGCTACTGATGTTGCTGAGACAGAAAGTAGATAACTAGAAAAACTTTACAATAATTGATTATTGTTATCTATTGATTTAGAAATTTTAAAGCTCCATTTTACTCCCAAAGACTTGAGACTCGACGACTGTTAAACTTAGATTACTATCAAATGTTTATGTAGGAACAATGTTCAGAAACACCTACAGATCTAGTTAGAGCTTAAGTAGCAATTGAATTGACGATTAAGTATCAATTCTTTTTGTTTTAGACGGTAAACCGAACACATACGTGCTAACAAAAAGTATCGCAGAAGAATATGTTGCGTTAAACCACGGACATGTACCGGCAATTATTGTGAGACCGTCAATAGGTATGTTTTTTAATCTGAAACTAAAATAGACAATATACTTACATAAGGAAGACCTGCTTTTTTGTCTCATATACAACCATTCCATTAAGTCAATAATGATAAAAAACACTAAAGCATTTTAGTACAAAATAGATTTTCTCAATCTAGAACCCATTTTTAAAAATTGTACATTCGAATCTAGATTCTGGAGTTTGACAAATTTGTGAGTCACAATTCCCGTTCGACTCGGGTTGCTAAAATATTTAAAACCTACCGTGCGGTTATTAGTTATATGGACAGGCAAGAGAGTTCTCGAGTCCGAAAAGAATTACTTATACAATGTGAATCTGATTCAAGATGCCATCGCTAATTATCGCTTACAAAGTTCGATAACAAAATGTAATTACACAAACAAAAAAGAAAATGTGATAATTAGCGATGGCATCATGAATCAGCCCCGGGCCCTAATTTAAGATGGCATCGAGATTCGCGTATCAAAATGTATGGGATATGACATAAGCTTCGCTAAGTGACATACGAATTCGCGTGTCATTTAGCGAATCTTCTGCTAATTCTCGTAGATACATTTTTGTTTTCGAACTTATTTTCTCATTTCGAATTGTAGAACTCTAGCCGGGTTCAATTTTCAGTGATCAGAATATTCTTAGAGATATTTAGAATAACATAGCCCCAGCCTTACTCTTTTAGTTTCATCAGCTGTTGCTGAGCCGTTACCGGGCTGGGTTGACAACTGGGGAGGTGCTTCTGGGTTGATTCTGTCGGTGTTGGAAGGTCTGAACGACAGGATTCTGGGGAGGTCATGTCATGTCCTAGACCTTATTCCGGTGGATTTCGTGGCAAACCTTATCATAGTAGCTGGAACGAAGGAAAATAACAAGTAAGTTTAAAAAAAACAGTTAAATATTAAAAGCTCCCGCAAAATGCCTTGGTAAAAAACATTTAACTATGTCATCTTAAAAAGCAATTCATACAAACAATTTGTTATTATTATTATAACTCCTAAGGTATAAATAAAGAAGTCTCAAACCCAACCTCACTTGAGAACCTATTTGACAGATAAAAAAAACGTTTCGTTTCATTTTTTAAAATGAAGCACCTTACTTATGTTACATACTTACTTTAATTTTTTACTTTTTTAAAAAGTATAATAAAGTTATACTTAAATGTAAATGTTTTTTTTAATCTATAATATGAAAATTACGGTTTAAAAAGAAAAGAAATTAAAGTAATACTAGGTATGTAACATTAATAAAGTTGTTCACTTTTAAAAGAGAAACGAAACGTTTTTTTATCTGTCAAATAGTTTCTCAAGTGAGGTTGGGTTTGAGACTTCTTTATTTATACGGGCCTTAACAACATTAATTAAAGTTATATATTATACTTTCACAGTTTTGAAGATGTTCCAGTGTACCATTCATGCACGAGCGAATTAAACCCCTTAAAATTTACACTGTTAAAAGAACTTATCACACGAAGAACAATATGTAAGTTTTTTTTCTATCTAACAAACATAATTATATAGGTAACTAATCTATATATATATTTTTTTCAATAACCGTTCTATCCTTTCTTATAGATATATCGGTTATTGACACGCGCTAAATACATTCCGATGCCCATCATCGGCACCATACGCGTTTTTACTTTTTTCTTGATGTTTTCTTTGCCTAATGTATTTAATTTTATGTTCGAATACAAAAATATATTTTTACTTTCTATTTCCAGCTAATAACCGGTTACCAAAACTGTCATACACAATGTCGAAAAGTAAAATGGAAATGTTAACTATATTCCAAAAGACTTTGCCGGCTCACGTCGCGGACTTGTATCTTCATATGAGAGGCAAGGATAAGAAGTGAGTCGATCAGCAATCGATATACCCTTAATGTGCTTCATGTGTCACCGAAGTCGGACCATTAATAATAATAGAAATTGTTGGGACACTGATTTCGGTGACCGTGGCCGGCTTCATTCAAGATCAAGATACGTAGTATTTATTATAAAGTGCGTAACTATGCGCCATACGTAAGAAAAAAAAATTACTCTCGTATCCCAAAGGGACGGAAAACCGACACAACAGGCAAGAGATCAGACACATGTCCGACAATTTACATGTCCATCTGACGCGTGACCTAACGTGTCCTAACCAGACTTGAAAAAAAACAATTATCTAATTCTTTCTAAGGGTACCAAACACGAATGGACCACGGAGGCGACATAGGATTTAACCACAACCTAAAGCCTAGGACACCGGTCCAAACGCCATAGGCTTCCTAAAGACTAGGACACTGGGGCCTTACTCTCCAAACTGATTCGATTTTGATTCAGATTCGAACGTGCCGCGTACTCCCTAATAAATTGTCGTTTGTTTATTTTGATTCTCAGTCGATTGATATGGTTAAGAGTACAAAAAGTTACGATCTAACGATTTTCTTTGTGCTGGTTAAGTTTTAAAGCAATCCAACAAATAAAATACGAAAAATTCGTTGAGATAGAACTGATTCGATTCACGATTGTGTCGGGAGTAAGCCTGCTGGTCCCAACGCCATAGGCTTTATACATAACCCAATGCCATCCGTGTATTTGGGTGAAGGGGCTAATCAATATTATAATAATTATAGTAGGTAGTCGGTTGAAGAGACAGAGTAACAATGTTCATCCTCAATGGATCAACGGTCATGCTAACTGGGATGTCCGTTAGCATGACCGATGCATGAATGTGAGGCGGATTAGACAGGCCTCTCCTCAATGAATACGAGACCCTAGCAGTGAGGACGTTAGTGGTCGATGACATCCAATATTTTACTTTAATGTGATATCTTTTCCCCTACAGATATACGAAGCTGCTGAAAAGAGGATTATTATTACGAGAAGTTTTAATTCCATTCACTTCAAACTCGTGGGTGATTCGTGCTCAAAAGTGCCTGGCATTAGAAGAGTCGTTATCAGATTCTGATAAAGCTATTTTTCCAATAAACCCTAGCAACATCGATTGGAAAGAATATTTAACTGATTATGTAGATGGGATGTATAAATATTTGATGAAAACCACAACACAAGAAAAAAGGAAGGACTAAGTTTTAGATACCTAACCTAAGATTTCTTTTTTAGCACCTCAATCTGTTATCTTATTAACTGTTACTTAAAATAAACTTTTACTAAAATTGTCTTTTTATATTTTTTGATCATAATGCTTATCTCACGTAGGTAAATTGAGGGTAAATACATAACATAGGTAATAAATAGATAATAAATTGACTCTAAAGACATTACACTGTTTTTGGCAATCGTTTACACTATAAACAAAATAAATATAAATTGACGTTAAAACTCACTCTAAATGCTAAATTGATCTGTTTAATTAAATCATGGTGAGATAAATAAAAAACATCACATAGGTACATACAAGAACCCATGTTCCGTTACATAAGTACCTACCTAGATTGAGCTGTATGTAATTTGTGAAAGCAATCATATAAAATCTTTATCAACAACGATAATAGTAATTACTTATCCTCATAGTCACGACAGCTCTCGTTTAACGTTCGTATTAAAAGATGTACCTAAGAACATCTTATCATGTTATTACCTATACAATGGGGGCTATCGTTTTTTTGTCTCAACCGGAGGCACACTGTAGAGTGAGGTCCTCAAGTATGACTGTTAATGTCAGTTCTTACAGTGCCAGGAAAATAAAATACATTTTTATTTCATATTCATTACCATAAAACCGTACAGTCCCGTTTTGTTTGGAATAAAAGTTTCAAAGAGATAAAACTCCCTCAAATCACTGCAGCAGTCCTAGTCCATTCATTCAGTCAATGATACGTAACTTATGTTATTTGCCATAATATGTAATCAAACGTAGTGCTAAATATTCGCAACTTAGAATATCTAAATAGAAATAAACCCGCGTAGCCAACCCGCTGACAGTGATTTTTGACATTTCGGAGACCTCACGCGACACAGGGCGCCTGTGTCGCGTTAGGTCTCCGAAATGTCAAGCGTCTAGCGGCAATTTCGTACGTAAAAGCCCCTAGGATTAAGTATACCTCATCCATGTATACTTCCATGGAAAGCCCCCATCGGATGGATGTGTAAATATAAGGGGAACAGTAATGGAAGTCCTTGCGATGGTGTACAGATTCACTGAATAGTTAAAATCGATTTTGCAAGTACTCGGGAGAGAGGAACTAGCTGGTAAGACTCATGAAAACTAGGAATGATGATTGATTAGAAATTCTTTTTTTTTTTTTTTCTCTCTAATGGCATGCACTTTGTGCATAGCCAATGACAAACGGAGGAAACTTTATTTAAAGAACTTAGAATTTACGGAAACGATAGAATTTGGATTAAGGAATTCAGGACAAGTAGGTAAAAAATACATAAACTTAATTATTATACACAATATAATTTAGGAAAGTGGTACTATATCTCAATGTTATTTTGTAAAATAAAAACAGAAATAATTTTATAAATAGCATATGTTTTAATATACAATAAACAAAATATAGATGTAGGAAAAGGAATTTTATTTTCTACTAATGAATCCAGGAAACGGGAACGGTTATAATTTGGACAGGAGAAAAACAAATGATTGGCATCTGCCGTTTCACTACCACATATACACGAGGGACTACCAATGATATTTAGTCTTGCAAGATGAACTGGCAAACAAGTATGGCCCAGCCTTAATCTTGTTATGATGCTTGAACACTTTTTGTTAAAGTTCATGTTAAAAAACCAAGGCTTTGCAACAATTTCAGATTGTAATTTATAAAAATGGGCCCCCTTTTGTTTACTATTATTATCCCAAGACAATTTCCAGGACTCCTCCAGATACGTTTTTGGTAGAGTCATTAAATCTGGATAATAAATTTTATACGGAACTAGGTCACCACAAATAGACGCATTCGTTGCCAATGAATCCGCCTTAACATTTCCGTCTATTCCACAATGGCTTGGAATCCACGCAATCACTACAATGTAGTCGTTTTGAAAGTCAGATAAAAATTGTCTAATATCAAAAATAATAGGATGCTGTTGTTTCATTTTAAAAGGGTTCTTGTTGAGTGCCTGAATTGAACTTAATGAATCAGTGAACACTATTGATTTTTTAAGTTTAGCTAACTTAATATACTGTAAAGCTTTTAAAATACCTAAACACTCCCCAGTGAAAACAGAACATTCAGGGGGAAGTTTAATTTTCTGTACTATGTTATATTGAGAGTGAAACGTACCTACACCGACATTACCATTTATTTCAAGTTTTGAGGCGTCTGTAAAAATATAATGAAAATCACTAAAGTTTCTTTCAACAATACTTTTAAATTTTGCATTAGCTCTCAAAGCATCAGTTTTGTCAATCCCGATGTTAACAACATTTGGAGTAAAAGTGAGGGTATTGAAAGGACTAGAAAATATAGGTAAATTACTAGATTGGTGTATAGGAGCAGAAAGAGATTTAAATTTAAAAAAACTTACAACTAAACACGGATTTCGTTTATGCATCCAATACGAGTCATTTGACACAAAGTAAGCAAGTTGGTGAAGCTTAGTAATAATGGGATGATCAGTAGTTTGAAGGCATCTAAAAAGGTATTTATCTGATAAGTATTGACGTCGTAAATGCAAAGGAGGATCACAGCATTCAACCTGCAAGGCATTTATCGGACTAGATTTCATGGCCCCACATATAAGTCTAAGACATTTACTTTGAATTTTATCTAGAGCTTTAAAACCTGACGCATGCCCAGGTTCTAGGAGGAAAGTGCCATATTCTAAGATGCTCCGAATTAATGCATTATATATCAATTTTAGATAAAAAGGATGGGCACCCCACCATATACCGGCTAGGCATCTAATAATATTAATATTTTTTTCACATTTATTTACAACAAAATTACAATGTAGAACTCCAGAAAGTTTCTCGTCTAAGATAACACCTAAAAATTTGTGATGACTATTTTGTGGAATAATGGTATTGTCAAAAAGTACTTGGACTTGAGGGGTCCTACGCATTCGATGAAAAAGAACTGAGGAGCTTTTTGATGGTGATAAATCTAGGCCATGATCATCAAGCCATTTCTTAAGAAAGAACAGGGATTCTGTTAATTTTGCCTTTGCAAGATCAATATTATTTCCTTTAACAAACAAAAGTAAGTCATCTGCATATTGGAGTACACCAACATCATCCGCAATGGACAACTCTAAATCATAAGAATATAAATCATACAACAAAGGGCTCAAAACTGAGCCCTGTGGTAATCCTTTAGTTAGGATTCTTAAATACTTTAGGCCATTATTGTAGAAGAAAATAGACCTATCAGTAAGCATATTTATAATAAATGTAATAATTTGCTTAGGAACCTTTAGGGAAATTAATTTTTGTTTAAGTATTAATATGATGACATTATCATACGCATTCGACAGATCGAGAAAGACTGAAAGAACAAATTTGTTAACACTAAAAGCTAATCTAATATCTGTAGTAAAAATACTTAAGTTATCATAAGTGCTTTTATTTCGCCGAAAACCATATTGGGATGAAGAAAGAAGACAGTTAGTTTCAACAAACCACTCAAGGCGGTTTTTTACTAATCGTTCAATAACTTTTAAAAGAACTGATGAGAGAGCGATAGGTCGGTACGAAGATGGATGGGAAGCATCCTTATTTGGCTTTAGAATGGGTATAATAAGTTGACATTTCCAATCTGATGGAATATTGCCAGACTCAAAAATAAAGTTTATTATTTTAAGATAAATTGCTAAACTGTCATATTTTAGGTGAGAAATGAATGAATATTATACACCATCAGGCCCAGGGGAAGAATCGGATACATTAGCCAATACATTTTTTAACTCTGCTAGGGAGAAAGGAGAATTTAATTCCGAAGATTCATCACTTTCGTCCATTGTACTATTATTGTCTAATAGGTTAGTTTTAAAATTAACTGATGGAGGAGCAAGCTTGTCTAAAAAGTCATTTGCTATATTATTGGGTAGAGATACAGAATGAGAAGTATTGTACGCAGATTTGAACCTTCTGATACTTTTCCACACATCTGTTGGAGGAGTATTCGGGGATAATGCTGAGCAGAATTTCTGCCAACTTTCACGTTTCTTCTTTTTGAAAAGTAATTTAGTACTATTTACAATATTTTTTAATGCCCAATAATTTTCTAAAGACATATCGTTGCTATACAATTTTTCAGCCCGTTTTCTCTTTTTTATGGTTTCAGTACACTCTTTATCCCACCATGGCGGGCTTGGAATTGAAGATGTTTCATTTTTTACTGGAAATACTTCATTAGCACTTGCAATCAAGAGATCCGTAAAAACAAGAGCATCAACGTCATTGCCATTAGACAACTCTTGGGACAGTTTTGCATCAACAACATTACTAAATTGTTTCCAAGATTCTTCAGAAACATTATTCAAATTAAATCTAGGAATCAATCTATTACTCTGCTTAGGAAAGTTTATACAGTTAGAAGGAAAAGAATTAACTATAGGAAAATGATCGCTTCCATAAGTGGAAGATAAAACAAAAGATGTTAAATGGGAAACAAACAGTGGAGAACAAATAGTCAGGTCAACAGCACTTCTTAAACCATCATAAGGACTAGTGCGCCTAGTAGGTTCACCAGAACTTATCACACACAAATTGTTTTGATCCAGAATAGTTAAAAGCTTATTACCATAATTATTGGTGATTGAACTACCCCATAACTGATGATGACAGTTAAAATCACCTGTGATAATTAAAGGTTTTGGAAGGAATGTTAAAATGTTACTTATTTCATTTAAAATGTTAATAGAAATGCGGGAAATATATACAGAAACAAAACATACATTATTTACACTTATAGCTAAAATAGAAAGTTCAGGACTATGTACAGGAATATTAATTAAACTAAAAGGGTAACTTTTCTCAAGTAGAAAAGCTACACCACCATAACCATCTAATCTATCTTCTCTGATGGTATTGTAATTTTTAAACCTAAAAGTATTGCTTGGCCTAAGCCAAGTTTCAGAAAAAGAAAATAAAAAAGGTTGGTAATTATTTAATAAATAAATTATGTCATTTTCTTTATTGATAACGCTTCTAGCGTTCCACTGAATTATTACTTGGCAAGTGGCCATTTTGAAGGATATTTATGATTAACTGGATTAAAGGGGCAACGATGGACGGTAAAGTATTATTTTGTGTACATGTTTGTAACAATGAAATCACATCAGTAATCTTAGAAAAATCATTTTTAGAATAAATATTATTATCTACATTTATTGGAGTAGTGTTTTTTTCGAATTGGTCAAAAGAAAATTCTTTAACTATGTTATTGTGGCCAATTTTGTCATAACCTTTACTGGGCTTATAAGGTGCACGTGGTTTCAATGTTACTGTTTTTTTATATGATCTATTGAGAGTGGGACTATCTTCTTTTGTAGGCAAATTTGTAAGAGGTGAAGATACTATTTCTGAATAAGATTTATATGGTATTGGGATTTCTTTATTAGCCTCTGCATATGATACACATTTTTCAGCCATATGTATTTTTATTAACCTTTGTCTGTTAAACTCTGGACATACTTTGTTATTGGCCATATGGTGACCAGAACACAAGCAACAGAAATAGTCAATCTCATTAATACTACAAGAGTCCGAAGTGTGTTCTTGGCCACACTTGAGACACCTTGGTTTTGACCTACATTGTAATTTGGTATGTCCATACCTACAACAGTGGAAACATTGTATAGTTGGAAAGATATAGAGCTCAACTGGTAAAGCATTATTACATAGAAACACTTTCTTTGGCAAAACTCTGCCATCAAAGTAAACTACTAATGATTGTGTTGGTTTCCAAACAGGAGAACCTTCTACTATAGTTTTGAAATTTAACCTCCTAATATTGACAACTTTCCCAAACCCAATAGGGGTAGAAATATTTTCCATTATCATTTCTGGTGACCACTCTACAGGGACACCCCTCACTATACCAATATTAAATGATGGAATAAATGCATGATAATTGTTATCAGCAAGTAAATTATTATTTAAAAATGTATTAGCATCTTTGAAATTGCAGAAAGCCACCGATATTATATTACGCCCTATCTTTTTTAAACTACCGTTAATGATATTATAAATATTATTTTTAATCAGAAAATCACCGAAAGTAATTGGGTGAAGAAAGGTACCATCGTTGTCACTTTTGGTAATTTTTTGTACATGAACAACATAATTATGGAGAAACATCATTTTCGTTGTAGGTATTTCTACCAATAGATTTTTTTGTAACGCTTTCGGGCTCTTTGTGGGGTAGTGAAACGGAGATGACTTCATCTTTATTTTCATCCGATTTATCAGAAAGAATACAACATTGGCAACCAGTTTTTTGGTTTCCCGCGTTTTTTCGGACTTTTTTGTTACATTGCTTACATATTTTATGCAGTCGGGTACGTTTTAAAGATCTTTTTACAGATTGGTCAGAGTCCATACTTGACTCATCATAATCAATAGTTATGAAACTACTTGGTTGCGGCACTGAACATAAAGGTTTTTCATTCCCGCCTCCTGGGTCGGGTGGCCGATTCATATTTATAAAAAACAAAAGAAAAAACTTACCAACTATTGAAGAAAGAACAAAACTAAACTAAATAAACTACTAATTATCTAAATATATACAGTTTCACCCTGCTCTGAAATACCAATAAATTAATTAAAATATTAGGCTCAAAAAAACACAACCGCACGCGATCAAATTTCCCGCCGTTTTTATTAGAAATTCTTTTTCATGACTTTTTGCTAACTTGACACCGGCAATGGTTTGAGGCCAAACTGCCAAATAAAATAAATTGTGTCAAATGTCAACGTCAAAATTCAAAATGACATGTTACAAAAGTCAAAACATGAAAACATTACAGCATTATTATTACATTACAGTTTTATACTTACTTAAACTTACCTACATTTTTTTATGTTAATTAATAGAAAATGTCGAAAATACGAAATATTTTAAAAACATCATATTGTAGGTACTACAGTGTTCATAAATCAAACAAGAAAGTGCCAATTATAACATGTAAAAGGCCTGAATTCAATCACTACCCAGGGCAAACCTACAGTAAATTTGATGGTGTTAAACTTGCTTCTCAGAGTTGGTTACATCCAGGATCTAAGAATGATTATTTTATCATTCACGAAAATCCAAGTGTATTGGAATACAAGAAAACCAGCAAAAGATCATTTGACGATTTAGGCTTATGTCCTGAATTGTTAGAGGTTATGTCTAGATTGGAATATTCTTTGCCTACGGAGATACAAGCTAAATCATTTAAAACCATCTTACAAGGTCATAACACTGCGATAACTGCTGAGACTGGGTGTGGGAAAACTTTAGCTTATTTGTTGCCTATTATACAACACATACTTGAATGGAAACCGAGTGTAGCTGAAGACTTTAACAGTCCCTTAGCTGTAGTTATTACACCAAGTCGGGAATTAGGTATGAGATGCACATATTTGTTTATCAATTTACAAATTTACAATAATCAGTATATATGAATTATATATACTGATTATTGTAAAATGATTTTTACAACAGTTTGTGTAAAAAAATATTTCTTTAATTTTCAGCTACTCAAATAGGAGAAGTCGCTAGAAATATTTGTGAGAATTTAAACATTAATGTCTCTACTCTAGTCGGTGGGCGTACTAAACAGAAGATGCTTAATCCTCCAATTGAGTACTCTGACCTACTGGTCACTACTCTTGGAGCTTACAGCAAACTAGTTACCACAGGGATTTACAAAATTCACAATGTTCACCATGTTGTCTTAGATGAAGCCGATACATTACTAGATGACAGTTTTATAGAAAAACTTTCTCATTTGTTGAAAAAGTTTTCTGTAAGTACAAATGTTAAATAAATAATAAGTTAATAATAAAACTATAATATATTGTGAATGTTTATTAAGTGAACAAAACTTTGATTCTATAACATTTTTTTTACATTATCATACTTTTTTTATGATAGTTTTACTCACTCATTTGAACTATAGCAGTGCTAATGAATAACTCAATACATTTTTTTAACTTTCAGATTCAGTATAAAGTAGACATACAGACTCCTCCATCTGGGTGTCAGGTTACTCTAGTGAGCGCAACCCTCCCGCATGAGCTTCCTCAAGCAGTCACCTCCTTTGTCCAACCTGAGTCCCTACATACAGTCACAACAGACAACATACACCGTCTGCTACCCCATATACCACACAAGTAAGTATCCAACAGGTGCCTGGTGCATATTACATATAGTAAAGTTTTAAGAGAAAGTTGTTTTTAATTCTCAAGCTTTTCTCATAAATTTCAATTAAAGCCCAAATTTAATTATCCCTATAAAATAATGTACTAATATCATTTATTATTAACACAAGCATCCATTTTTAAGATATAAATCATAGTATATATTGCGGGCAAAAAATCAAGAAATTCCGTAACAAAAATAAAACCCCCCACTTCGCCTACCATGTAGTTTGTCCAAGTGTTCGCTATACATGTAAGTATATGGTACGACTGTACAAAGCTTAGACGGATCATATATATAATATTAATTATTATAATGTAATAACAAATAATTATAATTGCATAAGTTGATAAAAATGCTATACAATAGCTTTACTGCAGTAGTCCCCAAGTGGCACACATTTTTATAATATATTAGAATTCATATAACTGACTATGTGCATTATTTACTATAATTTATATATTTAATTTCAATTGATTATTTCTTTTTTTTTCTAGATTTTGTAGACTCGGTAAAGCTCAGAAACCTGTGGAATTATTAAAACTGGTTCAAGCAGATATGAACTGTCATCGACCAGTAATGATATTCTCAAATAAAACAGCCACATGCGACTTTGTGTCTATGTTTCTAAACGAGAATAATATTGAATGTGTCAATTTAAATCGTCAAATGATTGTACCATTGAAAATAGGCAAACTAGAAGAATACACTAGCGGAAGAGTAAATGTACTGTCGTGTACGGATATCGCTTCAAGAGGCCTTGATACTTTAAGAGTAAGTTTTAAAAATGATTTGTCATGTGTTTATCAAATGTAACATAATACATAATATTTCAAATTATTGTAAGTTACAACCAGCATTCCCACTGCCTTTAGATACAAATTATTGTAAGTTACAACCAGCATTCCCACTGCCTTTAGATAATGCCCATGTTATGAACTGAAAGCAATTACTTTTAGGAAGAAGCTGTACAATAATGCTTTTTATTTCAATTCTTATTAAATACTTATAAGTAAATTGTAATATCAATACTTTTGGCCTTACTTTTAAACTTACAAATTCTTTATTTTGTAGACTCGACACATCATCAACTATGATTTTCCGCTATACACTGCTGACTATATTCACCGAGCTGGGAGGACAGGTAGAATTGGATCAGCAATAGATTGCAAAGTGACAAACTTCATTGCCTGGCCTAGAGAGGTACAACTTGTTCAGAAAATTGAGACGGCTGTACGAAAAAATTTGGCTTTGCCCAACGTAAACGCGAATATTCGAAGGCAGATCGAAGATAGAATAGCTAATATGTCTGCTAAAGTATAGTATAAGTTAATAAGTAAATAATAATTCTGATACTTATTTTGTTTATTTATTATTTATTTATGAACAAGTGCTCATTCTTTTGATGGCCACTTTTATATGTTTACTTGGCAACACTATAATCCAAAACAAATCACCTGTATAAATTTTATAGGGACAATTTCATATATACCTACTTCTTGTATGTATACATGAAATGTTTTGTATGTATGGTAAAGTAGAAAAATATAAGAACAACTCACAGCAAACACATACAACACACAAATGCACTTATGAAAATATCTTACCTAAAATTAGGTAAGATATTATCGTAAGTGCATATTATGACTGATAGATATTATTGATTACAACAGCATAGGTCGCGTATACGCAGTGTGATACTTTGAACTCATTTCAACGATTATGTCATTCATATCTATACTAATATTATAAAGCGGAAGAGTTTGTTTGTTTAAACGATTTGAAAAAATATTTTGTTGGATAGTCCATTTATAGAGGAATGCTTTACGCTGTGACTAATAGGAGCGAAGCGTCAGTGAGAAATGTTTCAAAAACGGGAAAAATTATTCACATTTGGGGACATTCGTTGCGTGCGCTGCATAAACGGTTTAGGTCACTCAAAAACCACGCTAACGTAGTCTCGGGCACAGCTAGTAAAATACTAAAAGTTGATCTCGACTTCGTCCGCGCAAGAGGAAATCAAAACGAACTGCGTACATTTTTTGTAGTATTGTTTTTAATCTATCCAGGGGGCTGATACAAAGTTCGATAACAAAATGTATGGGATTTGACATAAGGTACGCTAAATGAGACCAAATCGCGGTCATGTCAAATCCCATATATTTTGTTATCGAACTTTGTAAGCGATAGTTAGCGATGGCTTCTTGAATCAGCCATCTGTAGTTTCAACTACAATTTCCTTCAATATTTTTTCTTTATAATATTAGTATAGGTACACAAATTGTTTATTTAGATTTCTTCATGAATCTGAATTATCACGGAATATGAGATATTAAAATCTCATTTTCCAATATAATATAATATCTTCACACCACGTCAATCTGGCCCCGTGTTAAGTGTCCGAAGAACTTGTGTTACAGGTACCAGACAACGGAAATATATTTAATACTTTTACACTGTAAACATATTTAAGATTTTTATTATATTAATACACAAATTTAACACACATCCAAAACAACTTTTTTGACGAGTTGTCCTTTCGTCACTCAATTAAATGTCGTTATTTCATAAACGCGCTAGTCGTTCAATAGTCCAGTAATTTTAGTTTTCTTCTGCGGAAACATTCCTAGTGGGCTGCATTTTTGTATACACCTTTATTTCGGTGATATTATGAAGATGTGAAAAATCAACATCGATATCGTGCCGGCTATAAAAGTTACAAAGGTCAAAAGGCCACGAAAATCAGTTTTTTGCAAATATTTCGCAGCCTATTGCTCGGAGATCAATAGAGGTCTACATACCAGTGGTACTTACCCCCATCGAAATTTCAGTTACACCGCTGCAACTGGCTATAAGGGACGGCCTACAAGAAACGGCCGTGCTCATAAGACAGACTTACACTTTTAAAGGAGTTTTTGGTAGAATCTTCCCAACTAATTTTAAAGGGAATTTCGCCAATCATAACTACAGGACACTTGTTTTAAGATACCTTTTTATAAATCCTAAATAACTCGTGTTTTTGTCCAACCAAAAAATAAATTTTAATCTTTACTAATTAGTAATTAATTAGTTATACTTATGTTCAAAAAACTACATATAAATATTATTATCTACATAATAACAACATTCAAATAGACATAATAATACAAAAACATCTTCCAAAGTACATTAATATTATCTGTTTACGTCTAATAAATGATCCTTGGGCAGCAAAAACATCTACCGTAGAGAGAACTTGCAGCACAAGTTGGGGTTAAACAAAAAATATATTATTAATAATATAATAACTTCCTATTTCTTAGAAACGTGATAATTTTAGGTTTATGGAATGGACAAGAAAGCTAACAGACATATCCCTTGATGGTAAGCGATTACCACGCTTGTCGACACTCGTAACACCAGAGGAGTAGCAAGAGCAATCATGTTCAGTACATCTAGGGTATATTGGTTAGTCTTGGGCATCCAGTGAAACACAACACAAGCTTTAGAAGCTATTTCACGCCGGTTTTATGTAAGGCCAATGTATTAAGCTATACATATAGATATTTATCCTGCTGAGTCGGCCTATACGTGCCGAGGCACGGCCCACCCACTTTCAAATTCCCATTTTTAGCAATTTTACAGTCAGATTCTTGTGCTATCCGTTTGGGCCTATTGTAACAAAAATGTATTGAATTGACTATTCCGAGACGGATGGAACCCTAAAATACTGCAGATTAAATTAAGTATACCTACTGATAAAAATAAACAGTGTCATATCCTTTCGTAAATAAATAAGTAATAATTTAACCTTCCTTGTTCTTTAACCTTTTGAATGCTCTAATTTGATCATGTCGGCAGCTTTTTCTCCAATCATAATAACTGCAGCGTTCGTATTACCACTGATCAAAGACGGCATTATACTAGCATCAGCGACTCGAAGCCCATCTACTCCTCTTACTTTGAGGTATTTATCTACCACGTCGTCTTCCCGAGGACCCATAGCGCATGTGGCTGCTACGTGAAACTGACTTGCGGCCATATTCAGGACGTAGCATTTCCAATAATCATGGCTACCCACAAGATAGTCCTTGCACTTATCGCGTTCCAAATAAACAACCTCTGAATTGATGCTTTGGAAAAACGTGGTATTAAAAACAGAAACGAAATCTGCAACAGATTTTGCGAATTCCTCGATGTCTCTTTCATCTGAGAAGTATCCGTTATTGATTAGTGGTACATCGTTGACATCCGCCGATTTCAAGGTAATCCGGCCCCTGGACCGGGGATGAAGAAGTGTTATTAAAGCGTACAGCTGGTCGTGTGTGCCTGACTGAGCTATGTTCTCACATATCGCATCGTTGTATCCAAAAACCTGCCCTGAAAATAGTGCTGGAACAGGAGATGCCATGGGCAAAGGGAAAGCTGAAACCTGGTAATCTGGATATGTTTGGGTTTTATTGAGAGCCACAAATCCAAGAATAGACGGCAAATTTATATGACCGATCCTTGTGAAAACGTCGAGGTTCTTTGTCAAAGAATTAAAATTTCGTCTCCCTGATGTAGAAACCACTGGCACAATCATATGATCTTGCAAATTTGAACCTACTTTAGGGGAATCCACTAACGGTTTAATTCCGATAGCATTAAGATGCTCAGTAGGTCCGACACCGGAGAGCATTAATAACTGTGGGCTATGAATTGCACCAGCTGAGAGGATCACTTCCTTTTTGACTCTAACGACTTTCTTTTCACCATTAGATACTGTTACTTCTACTCCAATAGCACGATGATCTTCATCAAACAGAATTCTATTAGCTTTCGTATTTTTGGCTAAAAATAGATTTGGTCGATACTTTATAGGGTATATAAACGAATAAGCAGTGCTTTGGCGTACCTTGCCATCGATAGTAAAGAATGGAACACCGAAACCGAGCTGATGATGTCCATTGATATCATATATAATATTATGGCCTGCCTTTTTAAATCCCTGCAAATAATCTTCTGTTTCATTCCAACTTGGCTTGGACACGCCTAAGTAGCCGTTGCTATTATGCAAGCTTGCAGAGTCGGTCTTCCAAATGTGTTCGTCATTCATGCGCTCACTTTTCTTGAAATATTTGAGGACTGTGTCCCAATTCCAGTTGTCATTGCCTTCGTCCACCCATCCATCATAGTCAGCCTTGTTCCCTCGCACGTAGAACATGTAATTGAGGCTACTCGATCCTCCTAACATCTTTCCTTGGTACAATCTTATGCTTTTGCGCCTTTGCGCCTGACTCGAAAACTTATCGTCTTCGGTATATAAATCCCATTCGGGAAGTGCAGGCATCGACAGTAGCGAGAGACCAGGACTCTAATGAAAAGAAAGATGTGCATATTAATTTGGTTACCTACTGTTTTGTGATCATTAGGATTTAATTGAACTTTTTCAAATATTTAAGGGTGTGTTCTAAGTGATTTTACCTCAGATATATAGGGAGGATCATCTCCAGCCTCTACGAGGAGGACGGACCAATTCCCGACTTCAGTGAGACGATTGGCAATCACGCAACCGGCCGACCCGCCGCCGATTACCACAAAGTCGAATATTTGGTTATCTGTAAATCCCATTAAATATGAATTAAACATGTTGCATCAAGTCTACTTAAAATATTTATTATTGCCACGTCTTTATTCTCATCCCTTTAATATTAAAGGAATAACTGCAATTTTGTATTCTAGGGATGGTTCTCCATTCTTGTAAAGTCGGGATGATTTCTTTCCTTTAATAAAATAAAAATCAAAAAACCCGACTGTACACTGTACAGACTGGACAAAACACAGGACAGTAACTTAGTTGGTTAACACACAGTATCTATGTATGTAAATACAAAATCTTTACCACCTTCTTATAAACCTTACCTGTTAGAACAGTATTTTCCGGATAGAAATTATGTTTGAATATCAGTGACGAGATAAGAATTACTCCCACTTGAAGTATTTCAGTGATTGGCCCTAGCACTTTCACTACGAACAAACACCAAATAGTCCAAAGTGTCATCCTGTAAATCATAAATAAGCTTTTTGACCGAAAACTATGCTTGATATTGTAATTGTGTAATTATGATTGGGAGGTTGAAGGTTTCGTATGCAAAGGGTAAATACGGGACCCTATTGCTAAGAATTGGCTGTATAATAATAGCTTCCCTCACCGATTTCGGTGTCGATAGCCGATTTCATTGAAACCAGGCCAGCTACGCAGGAGTTATTTTATAGTGCAATACACAAAGACACTGTCTTCCTTTTTACTCTCATAACCCAGTGGGACGGTAAACCGACACGACTGGCGAGACAACAGGCGCAGGACCGACTTTTTACATGCCCATCCGACGCATGGATGATCTTTCTTGTCAGACAATCAGGTGATCAGCCTCATTGTCCTAACCAAACTTGAAAACATCATTTTTTCTTGTGTTTTGTTATTTGCCAACGCGTGAATCGAACCCACGACCTCCGGGTCGAGAGCGAAGCTCTAAACCACTAGACCACGGAGGCGCTTTATTGGCTGTATCATGTATGTCAGTCCGTCTGTATCTCAAGATAGGATAGACAGTTGAAACTCACAAATTAATTTCAAATTATGTATTTCTGTCACCGATACAGCAAAAAAGTCTTGGCAAAAAATTACCGTGTTGACAGATGGAAGTAATTATTAATATATTACAATATAACAAATACGTAGTATAAATGTAGTGCCAATCCATAATGTATGAAAGATTAAAAAACTTTTTGGTTTCACCTGTCAACGCCACCAGGACTTTCTTGCCAAGCTATAGGTACAACAACAAATACTATAAAATAAATATTTAGGGCGGGCTCACGTGATTTTTTTGCCGTTTTGTACGGAACCTTCGTGCGTGACTCCGACTTGCACTTGGCCGTATTTTTATTACACTAATGGGTAGTTCTCTGAAAAATAACAATGTTTACAAAAGGTATAGTGGTATATTATCAACTATTCGTACAAACTAACATCAATAGTTTTAAGAAACTGTAGAATGTTTGTAACTTTAAGTTTTAAAGCGTCAGCAGTTTCTGCTGCTTATGTCCTTTCTCAGACTAGAGTCTAGACTATCTGTGTACCAAATTTCATTTAAATCGGTTCAGTCGTTTTGGCGTCAATACGCGACAGACAGACATAATTTTGCATTTATAATATTAGTAAGGATAATACAGATATATGTAGTATTATCTTTGCGATTTATCAAGCTCTCATTTGTCCCAAACCTACGATAAAACGACTATTTCCGTTGTATTGTATTTCTATTACATATTATTATTTGATAAATTTTTTCTTGTCTTTCAGTATTATATATTCGTTGTTTTTTTTATTTAGCGGCTTCAAATATTAGGTGCGCTCAATCTCTTAATTATAATCTGACCGACAGAAAGACATAAATTGATCGAATAAACGATTACTTACCTAATATTTTTTTCAATGAAATGAAATAAATACCTAACAATATAAAAAATTGTGGGAACGTCGCATCGTAAACAGATATCTGAGTCCATGTCCTTTATAAATAATAACGGAAAATACCTACCTACCTAGAGCCAATGGCTGGGCGACCTTAGCTCGCTCCTTTAAGGTCTGATAATTACGGTCGCGACTCGCGACAGTATAATATCATAATAATTATTATACAACCTATCAAACAGAAACTGTTAAGAAAAATAGGGAACTACTTTTAAGAGTTTACTAATTTAATTGCCCAGGACATTTCACCAACGCTTGTTATAAATGTTACTGTTATCGTTAAAATACCATGCCTTCTCATTCATTGATAGGATTCACGAGAGGAACAACATGATATTTATCGAAGGATTATCTTTAACATTGCTTGGTGAAACACGCCCTATAACTTACAATCAGTACCTATAACAATATAACTAGTATTTTGCTAATGCTTTATTATTTATATAAATCAGTAGATGTAGGTAATGCAAATTAGTAAAATGCTTATTTCTATATTCATCTTATCATGGCTGAGTGCGCGTGTAGGTTCTAATTATTGTAACTCCTATTGACAATAACATCCTTGTTATTGAGTAGGTATAGCTATACTGCACGCAAAATATTTCCTGAGTCATCTAAAAGATGGTTAGTATCAATCTAAGTCTTTTCTAGACTCGATTTGTAAAAATCGGCTCGACAAAATTCAAACTGAAAACATTTTATACTTATAAAAAAGAGGGATTTTTCAGTAACTATAGTTGGATCTAGAGTAGGTACTATCTAATATATCTAAGGAGTACGATGTATTTTATTATCTACCATTTAATCTAACATAATCTGATTTGTTCAGTAATAATAAGAAAATCACTTCCTGACTAGGATTTTCTAGATCTGACTAGGAGTTAATTATTTTTAAAAATTAACGATCAAGGAATATGATGATGTTGGAACTTGGAAGTGGCTTTCTTTTAATGTACCTATCTGCATAGTAAAATTATTTGCGCACACAATCTATATCTACATTAAATTTATGATATTTAATAATATTATTTATAAATAAATTAGGCCGATTTTATTTTTTAAGCTTCCTTTTTACATACCTACTCACACATACATAACTGCCTAGGAAGTTATGTAAAAGCTATTGACACATAACTCGTTTTTATAAATTAACTAAAGATAACTTGAGTAGAATTTAACACCGCACCTTTATTCTCCAGTTTTCTTTAGGGACTGAACTTATACCTAGAATCCACTCGCATAATATTATACACTAACTTGCACCGCCAACCAGATCTACAGTCAGACTGAAAACTTTACGTTATAGTTCCCACATACATTCGCAGTCGTTATAACCGAACCGTAGTTCCAATCACACACATTGTTTTAAGTTCTTTTCAAGTTCAAAAATTATTCATAAAATATTTTTATATTGTTAGTATTATAATACCTACCCATAATTTCCAATAAAGGTCGCCGTCCGCCGATGTCTTGTTTGACCCGAAACTGCCACCCATTCGTATCTCGGTTCTTAGGAGTGAACTTAGGACGCATGATGACATTACAGAGCCGTTACCCGACCCTATAAAAGATGCATTGCATCACCTTAACTCCGGAGGCAAATTAATAATTATTTGGGGTACGTGATGTCAGAGGAGGTCGAACGAAGTCCCCCCAAACGACCGGAGTTTCCCCAAACTCGTAGACTCGTGTATAAATGCCCAGGTAGCGGTAAGGTGCGGGTAAGAACAACTGTGTGGCGCTCTGTGGCATACTGATAAAGTTGATACAGTAAAGGAAATATATATTAAATAAAATTGCAAAAAATAACGATAAAAAAGATTTTTTTATTTTAATTTCCAATACCAGTTTAGCTAGAAAATTTACCGGCCGGCCGTAGTATAAGCACTGACGAAAAACAGCCTTTACTCTCGTAGTTACCCCCAAACCGATCCGTACATCACCCGGGTGATGTAGAGGGGGTCGTACCCCCTCCCCTCTCATATTCTTCTTCTATCAAACAACTAGCCACCCAGCTAGCTAGTTATAGTACGATACATCTAAATCGGCTTAAATGCCATTAGTGAGTACCCTTCCGATAAAAAAACCCCTACCTTTAACTTGCCTTAACCGGGAGATCAGAGTGGAGTCGCGAAGTGCTAGAAGGGAGGAAGTGAAATGTAAGTGGAGAGTGTGCGTCGTGATGACCTGGGGCCCTCTAAGAAAGCAAATGGTCACAATTTAAAGATCAGCGACACCTCTCGTGCATCATGCTGCTTTGTAAATGTTGCTGGCTTGGTGCACCGTTATCATCATCATCATATTTTTAGCTATGATCCACTTCTGGACTTAAGCATCGCAAGTTCACCGGCACTCCTATATTATTTGAATAAATTATGATCTCACTGTTAAATAAGAAATCCTTGAAATCATTAAAACGTTTATCTTAATATAGCCACATATTTTTCTTGCCAGTCAGGTTGTTATTTTTAACCGACTCCAATAAAAAGGAGGAGGTTCTCAATTCGGCCTGTTTTTTTATGTACACTGATTATTCTAAGGTTAATAATCCGATTTGCGTGATTCTTTTTTATTCGACGCAGAATTACCGCCATTTGGTCGCCTAAAATTTTACATAGTTTGGCCCTGTAGTTTTTATTTTATGAACATAATATTTCACCAATTTCCAGATGTGTATCATATGTGTACGAACATTTTTTACATCGATGATATTATGTAGTTTCAGTACGGCTAATTTAGCAGTTTTTGTCTCTTGTAAGTATAATAGATAATAATTATCTGGGTGGTGATGGTGGTGGAAATTATTAATAAAGAGTGTGTGGTGTCTGTCCGTCTGTCTGTAGACTTTGGTCACGGATGTGTCATGTGTATTAAATATATTATAGTACTAGCTGTGCCCGCGACTTCGTACGCGTGGAAAAGTGATTTAGGGCAGTGTTATAATAAATCTGTTTGAAAAATATTTTTAGTTATAAAAACTGTCGTTGAGGTATTTAAAAAACTACTTTATGTTGACAATTCCTACTACCAGCTTGACAAACGACCGTGTACAATTACTATAATGCGAACGGGACTACTTGATAGTACGCTCACATACACGACCAACATCTAGTACTAAGATTTGTATGGATTTTGCGCCGCAGCGACTGCAGACGATGATCGTTTCCACGCCGACTCTGCTGGTGTGGCGACAATGATATTAAGACAGCGCGCCGCAAAATTTTGCGGTCTTTTCGGTGCGTAAGTCCGACTCGCACTTGCCCGGTTTTTTTATTTATTAATAACCAAACATGTAGGTACTGATTATAAATCACTTCACTGTTAAAGTACTATCTGATTTTATACAGAAAAGTAGTAATATAGAAAGTCCCAAAAGAAAGAAAACAAACCTAAGTTGTACCTAACATAAAAACCATTCGGTCCATGATAAAAACTAAGAAATAAAAATATCAAGAAAAATATAAATCTAACTTATATTGACATAACTTTTTTAGTTTAACTGTAAACACAATACTTGTTATATTGATGTTAATCAAAATTCTATATATTATGCAGTTATCGAATACATAATTTGGACAAAGAAAACTATAAAAATGTACAGTAATAGTAGGCTGTAGTATGAATTTTAACGAACGGAATGAGAACTATAATATAGAATGCAAAATAATATTATACATTGCTAATGATGCACGCTGAGTAAAACTCTCGGATAACGTATTGTATAAATGTAGGTACCTACTCAACTTTTCAATAATTGTATTAAGAGTACGGCATTTGGCCTATAGATAGATTTGTATAAGAGAAGCTCTATCAATATTATGATATTTGACAAAAAAACCCATAATAATCACACTGTTAACACATATCCAGGGCAGGCCGCAAAAGGCTAGACTTTCAAAAGGTATCTCGATTGGAATCGAGTTGTATCAACAGTTTTCCCCTGTAACACAGTTTAGTAACTATCGAGATGTTTTTAACGTCTATCTTATTAAATAGAAAAAACAAAAAAAAGAGCAATATATTTATGAAAATCTTAAAACTGTTTTTACGATTCCGTACCTCAAAAGGAAAAAACGAAACACATATTATACGATCATTTCCATGTCCGTCTGTCTGTCAAGACCCTTTTACTCAGAAACGCGTGTTGTGATGAAAATTATATAAAATACTCAGGAACAGTGAAAAAATCAGACTTCTTAGCCAATGCAATCAAAAGCAGTCGCTTATGTCGCTAAATTTCGTCATTTTCGACACTCGTAAGGGAATCAAAACCTAAAGGGTACTTCCCGTGAACTCAAAATCATAAAATTTGAAACCAAGCAACGTCTAAAACCATACTTTTTTAGTAACATTATATAGATAGTAAAAAAAATTGTTTTTTTTAAACTTAGTACCGTTTGTCATGAATGTGTTTAATTGAAACTTATAACAAATACTTAGGTCTCTAATATATTCAAGCTGTAACCAAATCAAAATTCTATGTCAATCAGGTTTGTATGGAACTCTCGGTGTGCAAGTCCAACTCGCACTTGGCCGGTTTTTATTTATTTACTTATTACTAACCTACGCTAACAAATATGTATAATACAGTACCTACTTATCGCCAAGGACTGTACAGTAAAAGTACTAACTATTTTTATACAAATAACTTTCGTAATAAACTCAAGAAAAAAAATCTTAGATTGTTCCTACCTAGCAAGCCTAAAACTAACAAATAAAGGTCACCCCCGCGGCCCCGGTGCGTTTGCTGCTAATACAATTTGATGCGGCGCGCGCGCGCGGCGGCGCACGGCTCCCGGGCCCGGCGCGCGCTTCCTACAAACGTCCAGCAAAAACGACATGATCTTTTAATATTGTCATAACTTTTTTATTTATGAACCGATTTACATAAAACAAACACTAAATGTTAAGTGAAGCTTGCCGCAATATATTAGTGAAAAGTACATCTTAATCGGATAAGCCGTTTCTGAGATTAGCGTGCACAAACCCACAGACAAACAGACAAACAGACAAAAATTTTAAAAATCATAGTTTTGGGTACTATTGCGTAAATAAAGGTCCCCTATCATATTTTTTTTCAAATATCTTCAATGTACAGACACGACTCCTCTACAGATTTATTATATGTATAGATAAAAGTACAAAATAAACTACATATATTATTTAGTTTTTAGAGTCTCTAAGTCAAAGTAAACTACAGTAGGATAAGGCTGCGTATCCACCAGAGCTGTGCTTTGCTGTGTTGCGAGGAATGTGTTTTTCAGAACCAATAGAGTCGCTTGTCGAGAGCCGCGCTGACCGATGCGTGATAAATGAAGCGATTCTATTGGTACCTAAAAACACATTCCTCGCTACACAGTACAGCTCTGGTGGATACGCAGCCTCAATCCGTTTGGTAGCTACCGGTAGTTTTTTTTTGTACTTTTATACTATAGGTACACATATTTAATACACATATGTGACCCAGTAATGCAAAAAAGTTTATGTTCCTTTGGCGGGATTCGAATCCGCGTTCTCTGGCTTGAGCACCGACGCGCTCAACCACTGGGACATATGTGGTTCTGAACTTGAGACCTCGGCCGGCTGATTACGTAAAAATAGCGATCATCAAAAATCGCGCGACAGACGCGTAATCGATTGCTGAACGTCAAAAAAATTGTGCTTATCGCTCGCTGTGGTGTTTGAATGTGCATTTGCATAATTTTTTGCTACGATAATAGCGCTAAATTATAAATACAATGAAGTGGCAAGCATAAGATCTGTTAATTAAATTTTGGTTTCTGGCGCTTCTAATTTTTTGCAAGATATAGGTACGTAATAAACCTGCTGGCCTTCGCGCTGTATACAGGCTACAAAATTAATGATTGATAATACTTTAGGGTGTGTATGGGTCCCGTATATAAGGTTTACTGGGAAAGTAGGTACCAGCGCTGAAAGAGGTACTTATTTTAAAATGATTGTAAGGGAAACTTTATGATGTTGGGGCATTTCTCATACAAACATGAAAGTCAAAAGTAAGTCTTTAACCGCTGGTACTTTCACAGTATACTCTACATAGGAGCCACACCCTAAAGTATTCTCACTCATTTATTTTACACCTTATAATTATTATATGTATAAGTATGAAGTAGGTAGATTATTTATAAGGATCACGCCGAGATCTGACTGTATAATTTCAACACGATCGTATCGTTACAAGATGTTTTTTACATTTATATATATACTAAATACTAATTTATATATAACTAGGATAGGATACAAAATGTAAAATAAAACATGTTATAAAAAACTAAATTATAAAAAATCTATAGTTAGGAATATGTACATTGTACCTATATTTTACATTGTAATATATATATATATATATGTTACGGTAAGAGTGAATAATTGAAGATTAATAATAATTATCTATTATTATTAATAATTACCGAAAGTCGAGGTTAAAGTGATAAATTAATCACATTTGTCGGTTTTTATTAATAATTTAACCCTAGTAGTGATAAATGTAATAAGTGGCCAAGGGTTGCGGGGCGGGGCGGTGTGTGCGACGTGCGAGAGGTGCGGGGGGGGGCTCGGTGTTATTGTTTTAAAAGCACGCGCACGTTATTTGTTGTTGCTGAAATGCAAAAATATTCTATTTAATTCATTGCCAGAAGCGAATTCTGCCCGATTCACTCTAGTTACGGAAAATAGGTGATTGAACAGTGAACTAGAATAAAAATGGCTAGGTTAGGTTAGGTGAGACATAATAAGATTGCGCACGAGCCGAGCGAAGCGTGCCGCGGCAGCGGCCGGCGAGTGCCAGAAGCGAATTCTGCCCGACTCACTCTAGTTACGGAAAATAGGTGATTGAACTAGAATAAAAATGGCTAGGTTAGGTTAGGTGAGACATTTAAGATTGCGCACGAGCCGAGCGAAATGTGCCGCGGCAGCGGCCGGCGAGTGCCAGAAGCGAATTCTGCCCGACTCACTCTAGTTACGGAAAATAGGTGATTGAACTAGAATAAAAATGGCTAGGTTAGGTTAGGTGAGACATTTAAGATTGCGCACGAGCCGAGCGAAATGTGCCGCGGCAGCGGCCGGCGAGTGCCAGAAGCGAATTCTGCCCGACTCACTCTAGTTACGGAAAATAGGTGATTGAACTAGAATAAAAATGGCTAGGTTAGGTTAGGTGAGACATTTAAGATTGCGCACGAGCCGAGCGAAGCGTGCCGCGGCAGCGGCCGGCGAGTGCCAGAAGCGAATTCTGCCCGTTTAACTCTTTTTCAGAGAAAATAAGTAATTGAACTAAAATAGAAACTTCTCAAAATCGTATATTATTTGACTAGTAGTTATGGCATGACTTTAGAGGCCTATAGAAAAAAAAAGCTGTCAAAATTACCTCAAAAGTAGTCGAATCTTCATACAAAAATACGAATTTTAAATATACAGAATAACTTTTACCAATATGTGTCGTGAATTATTAATAATTACTACTAAAAGTAATAAATTTCGATCGTTTATTCACATTTACCAAAACATGTGGTTATTATTAATAATTTTGTAAAAATATTAATAATTTTCAATTAATCAGATTTACCGTAACATATACCTATACATATAGTGTAGGAAAATAGCTAAGGACACGGCCCTAGAGATGTGCGACCAATATGCCGTCCAGCGCCACTGTCTCGTGGCAGTACAGACCTCTCGCTCTTGAATGTGGTTCGCCACATGAGCCCTGGAAATGACCTACCTTCGCCGAAGCACGCAGCGGGACAGAGAGATCCATTCATCCTCCATTTTATCGGAGTACGGTGCAGAGACGTCGCTTTGGGACATACGGGGATGCCCTAATGCAAAATGCCTCCGTGGTCTAGTGGTTCAGAGCTTTGCTCTCGATCCGGAGGTCGTGGGTTCGATTCCCGCGTTCGAACAACAAAAATGTTGTTTTCAAGTTTGGTTAGGACAACCGACTATGCAGGCTGATCACCTGATTGTCTGACAAGAAAGATGATCCATGTGTCGGATGGGCATGTAAAAAGTCGGACCTGCGCCTGTTCTCTCGCCAGTCGTGTCGGTTTACCGTCCCACCGGGTTATGAGAGTAAAAGGAAGAGAGAGTGCTTCTGCGTATTGCGCACACACTTGGGCACTATAAAATAACTCCTCCGTAGCTACAGGTACACTAAAATCAGTGAGGGGAGCTATTAATGCAAAATTAAAAAAAAGCCAATGGGTCACCATCATAGCAGATGTGAATTTTTTATTTTATTTTAATTTTACCCCATCGTGTAGAGTGTCATTTAATAAGTAGTTATTTTCTAATAATATACTCGAGGTTTGATATACGGAATTGTAATAAATTTATTTTTTGAGTAAATTCGCATGTTTTCGACACACGAGCCGAAGCCAAGTCCACGGACTCAGCAGAAAAAATATGCTAATTTTACTTCCTGCGCAGATCTCTCGCGGGCGAAAACAACTCGATAATGGTCCGATATCGGCCATACAGAGTTTAAATTATTTTTCCTTTAGGGCTTCTCTGGAACCTTATTGCAATAATTAATAGATCGCCATTGGAATTAAACAGTTATAGATCGCCAATCGAATTATCAACACGGCGCTTTGTTGAGTGCGACGCTATTATACCTACTACCTTTCCTAATTTTGGAAATGTATTTTTTTATAATTTTTTTTTTGGGATAAACTTTTTTTTTTTACTTTTTACTACTTCTTATTTTTTGTCGCAATAATAAGGAAAAATATAATATCTATGGACGCTTCACACCACGTCACCCTGTGCTAAGTATCCGAAGAACTTGTGTTACAGGTACCAGACAACGGAAATATATTTAATACTTTTATTCTATACACATATTTAAGATTTTTATTATATTATACACAAATTTAATACACATCCATGACCCAGGAACATTGAAAACTTTTTGTTCCCTCGGCGGGATTCGAACCCGCGACCTTTCGTTCGAGCGCCAACGCGCTCAACCAACTGCGCTACGGAGGTCGTCAAAAAAGCAAAAAAAATTGTTTTAAAAAAATACATTTCTAGAATGAGAAAAGGTAGTATCCCAAAATTATAGTGACTGTTCTTTTTACACCCGTTATAATCTCTCTCTCTATTTGATTTAGATTCAATAGTAAGTCTACTGATCTCTATTTTACGGATTGACTACGCTCTATCAAATACCCATACAAATACTGCCACTTTACAGCTTCAGCCTTGATGAACAATAATAATAACAAAAAGCTTTATACACATCAAACAATTGTATTCATTTCAGATCATGTATTCTTAGATATCCTTTTACATCTTTAATTGTTTAATAATATTACATACATATTAACACTTAATATACGAACAACATATTAGTTTAAAGTGCGATAGACGAGGAAAGCTTCAGTTTCCCTCAATGGCATAGCAGTGAATTTTAAAGGAATAAATAAACTTACATTTTATCCGTTTATAATTCGTAAAATATACATTATATTATATATTTAATGACCGGTATGTACAAAAACTAAGAGTGGGTACAGTTTTACAAGAATTGTGCAAAGGTAAGAGTATGAAATAATAATAATAATATCTATGGACGCTTCACACCACGTCAATCTGGCCCTGTGCTAAGGATCCGAAGAACTTGTGTTACAGGTACCAGACAACGGAAATATATTTAATACTTTTATACTATACACATATTTAAGATTTTTAATATATTATACACAAATTTAATACACATCCATGAGCCAGGAACATTGAAAGCTTTTTGTTCCCTCGGCGGGATTCGAACCCGCGACCTCCCGTTCGAGCACCAGCCCGCACAACCCGCTACGGAGGTCGTCAAAAAAATTTGGCACAGTTACAGTTTATGTGGAGGCAGGTGAGTAGAATATAACAAAAAATCCAACAATAACAACGCGAAACGTCAACGTGCACAATGCTTGACATAAAATATAGGTAACATGTTTCCTGTATTTCCAGTATATGTTTGTCAAACTAGTGGTATTTAAAGTTGAGAGTCCAAGTCAAAAAACAGGTAATTTGTTATGCAATAGCTATGTAATATATGGAAATATTCTTATATCATATTCGTTGATAATATGAAATTAAACACAATATTTTTAGCAAATCCAAAATGTAAATAAAAAATATAACGGGCGTAAAAAGAATAGTCACTATAACTTTGGATTTTACTACCTTTTCTAATTCTAGAAATGATTTTTTTTATTTTGCCTTTTTCTTATTCTTGCGACAAAAAAATAACAAAAAAAAATTATAAATATGTTTACTTTTTGACGAAAAAATACATATTTTCCAAAATGAGGAAAGGCGTATAATCGTAATCTGCTTAAATAATATATTTAAATGTCATATAAGCCTGGACACTAGAAATATCTAGAATATATAACCTAGAAATATACAGAATACTACAGCATTGGCACTTTATTATGAAACTATACCTGTTTCAGCTACGCCACTGATGGAACTTGTTAGGTGCAAACCAGAGACTATGATAGAGTTTTTCAGTCAGCAGCGATACATTGTAACCATTAAAGAAAATAAAGGTACATAAACAATACGGTCCCTTGTTTGCGTAGCCTTAGGCCTAATATTCACACATAGCGAAAAAACGTGTATACAATAGGCCTAAAACCCCTCGACCACTAGGATACTCGATCAGTCAAGGTGGGCCCTTAGGCCTCAGCCTCGAATTTTGCGGGCAGCGGAGCGGGAGCGGCGGCGGCGCGGGAGCGGCAGGATCTTTTATATAAAATCAAATGGACCTGTTCTCGAAAACAGCGGCGCGGGAGCGGGTAACGAGTACCGCACCCGCGCCGCTCCCGCCCCGCTGCCCGCAAAATTCGAGGCTGAGGCCATAAGGTTGTATAACAAATCTTGTGACGTCACGATGTCCTTGCGAGCGAGGATCCTATTAATTGAAATGAGTTTAATACTGGGGCTACACTGAGATCGCCGTGCGTTGTCGCAATAATAGATTATGATATTTAATACTTTGATCTCATTTATTGTTTCTACTAACTGACAAAGAAGGAAAGAGAAAAAAAGTGCATAAAAATGTTTACCATATCAGTAATATTACACATCACAGTGTGGTATATATGTTAATGTAAAAGCTCAAATTACGATAAATCCTAAGATTTAAGAATAAAACCTAAGATTTACCAACTATAAATGGTAAAAGCCCGAACTATTTTGCAATTCTCACTTTTACCACCATTCACTTGGTAAGGCTTGGTAAGACAAATGTGCAAATTACCACTTTACTATTACCTACTATATTACTATGCTACCTATACCAAAATATGTAGATACCTAAGTTTTCGACTAAAATAAATGAATAAGAATTAATTTTTTCCCGGCAATCAACCATATTTTAGTAGCTGTTAATTGTAAAACCTAGCATGTATTATATAAAGCCCGAAATATAATAATTTTCATATATCTTTACATTTACCAACTCATGTCGGTAAATCAAAATTACTCTTAAATCTTAGGATATACCGTACTTCAAGCTTTTACAGTAATATAGACATATTGAAATGTCGCTAATAAGAGTAATAAGTCGTAAGCGCAACGTTAAAAAACAACAACCGAGAACAATTATTGAAGACATGAATTGATGAAAGTGATATGTATCTCAAAATCATGATTTTGAGAAAATTGAGTTAAAAACTGTCACTAACGCCCGGTTTCTGAAAGGCTGATCAAATTTATCAATTGATCATATCAGCTAATCTGAACGCTGATTGGTGAATATCACTTCAAAAAGTCAGTATTTTCACCAATGAGCGATCAGATTATCTGATTTGATCTGTTGATCAATTTGATCAGCCTTTCAGAAACCGAGCGTTAATGTTTAAGTGAAAACTATTAAGAACATTAATCTAAAGAAACGTCTCTAGAATCAATGTACTTAATACGTTACTACATTATCCTAAAATATTTAAGTGACTGTTTAAAATCAATTTTCTGGATAAATTTTATAAGCGACATAACACCTTAATCGATTCATGTCTTCAATTCCATCAGTGTGCCCCCAGTATGAGTAATATGTATAATCTAACACTCAACTAAGATGTTACGCGGATTATCTGACATTCAACATATCAAAACATTACTTACTTCATAGGAATAGACAATTAATTCGATAAAGCTTACAAGCTTTAGAAACTTATTTGTTAAACAAAAACGGATTTAGGTCGTGTTTCACCAAGCAATGTTAAAGTTAACGCCATGTTAAAATACCATGCCATCTCATTCATTGACAGGAATTGAAAAAAAAGATTGAATACGAGAGGGATAACATGATATTTAACATGGCGTTAACTTTAACATTGCTTGGTGAAACACGCCCTTAAAGTAACAATTAGTCAGTCTTGAAAGACAGTAAAATTCCTTTTATAGCTCTAAATGCTAACATCAATAGATATCCTAAAAATATTCGAAGATTCTGTTCCCGATATTTAGGAAAAGAGTTAAATAATACCTACTTTACGTATAATTCAAGGGTTTCTTTTATTGTATAACTTCACTTAGACCCTATGAAAGGAATTTTAAATATAAATATTCTAGAAATATTATATACAATTCGTAGTGAACATGTTTGTACAATTTACGGACTAGATAGGTATATAAAAATAACGTTGCAGTCTTGTGTGATATAAATACAAACATAATAAGAAAATAACTTCTGTACAGATAAGCAAATTCGATTAGCCGTGTTTTCATTTTAGACCTCGTTTCAGTTTTATATTTTTCACAGAAAATTAAACCATTTCGAATATTTATTATGGCAGGCAGCATTTTAAAACACTTAGTCTATCTCTCCTTTTTAAATTCATAGCAAAAAGTGAGTATACATGTGTCAAAGATAAAAAATCTGATATGAAGAAATATAACTACTTAGTATTATAACAAACACAATTTTTAAGTTAATAGATATAAAAGTTACCGACTCTTTAATGACTTTTCTAACACAAAGCTTCGATTTCTATTTTAAACGCGCACTGTCGGTCTCTCTCTTAATCAGTGTTCGAACAGGACAGATAGATCGAAAAACGTAGCTCAGTGTTGAACATCTTTCTAACATGCTAGTGAAATTAGGACTAAGAATACTGGCGAAACGAGAGACCAGAATAAGTTTTTATTTACAAGACAACATATATAGATGATTAAACCAAAATTCGCAAAAGCTTTAGCGTCAGTTCACGATACGCAACAAGGCGCTGCATATTGAGAATAATTGTATATACAAAGCTATACAATATTGAGTTTCATACACTACACAAAAAATATAAGTTTCATTGCAAGGGTACGACTTTAATTTTATCTTTAAAATGTCGCGTCGCGTAGCTCTTCAGTGTGCGCTGGGCCTTAGATTGCAAGCTAGATTAGAAGCTAGCAAGCTATCCAGAAAGTACTTACAAGTTTGATACAAAAATAAATATACTACATAGACATAATAATATAATGTGAGATCATTAACATATAACACAGACTGCAACAAACGATAACATTTAGACAAGTTCAGAGTAATTATTTTTGCAGACATTTAATAATTCAACCAACTGAGTAAACTTAGTGTGGGCTTCTTCTAGCATGTTCCTGCAAACAAAAAAAAATAAAATTCTTCTTAAACTTTGATACAAAATAAAACTCATAATTAGTGAAATTTATAATTTATAACAAAATATAATTTTTGTTTAAATTATAACTGCATGAATAAATCATTTTATACTACCAAATATTAAAATTAAATTGGTATCCAAATAATAATAATTTGGTAATGAATATAATATTATTATAATACTAAATTACAAAACACGAGCGTCATTATATTATACCGCCAATTAAAAGTTGATATACCTACCATCATTTAACTTTTGTGTTTAAGATAAATATATTATTTGTAAATAGAAATATAGATCGACTAGACTGACCCATTATTTTTGGTAAAATGTCACTATACCATTTTGGTAAAATTTCATTATAATAATGAAAGTATTTCAATGTTATGTAGGTACACTTTGCAATAGCTATAAAAATATTTTTAGTGTTTTGATTATTTATACTATTTTATACATAACGTTTTTAATATAAATAAGTTTTAGAATTATATACTTTGGGAACAAGAAATAATACGACTAAAGAATTCAAACAAAAATCAAATACTGTGTAAAACTCTCATTGCACATAAAATACTTAACAATTTACGTTTTAATAGCACCACATTATGCTCGGCTCGCAGAACAAATAATTTAATAAATAATTACAAAAACAACAATAATGAGAGAAACACACGCGATATTCGCAAGGTCATTTAGTACAATTTGAGTCCGATACATGCTCAGGTATTTGCATATTTTGTCTCTGTCTCTTGATATAAAGTAAGCAGAAACACAACTTCCGAATATGAATTTTGGTCATTTCGAAAAATCAGCCAAGTAATAGCACGAAGGACTCTGTACACTAAGAAAATAATATCCCTTTGTTGTATGGGAGACTCCCTTAAAAAATTCATAACTAAAATAAATAAATTGCTATTCGTAATTCATTTCAATCATTAATTTGTCATTCATTAAAAATTTCACATAATCTGTCGCTAATTGTCAAAGCATGATGTATTTCACATGTCATTAGAAGTCATTTGATTTATGCAAAACTATTGTTTGAAAAAGGGCTAGGGTTGAACCGGTGGTAGCCTTTTTGTTGACTTTCCGAAAATAGCTTGTTAAGTTTCATTTGAAAATAAAATATTTTGAATTTTGAATTGAATTTGAATTCGAATTATTTTTTAAATGTACCGGATGATGTTCTGTTGATGAATCAATAAATAAAATAAAAATAAAACTAAATATTATATATCTCAATACTAAAACTAAATAACATGAGTACATTCTATATGTGATTAGCCTTGTAGGGGGCTACTTTCTTCCCAAGGTGTGCTATCATTCATATAAACATTAACTTTATCACTAACCGGTTCTTCTCGCCGGGCTAGTTTCCGAACCGGTGGCAGGCATCATGTAGGACAATTCTATAAGTGTTATTTAATAACCTATATGGAAATAAAAAGTTTTTTTTTTAATAAGCGTATACCCTGTAACGAACTTTGCTAAGTCTAAATCGATTAAGTTTTGGTAGAGAAAACAGGGGTCTCCAAATCGTCGATTTCTCGTACCTTTAATAGCTAACTTCAGTTCGAGCTGCAGTTGTCTCTATCGGTTTGATCGGGGAATTGCGGGACAGCAATAGACTTTGCTTATTTTGTTTTTCTTTAGCCCGTGGTGTTTCTTAAGACTCTAGATTCTCTTCTTATGATCTAATAAACGGTTGTTGTGAGATATCGAAGTTGGGAAGATCAGGCGCCACGGAGCAACCACGAGCGAAGCCCGAGTTCCATTAAACGTGGTAGACTTAATCAACTGTGTTTAGTGGTTTTTTATGTTGTTTATAATCTTTATGACTTATATCTGTACCTATGCATCGCTCCAACTTCTTTTCCTATTCCTTTACTGTTCATGCTGTCAGATTATGGAACTCCCTTCCCCACACCATTCGTGACAGTCCTACCATCACTGTCTTTAAAAAACGCGTAAAAGAACACTATCTTAACAGTGAATCCTAATATGATTATTAAATTGTATTTATGTATGATATTATTATTATTTATTATATTATAGTATTTATGTATGATATTTTTATTATTTATTATATTGTAGTATTTATGTATGATATTTTTATTATTTATTATATCATAGTATTTATGTAAGTATATGTATTACGTATGTATAACAGTATTACGTTTATTATTATGTATTATATCTGCAATTGTGCACGCCCTGCCTGATATCTCTCATGTAATTTCTCTCTGTAGGACTGCTGGAAGAAATTTCTTTTAGAGATAAGTAGTCCTTTTGTGTCGTATTTCTTTATATGTTATCTTTTTGTCATTTATGTGCACAAAAAATGGTTAAATAAATAAATAAATAAATAAATATGCATATCTAGATTTCAAATTGAATTATTTTCTTGTTTCAGCCTTTTTAGACCCCTTTTTGCGAAGTCGGGTTATAGTTTTTAACTTTTTTTTATTATTATAATCGAGCTCGCAACTCCTTTTAGTATTTTTCGCTATCGCCTATACTTTCGGATTTCACCATGTCCTTTTTCAAAATTCCCCCTGAATATTCCCCCTTTTTGCGAAGTCGGGTTATAGTTTTTAACTTTTTTTTATTTTATATTTTTCTGTATTGTCATCAAATATATTTTCATTAAACTAACCATTACATAGTAAGTAACTAAACAACTCCTAAATACTACTTGTACGACCGCATTTTAAATGTTTATTTTGAATTTAACAATAAAATTTAATAATTAATAAAATATTTGAATACATAGGTATTTGTGATGTGCTCGTCAAGTCCTATCTTTTGATACCAAACACGATACAATTATCTCAATAAAATTATGGAGATAGTTTTTTAAGTTTTAATTTTGAAAATCCATTTTTTTTAAAGAATTATTATAGCCTATGTTACTCGCAGGACTACTACGAATCGATTGACACCTTATTTATTAAAATCGGACCAGTAGTTTAGCCGCTACGAGGGAACATACATACATACATACAAACATACATACATACGTACATACATACTTACATACATACATAGACTGCCAAAATCATTAGCCCTTTCTTTTGGCTTCGCCGAAGTCGTGTAAAAACTAAAACCACATCATTATTAGTAAATTAATTTATTTTATAATTGCGGATTTTGCCTACCATGCCCTTTAATAAAATAAAAGTTTAAAAACTATAACCCGACTTCGTAAAAAACTGGTCTAAAAAGGCTGAAACAAGAAAAAATTAAATTTGAAATCCAGAAATGCATAGGTACAAAAATGGTGAAGCTAGAGCCGTGGTCGCACCCGCTTTTGGGATTGAATATTGCAACAGCAGACGAATATTATGAGTTAGCGGGTCCGACCTCGGCTCTAGCTTGACCATTTTTGTACCTATGCATTTCTGGATTTCAAATTTAATTTTTTCTTGTTTCAGCCTTTTTAGACCAGTTTTTTACGAAGTCGGGTTATAGTTTTTAAACTATTATTTTATTTTATATTTTTCTGTTTCCACATCAAATATAACATTATATTTTTATTAAACTGACGTTCAATTAACGCATAGAAAGTAACTAAACAACTTCTAGATACTACTTGTACGACCGCATTTTAAACGTTATTTTGAATTTAACAATGAAATATAACAATTAATAAAATATTCAAATACATATTCGTAATGTGCTTGCCAAGACCTATCTTTTGATACCGACAACCGAACACGAGACAATTATCTTAATTTAATTTTTTTTTTATAGTTTTTGAGGTATAATTTTCAAAATCCAAAATTTTTCGAAAATTTTTATAGCCTATGTTACTCGCAGCATCATTAGCAATCGATTGATACCTCATTTATTAAAATCGGACCAGTAGTTTAGCCGCTACGAGGGAACATACATACATACATACAAACATACATACATACATACATACATACATACATACATAGACTGCCAAAATCATTACCCTTCCTTTTGGCTTCGCCGAAGTCGGGTAAAAAAACATTAACCCCCGGTTTCTGAAAGGCTGATCAAATCGTCGATCAGCTAACATTTGAGTTAGCATGCCATTCTGAACGCTCATTGTTGAACGAAGCGAGTGAGCGAAGTTGTTGCGATTGATGTTCACCAATGAGCGTACATCATTTTTAGATGAAATGTTCATACCTGCATTTGAATGAGAATAACCTCAGTTGTTCCCTGGTGACAGGACCGTCCATGCAGAACGCTGACAGTGCTTTGTTGAATGCGTTCTCTAGCCTTTGCAAATGTTCTTCTAGTGGACTCTCTACACTCAGCACACTAATGAAAAAAAAAAGAATACTAGCTCAAAAGCATCATGCACAAGTGAAAAAGAAATGTGACAAAAATACATAGAAAAGTTACATAAACAGTGCTGAAGATTAGAGCAGTTTTATGTCTCAAAGTTGTCAACGTAAACATTGCGGTGTCTTCAACTATTTACTGATGATATTGATTAAATATCAGTTACACTCAGTCTGTCCAGTACAAAAGCGAATTTACTTTTCCTTTACTCTCATTTCCCAATGGAACGGACAAACCGACACGGCTGACGAGAAATCAGGCGCATTACAGACTTTTACTTACCCATCCTACGCATGTCATCTATCTAGTCAGACAATCGAGTGATCAGCGAGCATTTTCCTAACCTGTCTAGTCAGACATTCGAGGGATCAGGCAACCAATTTGACAACAGACTCGCTAAACAAGTGAAATTTTGGTGACGCGAGTTCGCCGTTCGAGTTAGCAAAGATAAAGGATTAAATAAAATCTCACCCTTGAATAGCTAATGTAAGTTCTGTGAGATGAGTGTTAAAATGAGACCACTTGCTGATCAGTACTGGCAAAGGCTCGTTGCCTGGTATTGTGTCTTCTATACTGTGAGGTAGACCCAGTGCTGAGCTTATCTTTGAGCTGAAACACATTTAACATTATACATTTATTTATTTTAAAAAAAGTCTTGTACTAGATGTAGAGTCCGAATTCCGAACTGTACTTAACACGGCTCTTGCAATGGAACGTGTATGCTTTTGTAAAGTGAATCAATGTTTAAAAATGCGAACTTTGGTTTCTACTGGTAAAGAAACGTCTACCCATAAAGTAGTAAAATAATTCTAACATTGCAATCGCACGCAGTCGATACTTCATAGGTTCTTCGTTCAGACGTTCGTTTTGTTATGATATCAACTTCACGCGGTCGGCTGCAATCGTAAAGGGAAAGGTTCAGATGTGTATTATGTTTAGACATGACATGTCATGTCTGACTGATTCTGAATTCTAGTCAATCAGTCAGCATTGACTCACAAAAATCCGGATGTAATTAAAATTACATACGTAAAGCGGCGTAAAGTCACAGCCGACGAGTAACTTCGGACACGAATATTTTGAAATCGGTCGGCATGGCGCCGCGACGGACTTATGCGCGAAGTACATATCCTGTCTAAGGCTGCGTTTCCACTGAAGCGGAGCGGGGCGGAGAGGAGCTTAGCGGTGCCCGAATTGACCAATCACTATGCTCGTGCTGTTTCCGTGGAAACGGAGCTGAGACTTCGAGCATAGTGATTGGTCAATTCGGGCACCGCAAGCTCCTCTCCACCCTGCTCCGCGTCAGTGGAAACGCAGCCTTAACTTGCCTTAATGTAACAAGGCACCGGCAAAAACTAGTTTATAATAACTCACCAATAACTCGAAAGGACACTCCAAAGTGCTTCAAAAGCACGCACTAATGGTAGTTCGCTGTCTACGGTACTCGAGTCCGCGGTACCGTGAAGTAATTTGTCCACAGTCCTCTTCGCTAACTCCAGATATTCTGGAATGATCTGACAACGCTTTGCCACGTCCGCACATAATTCTTTGAAATTGTTCACTTCGGAATGCGTAAGAGTATTTTGGTCTGAAATAAAAATAAAAACATATATTTTAAATGTATTTGTGTCAACTTCAACTGTGTAACTTTCCAAATGTGTTCTCCTTGTTTCTAACTCTTTTCTCTCACACTCCTATTTCGTATTCCCTCCCATTGAAACCTATTCTTATAGATGGGGAGCCCAGATTGATAAACGTGTCTAAAACTTACTCGAGCGTTGTGGAGACCTTATAGGTGGTGAGTAGATGATTGGAGGAAAAAATATGATTTTGATTTTAGTGGTGGAATGAGCGGGAACAGCTTTACTTAATCTTTGAAAAAAGAAAATGTTATGAAATAGTATTTATTTTAATTATTTAAATCATCAGTCAGTTTGGAGCTTCTTTAACACCTAGTTAGCATATCCTTCCTGAATCTGACGCGTCAGATTAAATTTTTGATACTTTTTATTACTTTGCTAACCTCCCGATTGAAATGAGCTATATATGCCTAGATTACCAGAGGCATGTGGGTCATATTGTATACTATCTTAATATGACGCGCTCAAGCTTCTACAGAAAGGGCCCCCCTTGGGCTCCCCTACTATTATGACGTTTTCAGTACATATAAAAATTTTTTCGACGATAGTAAAGTCTTACCTTTTTTCAGTATACATGTTAAACTAGAATTAAGGTCTTTGAGAATGTGCTCTATTCTGGGGAACACTTCACTGAAGACCGCAATCCAATGTTTGAGGAGGCACTGTAGAACATCGCTCAGGGTCCAGGGAGGCGGCTTGAATAACACGTGTTGCCAGAGGTTGTCGTATTTCGCGCGCATTTCATTCTGAAAAATCCATGAAATATTACAGTACAAATAGCCTTTGCCCGTGGCTTCGCCCGCTTGGAATTAAAATGTATTCTATATTATTTCCAATACCGCCAACAATATGTGTACAAAGTTTCATCATGATCGGTTTAGTAGTTCGCGTGAAAGCCTATACACAACAACAAACAGATATTTACATTTATAATAACACTAGCTTTGACTCGCGACTCCGCCCGCGTGGTAAAGACTATGTTCTTTCTCAGGCTCCAGACTATCTGTGGAGGTACTAAATTCCATTTAAATCGGTTCAGTAGTTTTAGCGTAAAGGCAAGGCAGATAGACAGAGTTACTTTCGCATTTATAATATTAGTTAGGATAGGGATAAAATTAAATATACATAATATGTAACACATATAGTCTATAACATAAATTACTTATAAAAGTAATCAGAACACCTAAACATAATTGAAGACATGAATGGATGAAGGTGATATGTCGAAAAAAATTTACTCAGTAAATTGTGTTTAAACTGTTAATTAAACATTTTAGGGTATGTAGTAAAGTATTAAGTAAGTACGTTGATTCTATAGAAGGATATTTATATTAATGTACTTAATAAGATATGACTTATTCTAAAATGTTTAAGTGACAGTTTGAATCAAATTTTCTCGAAATCACAATTTTGCTACATAATATCACCTTCATCCATTCATGTCTTCAATTATTAATGTCCTTACAAATAAAAAGGAAGTAGGAAAAGAAGTAGAGAAAGAAATCCAAGAATGAGATGGAAACATATTTAAGGAATGGCACAACATGGGAAAGGAGAGCTAAAGATCGGGTAATATTGGATAAGGGAGGCCATACACATAATCAAATAATTAGGAGGAGTGATTAATTGCATACTGTAAAAAAATATGCTTGGGCTTTTTTACGCACTGCCTCAAAAAACATTTTTTTCTCAAATCTACCAATATACAATGAGACAAGCCCTTGCTTTGAGGGCGAGCTTGATGTGTCAACAAAGTTTTGTATATTAAAAAACCGATCAAGTGCGAGTCGAACTCGCGCAACGAAGGGATATGGATCCCTTCGTTGCGCGAGTCGACTCGCGCGTGGTTTTGCTGTGTTTTATATGGATAAAACACAGCAAGACCACGTTTTATATACAGCAAACGTAAACATATAATAAATATATCTAAGGGGGCTCCTATACATAACCTTAAATATATTTTTTATTATGTTTTTAATATTAGTTGTTATAGCGACAATATTATTTTTAAATCTCTATCTTAATAGCTCAGGGTTCTTGCCATACAACCTGGTGTCAGACAGATGGACTGACAAAGTCCTAGAACTTTGCTGTCACATATTACTAATAATAGGGTTTCGTTTTTATCGTTTGGGTATAGAATACTAAAACAGCAATTTAATTTCAAACCTACCTCTAGTATATTGGCCAATAGGGGATACATAGTTTGCTGGTAGTGTTTCACAGTAGAACCCAACTCGGGGTCTGTTCCTTGCTCCCTGTTCTCCAACATATCTCGGAGCTTGCCCACACTTATGTGCCTCACACTGTTGATTGTAGCTTTGTTGCATAGGTTCTTGTCATTTGATAATAATAACTGAAATGAAAATTGAAATTTTAACCAGGCATTTTTTTAACCCTCAACTAAAACGTCATGCACATCATACTTATAACACCCCTCTGGCATGTTATAAGTATGACATGTTTGTGTGTGTATGAGTCTGTGGCATTGTAACTCCCAAGCAGATGAATTTTTAGTAAGTTTTGTTGTTCGAAAGCTGATAATATGATCAAGTGTGTTCTAAGCTATAATTCAACAGCAGCCTGAAACATGTTAATTTACAACTAACATTTTACTATACAATCTGCTGTTAATAAATAATAAAAAGCATGTTGTGCTTTAGTAAAGAGAAACATAAAATGTAACTTACCACATTTTTCCCTCTTTCCACCTGCTGCAATGAACAGTTTAAAATCTCATCATCTGGTATTTCACACGGATATATGTGAGAATTCGCATCTCGTAATGACTGACCTAAAAAGATATGCATAGTTTTTATATTATTAAAATTATAGTAATTTTACAATATACATTCTACAACCTAACGACTAGAGGTTGTGCATAGACAAGGTAAATTTCAGTAGTTGAATTAATTCACTTGGGTGACAAGCTATTATGCACTATATATAGAGGCTAATCTTTTGGCGGGAAAGACCTTTGTCTTGGAGGTACTTCCCTCTGAAGGAGAACCAGCCTTTGTCACTGATGACTATAGTTCTATGTGTTGATTAATTATTTGTTCTGTTAACACTTACCAACTATCCGATTATTTTCTGGTAGGGATATGTATAAATAGTCCATAGCTGCTTTGGCTCTCTTGCAGAGTGCCCCGTTGCCATTGTTGTTATCTTTTAAACGATCCAATTCGTTGATAACACGCCATGGAACTAATAGTGTTGGCTGCTCACTGTAACCTTGAATAACAGAAAATATTTTTAAACTATTCATAAAATTTTTCCATAAGAGAACCATGTTTCAGTATGAATGAACCAACTAGAAAGGAAAAATACCACTTCCTTCCACCAAATTGTAAACTAACGCTTCTGATGTGCTTTGTTAGTTAGTACCAGAGACCCTCTGGTACTCACTAACAAAACATATGATTTGGTGTGAGTTAAAGACCGACACACACACTTGTGTTGGTAATCGCTTACCATCAGGTCTGTTAGTCTTGTTCCACAACGATATACTTAATCTATTATACTGTTGTTTACATTACATACCTTTGATGTGTGAGTTTAGAACATTTTTAATGAGTTCTAATTCATGTATGAATATGTTTGTATCCACCACAAGAACTAAATCAGCACCATTTATTATCACATCCTTTTTTGACACAGGAACATTTTGTTTAACCTAAATAGTAATAACAATTTAAGAAGGGTTTATTGAGTATTATATATATTTTTATGTAAGTTTACAAATTAGTTAACATGCTTGAAGATCAATATTCATGAACACAATTTACCTCATTTACTTCCTCGTTTATCTCAACTTCCATTGCCTCTACTGTTGAACTTGCTTCAGAGGCAACAGTTTTGTTTGAAACATTTAAATCTGATTCATTAATCTCTGTACTTAAATTGGCTCTTAGCTTTTCCATTCTATCTTTTGCTGACATAAAAGTTTTTACAGACTCTCTAGGTGATGCTTTATATGATAGCTTAGATTTTATGGCAGACATCAACTTGCTTGCTTCAGAAAACTGAGGCGGAGTAGCAGGATGCTTAAGAGAAGGATATTCTGGTACTTGATTGCAAATGCCCTTTTCTATATCTGCAAAAGTATCTTTTTGTCTATCTGTGTTAAAATATTCATCTGGTAATTGAGCTTTCATGGATGAGATAATTTTGTTTGCAGCAAAAAATTGTGATGGTGAAGGAATAGAGTGGACACTTTCATTTCCCGGCGATTGTCCTGATTTTAATTCAGTTGTTGGACTTTTATGCTCTGCTTTATTTTTTTGAGTATCACAAGGAGTAGATGCACTTTTTGGTCGTTTATTAGAAGGCCCCTGTGATTCCTCTGCGGCTTCCGATGATAAATGCTCCCGCAACTGTGAAAGTCTGGAATTAGCCAAGTTTTTGACTGGAGTTTTCTTTGCTGGTGTTTCTTTTTTCGTAGGGGATGCTTTAAATGAGCTGTTAGGTGTTGATTTAGTGGGAGTTTCTTTCTTCTTGTTGGATTCATAAGCCCCTTTCTGTTTGTATCTTTCTTTTTTATTTGGAGACTCTGAAATACATGAAACATTAATAATATGTTAATATCTAGCTTTTTCCTCAGCCTGATAGAACATCCAATAGTAACACTGTAATTTTTTGGGAAAATATAGAGTATGTTTTAATCCTCTACCATACCAAATGAAACATTTAAATCATTCATCTATGTTTGTGAGAAGTAAGAATGTTTGTGAGGATTGATGGATATCACAACATTAGATTCTTAGGATTTAACTGGGAATGCAATTTTTAAACAATTTAATAATAACACACTTAACTGTACTATAATATTCAAATATTTATGGTGATGTATATTTGTTGTATATAGAATATTTTTTTATTTGTTTTTATGCAATAATAGGCTTCAAAACTAGTGAATTGATTTGATGAAATTTTGCACAGATGAAAAGTAAACTACTTTTGTGTGGTGACAGAATGTATGATTCCTTTTGTATGTACAAAGTCGCAGGCATCATCTAGTACCTACATACATATTGGTTAAAGTTAGTGTAAGGTAATAGAATCAAAATGAAATTACCCTGTTTTGCTATTTTTGATGTACTCTGGTCATCTTCATTACTCTTTCTTTTAATGGCTTTTTTTGCTATTTCTTCTTTCTTCCTTTTCGCTGCTTTTCGCATTTTTTCTTTTTTGTTAGTTTTGTGGTCCGAATTATCATTAGCCTGCGAAATATACTACCTTATTAGCCAACAAACATTATTGTTTGCATAGAAACATAAATATTGAAAAAATATAAATTTGTACATATTAGATTAATAAGTTAATAAAGTAACTGTTACGACACGTACCTGCGGCTCAGACCATGAAGATTTTCCAGTTTTTCTATTAAAATAATATGTCCTACCTGGAATCGATTTGGACTGACACAAAACCCAACCATTTGGCAATTTTTGATTTTGATTTTTACCAGAGCTCATTACAAAAATAGTAAAGATCTAGATAAATCCTAAAATATTCGTGTAGATCGAAATTATAAGGTAATCTTTGTTGATTTTAAATAACCATTTTTACCGAGTTTTGACAAATTAGTAATAAAATGTAATGACAATGACAATAAAATTGACAAACTAATGACATGACCTGTCTTTATTTAGTGAGGTACCATAACGATTACTGATTCTAGTGAAATATTGATTTGTTTTTACTGAAATATCGACTTATTGTGCGAATCTAGAACATTATTTTTTATTTAGAAATTAAAGTACTATGAAACATTAAAAAAATTTGTCCGCTTTTAAAAGTAAAAATGAAACGTTCTTTTATATCTCAAATAGGGTTCTCAAGTGAGGTTGAGTTTGAGATTATTTTTTCCATACAGGCCTTAGATTATAGTATTAAGTACAGAATCGTAATAATCTAATTAAAAAATACCTAGCCACCTAAGTGACTTCAGCTATTGATCACCACAGAACCATAGATTAGAGTAATTTGATAAAAAGCACAGAACTTCGTGATTAAGTATGATGAAATTATGTTGTTTCATTTCCAAATCTGTTTATATTGCATAGCAAGACACTGTTTAACTGAATTTTAATATAAGCACTAGCATAATTTACTTTACTTTGATAAAAAAAAGTAGAAAGGAAAGGCAGAGTCAGAGTATGAAATGAATTTCATAATGTGTTCCTGAGAAAAAGAGTCTTGCCACAGAGACAGACAAACGGACAACCAAGTAATCCTATATATGGGTTCTGTGTTTCCCTTTTTAGGTATTTAACACTAAAAACCACCTAATTAATCTTTATGAGTACTTTGAAGCATGGACTGTACCAAAGATTATTATTACGATATGGACTGTACTCTGAAGAGGAAAAGACAAAGGTTGTGACAGACAACAGTTGACGTTGATTTGACAAGTAAACAACTTGTGACAGTTGTGAAGTGTGAATAAAACTGAAGTCTGAATTCTGAAATCCTAACCCTATATTCAAATAATTACTCTAATCTATGATCCTAACCAAATTTTGTTTTAAGGATTTTAGGCTGAAATCCTGCAATGGAAAGAATAATAAAAATAGGTAAAATATTAAGAACAAATTGGAAAAAATCTATATTTGGCGCAGTTGTAGTTTACTACGGGGCTGCTACTCTAAAAGAAAAATATGAGTGAGTACAACACATAAGAATACTGAAAACTTATTTTGTAGAACAATATTAAGATTAGTTTAATTATTACAGAATAAACGTGTTAATGAAAGCGGCGTGTAAAGAAGCTGCGAAATATGGAGACGCCATAATACCAATGGAAAGAAATCCTATGTTAGTGACTGTTATTTTAAATCCAGTTGCAAACAAACGTAAAGCGAAACAACATTATGAAAAGTATTGTGAACCTCTGTTGTTACTAGCTGGATTACAGGTTGAAGTAATACAAACTAAATCTGAGGGCAATGCCAAAGAAATTGTGGAATCCCTCCATGGTACAGAGGCAATAATTATTGCTGGTGGAGATGGAACTTTGTCTGAATCTGTAACAGGTTAGCTCTTTATAAAAGTTAGCTATATGTATGTGTGTAAAAAATTCCAACAACTATCAGTCATGACTATATTGCAACAAAACAATATTACACAATTTTTATCTTAATTTTGTGTAATTAACTACTGTACTAAATTTACAGGATTATTAAGAAGAAATGATGAAGCTAATAGATTTCCTCTGGGAATCTTGCCATTGGGAAGTACTAATAGTCTTGGCAATACACTCTTTCCTGGTGGTGATGGTGTGGACAAGGTCAAGCAACTTATTCAGGCATGTATGGCTATAATTGAAGGTAACACAGAATGGAAAGATGCTATAAAGATAGAACCTTTATCAAGTGAAGAAGAGCCACCAAGCAGACCAATATATGCCATGTCTTCTATTGAATGGGGTGCATTCCGTGATATACATTCAAGAAAGGACAAGTATTGGATCTACGGTCCATTCAGGGAATATGCATCATACATTTTTAATGGATACAAAAATTCTATTACATGGGATTGTAGTGGTTCAATAAAATACAGTCCACTTTGTGCTGGATGCAGTAATTGCCTAATTAAAAAACCAGAAATAAAGAGGAAATGGACATTCTTTATCCCAGACACAAACACAGTGCCAGACTCAGACAGGGCAAAGGTGTTGAATCTGGAATGTTCTAAATTAAATGAATTATGTTTTAAAACATCAGAATTTAAAATAAATGCACAACAGAATAATGGTTTACCAGGACTTAGTATAAAAATTGGTAAAAATAAGTATACATACACAGAATTTGTGTCTGAGGGCTGGAGAAGACTTAAAGGGAGAAATGAATCCCCTGATACTATTAACGCAAGAACAATTGAACTTTTGCCTCATGATCCAAAACCAGATACTATAATAGAAATTGATAAAGAAGATTTTGAAGCAAAGCCAGTTAAGATTACTATATTACCAAACATAGTTAAATTTTATTGTAAATCTGTAAATTAAAAGTGTACAAGAATTAGGTATAAAATATTAATTTATTATTTAATATTTTTAATGTTGCATTTTATTTTGCATTAAGCTTTTTTAATACAAAAATATTAGTGATAAATGAACTTACAAGCAGTAAAGTTGCACATACATTTTATTTTTCTTACAAATATTTATATATATTATTACTATATATCAATGTTAGCTATAACATATTTTGTCTTGCATACTCCCATATGAATATTGCAGCTGTTACATGTACATTCAAAGATCTAATCACACCCTGTTGAGGTATTTCCACACAGGAATCCATTAATGGCAGCAAATCGCAGGGTACTCCTTCCTTTTCATGTCTATAAGAATTAAAAATAAATTAAAAGCTGGTTTTGCAATAATTGGATACTTTCTTGTAATTTTTTTATATATACCTACAGATATGTATGTGTAAAATAATTATTGATAAGTGATCTGAAAAATAAGAAAATCTTGTATATGGGGTGTGCACAATACATAAGTAATGACTTGTATTGTGTAGAACACCCCTTTTTTCATTATGTATAATTATAAAAGTTAAAATCAAGTACCTAATTACTTTAAAATACTTTTATATCCTATGCTAACTTACCCTAAAAGCAACATTGTCTTCTTAGGGAATTTAAATGTCTGGAGAGATGTACTTGAAGATGTTTGCTCTGCTGCCACTAATGAATATCCTTCAGTCTTCTTTAGCATCAAATAATCTTTGAGCGGCTGACCAGGACGAACTTCCTCAACATCAATCCAACGTTCTGCTGAGACGCTAAATATTGCAAGATTTTTATTTTTTATTTTTTCAGAACACAAAATGTAGGTACTTACAGTAGACATTATTTCTAAGAAATTATTTATGAATAATAAATAGTTATTATTATTCAAAGGTTTATAATGTTATAAAATCACCTCAATCCCTGGAACTGTTTATCTTGTAAGTGCCTCAAACTGTCGACAACATATGTTAGCACACCAAATACTTCACTTGTCCGAGCCATGCCACCTAGATTTGGAAGTCTATCAATTAGTGACGCAACCACGATAAGATCACTTTTATTTCTCTGTAAAATGCAGAACAATTACATTAAGATAGAAAATTACAACCATATTGCAAAATATTATTATAAATAACAGCAAGTAACAAACCTTTTCCTCTATACCATAAATGTTTATATCACTCATATTTTTCCACGGTATATATTTCTTTTGAATAGTCCCTACCTCACTATTTTCAGGGCAGATGTGAGGATGGCCAGCCTCGAAATTATCCTCACATAGACTAGACTTAAGACAAGATATCCATTCATTATAAAAGGAATCATTTGTTTCATTTTGAAGATTTGAATTAATTTTATCCATTATATCATTAAAAAACTCATCATCGACATTTTCAATGAAATTGTCAGTTCTGGGTAAATAGTGAAAAATACGCCAAGGTGTTAAATCTTCCACTATATCAAACTTATGAACAAAATAATCTTTCAGAAGTTTCTGATAGGTTTTGTCTTTCTCAGCTGATGCATTGTTCAAAGTCTGCTCTATAACTTCTAATATGTAATCATATTTTCCTGACTTATCTTGAAAAGTAGATCTTTTCAATCTATATGCTAAGTACTGAGCATACAGCCTTGTAGAATATGTTGATCCCATTGTATGAGACAAAAATGTATCCATAACAAACTGGTATTCCTCAATGCAATCACTGCCGCTTTTTATCTTGTGCATAATGACATAATATATAATGAGAAATTGTGAAGTTATTGGTACATTTTCTGATCGCAATAATTTCATGCAACCAATGTTTATTTTTACATCCTGCAAGTTAACATTCAATTATTTTGATGTCAAATAGTTGTTAATAATATTAGTTATTAACAACTAGTTGACCCGTGCCCACTTCGTTTAGCATACAAACAGTTTGTGGTGAATTTCAATTAAAAAAAAAACAAAAACCCGAACTCAGAACCCGCGAAACAGCAACGCGGAACTTTCAAGTTTCAACGCGGAACCCGAAACGTGGGCCCCCCCAAACGCGGAACTCGCAAACCCGTAACCCGCAACGCTGAACTTTCAACTGAAAACCAGCACCCGCTACGCGGAACCCACAACTCAGAACCAGCAACGCTTAACCCGCGAACCCTGCAAACCCGTAACCCGCTACGCTGAACTTTCAACACGGAACCCTGAACCTTCAACGCGGAATCCTAAACGTGGAAACCACAACCCTGATCCCGCTACGCGGAACACAACTTGGCAACTCGCACCGTGGAACCCTAAACGTGGAAACCGCAACGCGCACACCATGTAAGAAATTTTGAAGGTCGTTTTTACAGGTATGCCATTGAATTCCTTTAATAACGTTATTTCCTTGCAACCGAAACGCACATATAATGAGCTTTGTTCACATTTAGATCACATTGATGTGGAACGGAGTTTATGAGTACAACACCGGTTGCCGCTACGGCGGTACTAAAATAAAAAAAAACCTATGTCAGGGTTACCTACCTTGATATAAATAAATAGAGAGATGTACCATTCCAAACATGTCCTAACAAATTGTTGATGTGGAAGTTTTCCCAATAGCTCAATACACCACAGCCCAATTTTATTTACATTGACCAATCTACTTTTTAAAGTTATGCAGAGTAAGTTCTGTAGAGCAGCCTGCAGAGTCCTATGAACATGTGAATTCCCATGATACCTCTGTTTGTTTTTTAACATTTCATCCACCTTCTGCAGTATAAAATCTGTTATGCTCTTTAGGATTTCTGTATCTGTTATTTTACTCAAAATTTGTAGACTTAGGTAACGAATATGGGAGACAAAGTGAAAATCCCTGAAAATAAAATAATACTTTTAGAATATATTATAAACTGCAAAAGTAGGATAGTTTGATAGGAGTCAATCAATTAAATAGGTACTTACTTTGTTTTACATGAGCTATACTGTGTGTCTCTTATTAATTCTTCTATGACATTTTCTAATATTCTGAAAAATAATATACAGATGAATTATTAAGATAATGGTTTTGAAGGATTGTTAAATCAATTTAATTATAACAAACCTATTTTCCTTTTTAGGCACTATTGTGAATAGCAGTATGTCCGAAAAAATACAAATTAAGTAGCTGCGATTAGATATTATACTTTTTAAATTAATTTCATTTACAAGGTAGTAAAGTGGTAAAGTTTTAATAGCTCCATATTCTATTATCTTTGTGCAATATGATAGTATAACATTATTATAAAGGGGCTTTTCTAATAGAGAGTCATGCAGCAGTAACGAGATAAATTCTTTCATGCATACAGCATATTGGCTATTACTTTTCAGCTCTTCAATACCAATCCAGGCTCTGCTTAAAAATTGTGGTAAAAAATGGTAAAAAAAATTGTCATATTCTAAGTGTTCTTGTAAAATGCATCCTGATAGTTTATTCATAATTTTAAGTACCCAGTTCAGACAACCATAGCCTCCGCTTTGAAATATATCATCAATAAAAATGATTATGTCATTATTTACAGAAACATTTTGTTTTTCTAATAATAAATAAAGTATTTCACTTGATTTTTCATAGAACAAATTTTTCAGACGACCAATGCTTCCACTGCTTTCTCTGTTATTAAATTTTAGTCCATTTACTAAAATTGTAATTAAATCTGATTTTGTAACATACTGCTTGGATATGATTGAACTTTTTAATAAACTGGTGACTATCAAAATACTCATTACCCTCTTGTTTAGATCTACATGACTATCCTTTAATAATAATAATGTATTTTTAAATATATGTGAAAACATTTCCCTGTTTTCAACTTGATTATTAGAAATGATTATATCAAGACCTTCATTTAATAATGTTACAACTTCTATATCAAAATTATATTCAGAAGATAATAAACTTTTAACATAATTTAATATGATTCTGCATATTTTATAAGAGATTTCATCAAAACCTTGAATGGATTTGTTGTTTTGAATTCTTCTATAAAATTCTGTTAAGTATATTGCTTCAGAAATGCATTCAGATTTTTTACTGTACTGTCTTTCACAAATATTTTTAATTTTATCAATATTATTGTCCAATATGTCTGTTAAATCTGAACTGTGATCCAAAGAATATTGTAGTAAGGCAAAATCAATATTTGAATGTAAAGCTAATAGTTCTAGTAAATGTTTCTTTTTGTCTTCTGTAAGATCAGTTCTAGAATTAATTGTATGGCCTTGTAAGTTTATGTTTTGGACAATTTCTGGAGATAAATTGCCACATAAATTAATATAATCAACCATGTTCAGACAACAATGTTTTCCAATAAATGAGAATAAATTCATAAAAACTGCTTTTCTAATAATAATGTTTGTACATGGAATCTTAAATAAGTGGTGTAGAATGTTAATAAGATTGTCTTTGCCATTGTTAGGAGATTGTTTTATTTCTAGTTCTGTCAGTAATTTTGTTAGGTAAAATAAAGGAACTGGAGCCCATTTTATATTAGGCATAGCTTTTAAAACATTAATCAGGCTATCAGACTTTTCCAATGTCATCTTCATTTTATTCCAAACTAACTTTCTTTCATTTGGATCACCAAAAAGTTGTGTATCATTGAGAACTTCTGATAGTGTATGTGCTTCATTAGAGTCATGAATTGGATAATCAAGTCTGTATTGTATGCACTTAAATCTGACTTGCGCATTATCATGTCTGAGGCCAATTTTAAAAGCACAGTTAAGCCAGCAAAATCCAACATCTTTGACAGTGTTGATTAGAACTAAAGATGGAAGGACAATATTACTTTGTTTTTCTTCCAAACTATCCATTAGAACAAAGAAGTTATTCCAAATTTTATTTAGTTCTTGTATTTTAGAGGCTCTGCATATAAATATACTCTCAGAACTAATATGTACATCTTTTTTGCTGATTATTAGACAATCCAATGCTCTTTTAAAAAGGTACATTGAGTATTTTCTATTTCTAGTACAATCTGATGATAATCCATACAATATTATATCCCAAAATTCAGAACTATAAATCACATTTGACTCATAATTAGCTACTGGCAAAAAATAATTTGATAGAGAACACAAGACTTTCAGAGAGTCATTCCTTCGATCTGATGATTGCTTTAATAAATTCCATATTCTGTCTAATATATGGTATCCAGATATGCTTTCAAATATCTGAGGAATCATACTGGTGACAAAAAATGTGTTAAGCTTTTCGTGTTGACAATATACCAGATGTTCCAAGGGGATCTCTAAAAACGGCATCAATAATTTTTGTCCATAGAAAATAACAGCCTCGAGGACACTTTTGCAAATTTTTAATTTAATAAAGGTTTCATGACTTTCCATTTCATTCATATCATTATCCACACCATTATACATTTTTGTCGGTACATACATATTGGCTAGCATTTGTTGTAATAAGTGTTCTGCATTGCTAACTATAGTGCTTGGGCTAAGAATTAATATAACATACAGTATTTTTCCAATTGTCTGTACATTATCTTCTGTCAGGTTTGACAAAATATTGTTGATCATGCTTATCTCTTTGTCATTTTCACATTCGGTATCTTCCTTAGTGTTAATGAGATGTTTGTATTGCAACAAATGTAATAAGTTTAATAAATTGTCATGACTCAAATTATTTTTAAGCATCAAACCCTCTAGACGTTTGTCTATAATCTCCTCATCTAGATCGAGTAAATCCAAAAACGACAACAGATCTTCCTCTGACTTCATTTTAGGTTAGAACCAAAGAGAATATAATCACTACGTTGTTAGAACTTAGACCTTCTATTATGAAATTACTCTTATTTATGACTTAGACTAATTCAATTACACTTTCGTCTATTATCTACTTTGTGCTTTCGTCAAGGATAATACATATAACTTAGTATAAAATAATAAAAATACTAGGTATAGAATTTAAATTTTATCACCACAAAACATACGGCTCAAATCACCCTCTATTATAATCACAGATTAAGTATTAGTTACTAGTTACTACGTAACAGATACGACAGTGATATTTTACCGAGTTTCCAGTTTTCCAGTTGTTCCGTTTTGGCAGCACTGTAGCATCTGTCATTTTCTCAGAATAAAGAATCGGAACTGGCATAAGCATGTACTTTGCCTGCATACCTAAATAAACAAAACTGAATACAAACATGGCGGATTAGGGTTGCCCACTTTCTTTTTTTTAAGAATATTGCGGATTTTATACCCCACAACTGAGCTAACTCAAAGAAATTGATTTTTAAACACTTTATATCAAATAAACTAAACAATATACAACAATTTAAATAAATGTTAGCTACTTACCGGTGATTTTGCATAGGCCACAACTTACTACAGAGGACTTCGTGTTACCGAATATAATGAATTCAGAATTATTTTACAGTTTTGCGCAGTAATTAAATCGAAAATCACTCAAAAACCCTAAAAATCTCACAATAACAACGTTTGACATGTAAACAAAGTGACATGTAAAATGGCGTCGGTGGCAGCAGAAGTATATCACAGCCAATATAGGGGGCGTTGATAAAAAGAGTGTAGATACTTATTTCTTACTCAAAACTCTTGTTGTAAGAAAGAGACAGGTAGTCTACTATTATTGCCGTGTGAAATTGAACTATTAGTACAGTTCCATATGATCTTTGTTCTGAGGTCATTTTGACCGCACACAACAGACCATAGCACATCACAGACTACAAACACACATTTTAAAAGTGGTTGAATAATCGAGTCCAGCTATCGATACTTTAGTAAGGTATCGATTTTTTTTGTAGGTAGGTTTTTGTAGTTCAGGTAATTTATTTTTATTAAGTAATACAAAATAAAAACAGGTTACATTTATCATTTATTTATTGTTTTTTTTTCTAAATTTCTAATAAGCCCTGATTGATACAATACAATACAATACAAATATACTTTATTGTGCACACAACAAGTTACAAAAAAAACAAAAAAAAAAATATACATTACAAAAATCAGACATGCACACAAAGGCGGCCTTATTACTAGATAGCAATTTCTTCCAGACAACCTTATGGTGTTAGAGAAAACAATGCTAGAGAATGGGAGTTGCGCAAAAGTATATTTAATAAAATAAAATAATACATAAACACAATAAATATATAATATATGTATACAATATAATATAATATATATATCTATATATATATATATATACAATAGATAAACCTACATGATATTTTAATTTATAATAATAAGTGTTAGTTACATAAGTTAAGGGTTGACACAATATGATTCCAGATAATGATTTTTTATAAGAGTTTTAAAGCGATGTATAGTTTCAGCCTGCCTTATATGGATAGGTAAAGAATTCCAAAGGGAAATGGATTTTACAATGAAAGAGCAATTAAAGTATTTAGTGCGGTGGATAGGAATGTCAAGAAGAAGATTAGATATAGATCGTAGTTCCAGTCTGTCAGAGGTACGGAAGTTAAAATTGCTTTTTAAATAAGTGGGACAATGGGAGTCAAATAGGATGTTATAAAGGAAGGAGAGAACACGAGAGTCACGGCGGTAGCGGATTGGCAACCACTTTAACTTGAGGCGATACTCGGAGATATGGTCAAATTTACGTAAACCGAAAACAAACCTCAAAGCCAGGTTTTGAAGGCGCTCCAATTTGTTCAGTTGTTCCTCCGTCAAGTTAGTGAAAGAAGCGTCCGCATAATCTAAATGGGAAAGGAGTAGGGATTCAGCCAAAACTACCTTAGTGGGTATCGGAAGAACATATCGTAGACGTTTTAGGGAACGCCAGGTAGAAAAAACCTTTCTACTAATCTCTTGCAATTGATGCGTCCACGATAAATGTTCATCAAAGTACACTCCCAAGTTTTTAACCACTTTACTGAAAGGTATTGTTACACCATTTATAAGGACAGGAGGTAAAGAATCATGGTCAACTCTAGAAATTAGCCCGGGGCTACCAATTACAATTAATTGAGTTTTAATAGGATTAATAAGAAGTCCATGATTCTTGCTCCATTCACAAATATTCGACAAATCGTGATTCACTAGATCAAAAGCGGAATTCAGATTGTCCAAAGGAGACTGTGTGTATATTTGAAGATCGTCCGCATACAAGTGGTAGGATGATGAAATCGATATTGTTATAGGGTTTATAAAAATTGCAAACAGAAGAGGAGATAGCACACCACCCTGAGGCACGCCGGCATAGATATAACTCCAATCGGAGAAATAATCAGATGATTTAACTCTCTGCCGTCGTCCTACAAGGTAGCTACGAATTAAATTAATTATTGATGGTGAAAGATTTAAAGATGCAAGCCGGGCTAGCAGAATATCGTGGTCTATGGAATTGAAGGCATTACTAAAATCCAGAAGTGTGAGAATAGTAAGCATTTTATCATCCATACCTGACCGTATATCATCAGCTACCTTTACCAATGCGGTAGTCGTACTGTGACCAGTGCGAAAACCGGACTGGAACGGACTGAGTAAGCTGTTGTGGGTAACAAATTTCGTAAGCTGGTGATGAATGATTCGCTCTAAAACTTTTGATAAAAAGGGTAGGATGGAAATAGGACGGAAGTCAGACACAGTCTTAGGACAGGAGGATTTAGGTAAAGGAATTATGTAAGCTGCCTTCCAGGCATCAGGAAAGGTACAAGACTCTAAACATGAATTAAAAATGTGTGCAAGAACAGGAACAATTATATCTAATATTGGTGTGATCATTCTACGACTGATACCGTCATCTCCTACTGCGTTTGACGATATGGAAAGGATGTGCTTTTTAATCTCACACTCGGAAACTGGAACAGTAAGGAACGGATCAGAATTCAATATAGGTAGCGAAGAAATATAATTTAACGTTTGTGATTTAATTTTGGGGTCGAGATTAAAAGAGGAAGTAAAATGGTTATTAAGTGAATCTATATCTATATTATGAGAGTCTTGCGGTTCAGAGCATTTGCCCACGCCGAGGGATTTGAGAAGTTTCCATGTTTTAGCCGGATCCCCGTTCTCAATGGAGGCGTGAATATGACGTCTTTGTGCGTCACGACACATCATATTACAGCGGTTCCGGATTTTAATATATTTGTTACGATATTCTTCTGTCTTTTTTATTTTGAATTTGGCTTTGGCTGCATGCTTAGCATTTATCAGAGATTTGATTTCGTCTGATAACCAGGGAGCGGGAAGATGTTTGATTTTAACGGGCCTAACAGGTGCATGAATATCATAAAGAGATTTAAGTTTAGCGTTAAATATATCAATTTTGTCATTAATGGAATCAGCTGAGAGTAAGTTTGACCAGTCTATGTTATGTGCGTCCTCCTCTAGGCTTTCAATATTCATCGAAGAGAAATTTCTTTGAAGAAGAGTTTTTACCTTAGCTTTGGGAGGGCGAACATTATAGGCGACATAGATAAGATCATGGTATGAAAACATATCAGCTGAGACTTGTCCATGCGTAGTAACACGATTAGGAGAGGAGACTATGATTAGGTCGAGCAGGGAAGGACGGGAACCTGGAAAGCAGTGGGTAGGATTCAGAGGTAGTAATTTCATATTATATGAATCTAAAATTGAACTAAGTTTAGTCGATCGACTATCACCCTTAAGTAGACAAGTATTGAAATCGCCCATTATAACACAATGATCGTAGTACGGTGTAAAAGCATCAAGCGTATTTTCAAAGGATGAGAAGTAATCATTGTGCATTGATGGGCAATAGTAGACCCCGAGTAATAATTTATTATAGTGCGATACCTGGACTTCTACCAGCAAAAACTCGAGAGCATCAGATGGAGGGGGTTGCGCTGACGAGCTAATAATAGTGTAGGACAAGTCTGAACGTAGATAAATCGCAACGCCACCTCCACCCCTCCCAATGCGGTCGTTGCGAATTAACTTAAAACCGGGTAAACTGTAGCATGTTGATGGTAAGCAAGGCTTAAGCCACGTTTCCGATATAAAGACAGCATCAACATTAGCCCGATCAAAAGACGCAAGCAAGTCGGGGTAATGAGCCGGAATGCTCTGTGCATTAATATGAACGGCCTTAAAACATTTGTTAACTGTGTTAAAATTTGAAGTTATGGTATCCCTAAGAGACATAAATGTGGCACTTTGAAAACTATCATCGCTGTTGTTAGAAGAAATGGATAAAAAATCATCTGAAGCAAATGAGTCAACACTTACATTCATGATAATAATACAAACTAAATATAAATAAAATATATAAAACACTATAAATATATTATCCTACAACAATTGAAATATAATTGGCCTGCAGCCCACTGTGTCATAAAAAAAAAACATAAGTATATAAATAAATTTGCTATAATAAAATTAGTAAATAAATAGAAAAAGAGTAGGTAGATAAATGGAAAGAATCCAAACATGCCTATTATTTTTTAAACACCTAGCTAAATATGAGCAGTTATTCTAACAAAATATAATTAGATTTAAGATGAGATGCTAGCCCAACACAAATTGGCAATTAAAATTTTAATGGAGTTATACTGAGATATAATAATAAAGTTCTAAGTACAAGCACAGCTTATTAGTTACAAAAATTACATAACAAAGATGCAATTTATATACATAATACTAGATTAAGAGAAATCAGTTAAGTACATAATGGCTCATGCTAAATTTCATGTCCACACACAAAAAAAAAAAAAAAAAAAAAATAATTAAAGTGACATTAAGAAGACGAAGAAGAATAACTATCACTCACTCCTGTCAGACGTCACCGAAACACATCTGTCAAAAGCTTCGTGTTGAATAAAATGAAACAATACCTAACAAACATTTTCAAAAAGTACAGATTACAAAATTAAATATGTTTCATTTTCGAAACACCGACAATTTGTGACAAAAGAAATTAGTGATGATGCATAGAAATAAGTAACTATGAGATCTAAGTATGGACAATAAAATTATAAGTGAATGATTAATGAGAAGCGAATATTGGCAAAGCAGAATTATAGATTTATATGTATATATGTGAAGATTGAGAAAGTTACCATGCTATTATTTAAAGTATGTTACCCTTAGAGTATTTACTTTTTGGTTCGCCTTGGTCTTGTTCCAGTTTCATTTTTAGTTTTGGATGCCGGAACTTGAGATGTGACTTCTGCCATATCACCACAGAGATCAGAAATGGCATCCAACTCCGCTATGCTACAAACACTGCTTTTGGAGCCATCAGATCTAGCAACGAAAATAGAGCCATTATATGTCCAACACTTTGTAACACCGAAACGCTGTCTGGCCGCCAGGAACACTTCATGTCTCTTTTTAATTAAAAACTCTGATAGAGTGATGCCGGAATTTTTCAGGCTGGTCTTAGCCCTCCAAACCTCATTCCGATCAGTAAAATTCTGAAACTTAACCAAGATCGGTCTGGGTTTTGATTCCTTTAAGCGTCCCAAGCGGTGACAATATTTTACTGAAGAAATGTTTATGTCTTGGACTTTTAACTGGGAAGACAACGAAGATGCAATAGCTTCTTGTGCATCCTTTTTGGCTTCGGGAACTCCATGCACAAGCAAAATCTTTCTTCTGTGCCTCATCTCAGTTTGATCATAGGCATCCATCAATATTTCCAACTGAGCCTGCATCATCTTAAGTGCATTCAATATAAAATTTTTGAACTCACAAAAATCAGATGCCAGTGATGTAGAGGTGTTTGTAGTCTGGACCGCACACAACTCCTGCTGGAACTCCATCATCTTCGAGTTAAACATCTTATTCATTTGTGTTATTGATTCTTGCAAGGACTCCATTGTAAACAAGTGGAAGAGAAAAATAACAGCAAATTTTGACAAAAGTGCAAGTGATATAATTTGTTTAAGAAAACAGTGTTTATATACTGTATCTTATTATTGCAATTATAGGAGATTGTGACACTAGTAGATGCAGGTATAAATTTTTACATAATATTGATTTAAAATAATTAATTTATAATTTTGGTTAAGGAGCAGTTAAAAGTTCAACTTAACTTTTTGCACGCCTACCCCCGAAAAAGCAATATAGCAAATTGATATAGCAAGAATATTAGTATTTAACAGAATATTTTTTTTAATAATATTTTAATAATTATCCTAATAAAACTCTCTAATGTCGTAATCCAACCATCTAGTGATGGTAACACACAAGTCCAGGTTTTCCTGTTTCTAAGGCCACTTGCCTTACTTGAAGTGTGCTCTTATTTCAATTGTTTTCATTTCTTTGACGACACAAAAGATGATCAGTCACTTCTGTAAATAAATAACACAATATTTAAGATGAAAAAACAGTACATAAGTTGGCCGGTCACTTAGTCCGGCCAACAACAACAACAAAACAAGGAGGGTTTCTAGTAAAAACTTTAGTTAATTGGCAAAAATAGATTAACTAGTTTTGTTCTTCAGCACTATAAGTTGATTACCCTAAATAAAACTGCATTATTATTCTGCTATCAAATATGCTTAAACTGCCATAACACTTCTTTAACATTTATGAAAAGACCATCTTTTTACATAAATTTTTTGTTGTTTCAATGAAGTTATCGAAACCACAACCTCCAATTCCTGAGCCAAGTTGAAAACCACTAAACCTTGGTATTTCACAAAAATAAAACAATTTCAGTATCTTTTGATATGTTAAAATATCATATAGAATGAGTGTCAATATGCCATAGTACTTAATACATACCCACTCTTCAAATGACCAACATTTCATCAGAAGCATTTACATCCTCATTGGAGTATACCTAGGGGTATTTCTGTCTGAAACAAATGAGTACATTTAAGATTAATATTGTTATACAAAAGCAAAAAACATTGGCAAACTTAGGCCGTATTTCACCAAACAATGTTAAAGTTAATCCTTAGTTAAATATCGTGTTATCCCTCTCGTATTTCCTGTCAATGAATGAGAAGGCATGTATTTTAACATGGCGTTAACTTTAACATTGCTTGGTGAAACACGCTCTTAATGAGTCAAAGATTAAGTATAATTAATTATATTATACTGTTCATACTTTATATTACACTAGCTCTAACTATAACGTGTTAAAAGTAAAACTCACCTGATTCACAGGACGATAGAGGCATGCCGTGCTCTGTATTTCATCATCCGTAAGGAGAAATGGATTAGAATGTTTAAATATCTTGGCCTTCTTCGTCAAATTGATATTTATGAAAGTGTTTTTCAGTAACAAGTTTTCGAAGTTGCTCTTTAGAGAGACCGATAAGGATAGTTGGCACCAGGAAGGACAGCCACAAGTTTCTAAAATTAATGTTCTTTGGGAAAGAAAAATGCCGTTTCATGAACTAATAGTTGCGTTGCAACCGCCGACACAAGACTTAAATAGTCCCTTAAAACGAAAAACTAACAACATTTACACTAAATTAATTAACACACTATAAAATATTGATATAATGTATCAATAATATGCGGAGTAATTGAATATTTTGTATCAAATCAAGCAAGAAACGAGGATAAACAAAACACTAACAAACTACACGCGGCCATATTTGAGTTTTGACAACATAGATCATTAAACACATAAACAAATAGACCATAGACGTGTGTGACGTCACAAAACGACGCCATTTTGCTTTCGACCGCAGCGCCAAAACGGAACAAATGGAACTACGCTGTCAGCCCCCTGGGCCCTGATTACGTAACTCCGGTCGCTTTCCCGTCTCTCGAGAACAACTGCCATTGTGACGTTACATCTTTTTAAAACACGATTTAAAAAGTTAAAACGTCAAAATTATGACATATTCATTTTTATAGAGACGGGAAAGCGACCGGAGTTACGTAATCAGGCCCCAGATTATAATAATTACTCTAATCTATGCACAGACGACTAGGGGTATAAGAATCTATGCAAATCACTAATAATCAGGGCTGCCAGCAAAAATATTTCCGTATACGAAATTCGACTCCAACATGGTTAAATCAAAACTCGATTTTAATCTACATAGGTACCAAAAAAATAAATGTATACCGACCTGTTTTTATTTAGTTTTTGAATATAACAATATATTATTTTTAGGGCCGATTTTTTAATCGTCAGATAACTTTTATCTGTTGAATAAACATGTGACTTTGACATTTGTTCCATACAAAATCTGTCAAAGTCACATATTTATTCCATATATAGAAGTTATCTGGCGATTGAAAAATCCGCCCTTAGTTATCAATATTTTAGTAACCCTGTGGTCCAGTACATAGTACCTAACTAATACTTAATCTGTGGTCCAGTACTTAATTATTATCCCCGTGTTCCAGGGCGTGTTCCTTTAGGCGCTCTTTTTACTCTGAACGCTCAGATCATTCATAAGCTAGTGGAACGACTGACAGATGTCAAAATTTAACATTTCCTTTTTAACCCATAAATTCTATTTATATTTTAAATTAACAATAATAACTACATTAAAAAATAATCTAGAATAAATTTGCTCGATCCATAATTTAAAAATAACATCGAGATCAGTGAAATCTCTGAAATCTAAGTAAACGTCAAAAACAAGATGGGTAAAAATATGCAAAATGGCGTGATCATTCTGAGCGTTTTGAACAGTTTTTGACAGCTGACAGCTGCATCTGGAACACGGGGCCAGATGTTTTTGACGTTTACTTAGATTTCAGAGATTTCACTGATCTCGATGTTATTTTTAAATTATGGATCGAGCAAATTTATTCTAGATTGAAATTGATTTGAACTGCGGCTTTTCACAGCCACTGTCAGCTGTCAATGTCAGCGTTATGAATGATCTGAACGTTCAGAGCGTCTACTGGAACAGGGCCCAGGCCCTAAATAAACGAAAATAACTTTTTTTTCGTTCAGATTTGCGTTCCTTTAGCACTGTATAGCTCCATTATTAACGTTTTGAACTGTTTTTTGACGTTTTCTTGGATTTCACAGATTTCACTGATCTTGATGTTATTTTTAAGTTATGGATCGAGCAAATTTATTCTAGATTCTTTTTTAATGTTGTTATTATTGTTAATTTAAAATATAAATAGAATTTATGGGATAAAAAGGAAATGTTAAATTTTGACATCTGTCAGTCGTTCCACTAATGATCTGAGCGTTCAGAGTAAAAGAAGTGCATACAGGAACACAAGGATTGTTGACACATTAAAAGGTGACAGCAATATGGCATATAATGCTACCAATTGAAGTTGTCGCTAATTTCTAAAGAGCATCATAAATACAGAGACATTTTTATTTACCTTGTGTTCCTGTAGGCGATCTCAACGTTCAGATCATTCATAACGCTGACATTGACAGCTGTCAGTGCGTGTGGAACAGTTCAAAACGATCAGTGCTAAAGAAACGCAAATCTGAACGAAAAAAACGTTCAGATCGTTTAGAGTTAGGAAGTGGAACAGGGGGCTGATTACCTAACTTCGGTCGCATTCCCATCTCTCGAGATCAACTGTCATTGTGACTTTTTAACTTTTTAAAACACGATCTAAAAAGTTAAAACGTAACATTTGACAGTTTTTCAAAAATGAGCGACGTAACGTTGTAACGACAACTTATTAAAATAAATATTTTCTTTTATTAAAACTGCAGAATTTACTAAACTTTATTTAATAATTATTAGATATTTATTGTCAACATAACCAATATGAGTTTATTTACGATTTGCTTTCACTGATAAACGATTTTAAATATAATATACAAATTATGATTTAATGAAATAAACGTCGTTATAATGTTAAGTCAGTTAACACTTTTTCTTATTAAACACTAGGGACTTACTCAAAAAAATCGATTAATCTTTTAACTAACTATAAAAATATTTAAAAAAAGTACGTAACTTGTAATAAGAATATATTATAAATGTTAATTTAAAAATCAGATTGAAGGAGTTAGATCCATGGTCATAATTCACGAATAATTAAAATAAATATATCGAAAGCGTCATGATAAGACGCCACTATGTCTTTTGTCGTCATTTGTCTTTGTGCGAAGTGACTGCCTTTATTGTGTGCTATCTGTTTGTCTGTCTGTTCTGTCTTTTTTTTTCTTGCTGTAAAATATAAGTTTATGTTTCTAAGGGCCGATTTTTAAATCGTCAGATAACTTTTATCTGTTGAATAAACATGTGACTTTGACATTTGTTCCATACAAAATCTGCCAAAGTCACAAATTTATTCCTTAGATAAAAGTTATTTGACGATTGAAAAATCGGCCCTAAGAAAAAAAATAGAACTAGGAAATATTACATACAATACATCGCATTGATAACCTCCTTTTTTGTAGAAGATTAAAAATAATGCTATAGGACAGGTATCATAATAATATTATTATAGACATTAGCCGGATGATTTTCAAAATTCGCATGACGTGTAACAATTCCGAGTCGGATTTGTTATTCGCTCTATTCGATGTTTTTAAGCAGGTTACCTCACTATGGAGATAAATTTGACAGACGTCAAATAATACTAAAATCATAGAAATAGGTTATACATATATATGCTTTATTTATTAATCTGAGACTAAAATGACCCGATTTTATTTGGTTTGATACGTTTGACAGATTTTTTTTTTTACACAAAATTTGACAGACCACCAAAATCAACCTCTGACGTGACAACGCGAAATATCATGAAGTTGCTGTCTCTTTTACTCTGCATTTGAAATTTGCATAGAAATAGATTATACATAGAAGGAGTGTAAAAAGTAGAGCTAAAAACAGCGATCTATCTAACAAATTTCAAATGCAAAGATTCATGAGGGTAAAAGAGACAGCAACTTCATGATTTTTCGCGTTGTCACCAGGTCAGAGGTCGATTTGGTGGTCTGTCAAATTTTGGTGGTCTGTCAAACGTATCAAACCAAATAAATAAAAACGTCTCTGTATTTTTATAGCTCTTTAGAAATTGGCGACAACTTCAATTGGTATCATTATATGCCATCCTATTATTGTGTCAACAATAAAACACGAAGAAAACATTTTCTTTTAGATTTTATTATTATAATGTAATAGATAATAATTCTCATCTGATTTATTACAGTTTTTGCAATTTACAACATAACTATTTCGGAAAAAGCCTTGCTTAGTGAATGCGTGTAAAAGTTATACCTACATCTCGAAAAGAAAACTGTGACGGAACAATATCTTTTCATAAGTATGTTTTAAATGTTATAGGCTTAGTAAATTTATCCAAATAGGCTAGAACTAATTTATTTTAATAGATGTATGTGTATATTATTATAGTTTCTACTAGTATGCGGTGTTTGCATTTTATTAAAAAATATTTGTTTACATAACAAAGAGGTTAAGTTTCTCATAGTGATGTACATTTCTATATTGATAACCGTTCGAAATAATCACTTTATGTTTGAATAAATATATTCGGTACTTTTAACTTTTATTATTTTTAACCATACCATGTTACCATACCAAGTTAAATATAATTAATCTGCTATTTGGTATTTACAGGTTCTTTACAAAATCATGCTCCAAAAATAAAATGGTTCGAGTTCATAGGAAAACCAGAAGCTACATAGAGTCATGTTTGCTCTAAACATTTACCCCCAATTATTTTATTGCAAACGAGAATATTGTATCACCTTGATGTTGATGCACACGGGTTTCCTGTGAAGCCGAGGTATGAATCCGATCCTGTCGGTCCATTTGTATCGTCAAATTCATGGCTCTCCTACGTAACTGGAGTGCATGCTGCGTTGATAGACTGAGAGAGCTTTTTTGTATTTTTGGTGCAGTTTTTTGTATGTTTGTAAGCGTTGTTTACCATTGTTAATTTAATATTATTATACGTAATAAATATATTTTTGAATACATTTTTTTTTACTTATACCAATCCAAATGCTAGAAATGTCAAATGGCTGTGTGTGTCTGTGTTGTTACACCATTAAATATTACTTGCACTGTACGATTTCCATACACCAGCACTACAGTAAAATGCGATGATAAGAATGACTTGGATGATAATATTATACTTTTTATCTAATAGTTTTTTTTAATAGTATTATGGAAATAGAAAGGAATAAAAAAATCTTTTTTTTAACCATAAAATACAATTAATTGTATAGTAGATAAGTGCAATAAGAGGAATTGTACAAAAAGTTACTGCTTACAGCAATCTCTTCCTGACTTTTGATTATGGTGTAAGTATGACTTTACTTTTTATTCATATCCTCTATCTCAACATTCTTAATTTTGTCAAATTGATTTTACACGTAACGTTGTTTTGAATAGATAGCATTACGTCCATTACAAACGCTAAATATACTGTTGTTTTTCTAGTTTCTTTTATGTAGTTAAATAGTGTTTTAGTAGATTAGATTCCTCCAGAATATTGAACGGCATCACAATGTTACAATATATGGTAGTACCGAGGTACGAGAACCTAAGAATATAAGATGCTAATACTTCTTAGATTAGATGCTTATTGACTTAGGTTTTTAAAAATTAAAAACTCACGCGGAAGCAATGTATCCTATTCATAATATTAGAAAACTTCCTCAAGAAGAAATCTTGAATATTTTTTGGGGCAAACTAAAATCCCTTATGCTTTATAGACATAGACGGAGATTAAGAGGAAAGTAATTTATACTGGGTGGTAGATAGTATATACCTCAGATTAATAACTAAAGCATAGATACCGGGTAAAAAGCAAGAGCAGAGACATATTTCTGTTCTTGTCTCACTATACGACACATGCTAATGGGAAGGAAAGGGAAGTCTAGCTGTCCGTTACTTTATTTTTTTAGGCTTGTCACCACTTTGGGCGATCACCTCTGTACGAAATTGCTCACAAGTTACATGTCAGCTATGAGCTAGTTTGAGCTAATTTGATGTCTTTATTCGAGGGACGTCCATAGTCGACATCACATGTCGATAAAAATGAAAATAAAGAAGAAGATATAATGTTTATACTATCTACCACCCAGTATAAATTACTTTCATCTTAATCTCCGTCTATGTCTATTAAGCTTAAGGGATTTTAGTTTGCCCCAAAAAATATTCAAGATTTCTTCTTGAGGAAGTTTTCTAATATTATGAATAGGATACATTGCTTCCGCGTGAGTTTTTAATGATTTAAAAAACCTAAGTCAATAAGCATCTAATCTAAGAAGTATTAGCATCTTATATTCTTAGATTCTCGTACCTCGGTACTACTATTGCTAAAATATAAAGATTGTAACATTGTGATGCCGTTCAATATTCTGGAGGAATCTAATCTACTAAAACACTATTTAACTACATAAAAGAAACTAGAAAAACAACAGTATATTTAGCGTTTGTAATGGACGTAATGCTATCTATTCAAAACAACGTTACGTGTAAAATCAATTTGACAAAATTAAGAATGTTGAGATAGAGGATATGAATAAAAAGTAAAGTCATATATACTTACACCATAATCAAAAGTCAGGAAGAGATTGCTGTAAGCAGTAACACCGCCTTTATGTACAATTCCTCTTATTGCACAAGACTTATCTACTATACAATTGATTGTATTTTATGTTCAAAAAAAGATTTTTTTATTCCTTTCTGTTTCCATAATACTATTTAAAAAAAACGATTAGATAAAAAGTATAATATTATCATCCAAGTCATTCTTATCATCCCATTTTACTGTACTGCTGGTGTATGGAAATCGTACAGTGCAAGTAATATTAAATGGTGTAACAACACAGACACACACAGACATTTGACATTTCTAGCATTTGGATTGGGATAAGTAAAAAAAATGTATTCAAAAATATATTTATTACGTATAATAATATTAAATTAACAATGGTAAACAACGCTTACAAACATACAAAAAACTGCACCAAAAATACAAAAAAGCTCTCTCAGTCTATCAACGCAGCATGCACTCCAGTTACGTAGGAGAGCCATGAATTTGACGATACAAATGGACCGACAGGATCGGATTCATACCTCGGCTTCACAGGAAACCCATGTGCATCAACATCAAGGTGATACAATATTCTCGTTTGCAATAAAATAATTGGGGGTAAATGTTTAGAGCAAACATGACTCTATGTAGCTTCTGGTTTTCCTATGAACTCGAACCATTTTATTTTTGGAGCATGATTTTGTAAAAAACCTGTAAATACCAATTAGCATATTAATTATATTTAACTTGGTATGGTAACATGGTATGGTTAAAAATAATAAAAGTCAAACATAAAGAGATTATTTCGAAGGGTTATCGATATAGAAATGTACATCACTAGGAGAAAATTAACCTCTATGTTATGTAAACAAATAATTTTTAATATAATGCAAATACCGCATACTAGTAGAAACTATAATAATATACACATACATCTATTAAAATAAATTAGTTCTAGCCTACTTGGATATATTTACTAAGCCTATAACATTAAAAACATACTTATGAAAAGATATTGTTCCGTCACAGTTTTCTTTTCGAGATGTAGGTATAACTTTTACACGCATTCACTAAGCAAGGCTTTTTCCGAAACAGTTATGTTGTAAATTGCAAAAACTGTAATAAATCAGATGAGAATTATTATCTATTACATTATAATAATAAAATCTAAAAGAAAATGTTTTCTTCATGTTTTATTGTTGACACAATAATAGGATGGCATATAATGCTACCAATTGAAGTTGTCGCTAATTTCTAAAGAGCTATAAAAATACAGAGACGTTTTTATTTAGTTGGTTTGATACGTTTGACAGACCACCAAAATTTGACAGACCACCAAATCGACCTCTGACCTGGTGACAACGCGAAAAATCATGAAGTTGCTGTCTCTTTTACTCTCATGAATCTTTGCATTTGAAATTTGTTAGATAGATCGCTGTTTTTAGCTCTACTTTTTACACTCCTTCTATGTATATCCTATTTCTATGGTATAAACATTATATCTTCTTATTTATTTTCATTTTTATCGACATGTGATGTCGACTATGGACGTCCCTCGAATAAAGACATCAAATTAGCTCAAACTAACTGACATGCAACTTGTGAGCAATTTCGTACAGAGGTGATCGCCCAAAGTGGTGACAAGCCTAAAAAAATAAAGTAACGGACAGCTAGACTTCCCTTTCCTTCCCATTAGCATGTGTCGTATAGTGAGACAAGAACAGAAATATGTCTCTGCTCTTGCTTTTTACCCGGTATCTATGCTTTAGTTATTAATCTGAGGAAATTTGTAGCTCTACTTTTATCACTCCTTCTATGTATATTCTATTTCTATGATCGCCCAAAATGGTGACAAACCTAAAAAAATAAAGTAACGGACAGCTAGACTTCCCTTTCGTTCCCATTAGCATGTGTCGTATAATGAGACAAGAACAGAAGTATGCCTCTGCTCTTGCTAATTACCCGGTATCTATGCTTTAGTTATTAATCTGAACTTAGACCAGACGACAACGCGTTAAAAAAACCCGGAACCGTTCGAACAAATTTTTTATAATGCCTCTAACCCACAGACACATAAGTACACTTACTCTTATAAGTCTGTGCTCTAACCTCTTTCTCTTTGGTACTGCCATGAAAGAAAATGTGTGCGAAAATTAAATCACCCTCTGGTAAGTGGTAACCGATAATCGACAATCGGAGGCTTGAAAATAATATATTGAATTTTATTTTACATGTTTACCATTTTATCAAAAACATTCACTACGAAAGTTTCTATCGAGTAAATTTTAGACATCGATTCTAAATTTATTGGGTGGACCCATAGATGAAGAATACAGGTGGACCACACTAAATAAAAGGTATTAAATTTTAAATGTCAATTGACTCAATTGTCAAAATATCTTCTATTGATACTGCAACACATAAAAGATTATTATTACTACAATCTGCAACAGCACTCAAAATAGAACAAAATTGAAAATCTAAAGTTTCTCATAATTAATAGTTTCTACCTTCATATTTAATTCGAATTAGGGCCTGTGATTAAAGTTTTTTTCTAATTCCTTACACTACATTTTAAAAATAATTTACGCTGTATTAGCATTACTTTATATATCGTAGAATTACGACGTAGCATTGAAATGGACGAAAATTCATCGAATGATGACGATATGAAAACACCGTTGAGTCCCCAATTAGGTGGAAAAAAGATTAAACTAAACGATGGTAGCTCACAGGACAGTTTAAAAGAAACAGGTTTGTAATTTAAACAGGAAAAGTATAGATTCAATAAGGGCTTAATAAGTCACAAGTTTTGTTGTTCACAGCTTCTGGAAGTAAAGACGAACCAGAAGAAAATGTAGATAGCGGATTGTCAGCCGATAAATCTGAAAGTACAAGTAATGACGACATTATCGCTCCTTTGGTGACAATGGCACCTTTGAATGAAGTTGTTTCTGTTGCACCTTCCAGCAGTAACGTAAGGACGATTCTTTTGAATATCCGTAGACCACGTAGAAGTAGGAATTATAGGAAACGGAAGACTCCAGGCGGAGATTCAGATAGCAATACTTCGAGGGATTCTGATGATTTGTCTGGTGATGAAAATCAAGATAGAACAATGGATAATCATCTTTCAGATTCAGAAGACAGCACTTCAGAATTGTCAGAAGGATCACATAGTAGGTAAGTGCCATATCTTTTTTTGTGAATAATTTAACTGTAAATAAGTAAAAACATATATTTACCTCCATTCATTTGTTTTGGAATAGCACATCAAGTACTAGTAGTTCAGCCATAGAGACTGATGAAGATAACCTTAGGTCAGACAGTGATAATAGCCCATGGATGAGAATGGATGAGGAAGAAGAAAGTGGAAAGAAACCATCAGTGCTCTCTAAAACAAGACCAAAACATTCATATATTATTTTAAGAGGTATGTAGGTTTTTAGGTTTTAAGAAATTTATTATCATCAAAGACAAGAGGTATGTAATTATAATCAAGTATCATTCATGCCTTGGTATAGTTCATCCTGGATAAATTTAACCTAAAACATTGAAATTTTCACATATTGCCTTATTGTGCACACTTATCAACACTTTCACAGGTATATTAATTATTAAATGATCATACTTAATTATCCAATACATTTTATAACAATTAAAAAATAATTAACATAGTATTTAAACATCAAATGAAAAACCTTCACAGTAAAAATATGCTGTTTAGACACTGCCAACTGTAGAATATAGTCTATATTCTATGGCTACATGAATATGTAGCCAACAATATTCATTGCATTAATTCAATTTTTTTTTGGAGAATGTTAGCCACAGATAAAAAAAATGGCAGGAATTGGAGGAGGCCTTTACCCTAAAAGGGACCATGTTAGAGAAGGAGAATCAAAAACCATACTAACACATCTATAAACATAATAAACTAACACAACTAACAAATATAAAACAAACTATTGTAACTCTCTGATCTGGAATAAACCGGCTTTATTATTATTATTATTATTGCCATCACTGACTAATCTATGGTTGTGTCATAGTCGGCTTTGTTTAACATTTGGGTTAATTTTATCTCGAATGTACTATATATATTGTATTGTATGACTATACTTCTAATAGGAGTATAGTCATTTCATGTAATTAGAATGTAAACAAAAAATCAACCAAATAATTAATGTGCAGTGAATAAGTGACATAATATATTAAATTAAAAGCATCACAGCAAACCGTATTGAGATTTGTATACATTCAGATCATTTGTAACTGGACTGAAGTAAAAGTAAAAGAACATGAAAAAATCCTATAAATAAAAATGTTTTAATGATTTTTCAGAAATAATAAATAGAGAGATGGGTCTAACATTTCCTTATGGCAAAAAGGTACAAGATGATGTAATTTTTGAGCAAAAGTTTTATGGTTCTCTACATGCTGTATATAGAATGGAATATTTGCATAATTTAATAAAACATAAGGGATGTGTTAATTCAATAAATTTTCACCCAGAAGGTAAATTATTTTAATACTTGAATAATTGATGTATTTTTATAAAAATAATTTTATGCTACTACAAATAATATAATTATTAAAATAATAAATTTGTTTTGTGCAGGACGTCTCCTGGCTTCTGGGTCTGATGATACCCATGTTATGGTTTGGGACTGGGCTAAAAAGAAGCTCTTACAGAATATAAAGACTGGCCACAAATCTAATGTATTCCAAAGCAAATTCCTATATTTGAACGCTGAGAGTCAAATTAATCTGGCAACATGTGCAAGGGATGGACAGGTATATTTTATTTAATTATAAAGTATAAATGACAATATCTGTGTCAACAAGGTAGAGGTGACGGATGCAAATAAAAAATGAAAGAACAGCACATTTATTAAATGACAAATTGAATAAATGATTAATGGACAGCCCATTAGCAAAACATAACTGAATACTCAAGTGAGTTTTCAAAACATGTACATACCATTTCCATATTAATATTCAGTTTTAAAATAAAATAAAAATATCTTTATTAAACACATAAAGGGACATAACACAGCCAATGGTTAACAAAAAGGAAAACACTAACTTACACAAATATAACAATATATCTTCGCTCTATATTTGCGGAAAACTCGACTCTTGACGACAGGGGGAACACTCCTCCTACCACCCCGAGGTGTGAAACCACAATGGCGGACGTCCGCTTCACACAGTGTGCTGTGCGGAAAGCACTATTCTCCCTGGATGTCAACAAGTCGAGTGGGCCTGATGGAGTATCCCCTATTGTGCTGAAGGTGTGTGCTCCAGAGCTGGCACCGGTTTTAACGCGCTTATTCAGACACTCTTATGTCCTCGGCGTTGTCCCACATTCATGGAAGACGGCTCTAGTAGCTACGATGGCTCTGGGCTACCTGGAAGAGCGCCAGCTGATCAGCGACCGCCAATATGGCTTCCGCAAAGGCCGATCAGCTGGTGATCTTCTGGCTTTACTAACTCACCGTTGGGCGCAGGCGATTGAGAGTAAGGGTGAGGCACTAGGCGTTAGTTTGGACATAGCGAAAGCCTTCGATCGGGTCTGGCATAAAGCCTTACTATCGAAGCTTCCTTCCTATGGGCTTCCTGAGAGACTTTGTAGGTGGATCGGCAGTTTTCTTGCGGAACGGAGAGTTAAAGTCGTCGTAGACGGCTCATGCTCGGACCCCCGGAAATGCTGGTGTTCCCCAAGGCTGCGTGAAATCGAATCATCCCTTGTGAAGATTTCCGATTGGGGAGGACTAAATCTAGTCCAATTTAACCCCTCTAAGACTCAAGTTTGCGCGTTCACCGCTAAAAAAGCCCCCTTTGTCGCATCACCACTCTTCGGAAACACTCACCTTTGTGCCAAGCCAAACATTGGCATTCTGGGCGTCGACATTTCGAGTGTTGTCCAGTTTGGCGGTCATTTGGAGAGCAAGGCTAAAATGGCCTCCAAAAAACTCGGAGTACTCAACAGGGCCAAACAGTACTTCAAGCCGGCTCACCGCCTTAAACTGTATAAGGCGCAGGTGCGGCCTCACATGGAGTATTGTTGCTACCTTTGGGCTGGGGCTCCGGGTTATCAGCTATCTCCATTTGACCGAATCCAACGTAGGACATCTCGGATTGTCGACGATCCTGAACTTGCCGATCGGCTAGATCCTCTGGCACTGCGTAGGGATCTATCTTCCCTACTGTACAGAACTTACAATGGGGTTCAACTTAATAGAAGCCTCTGATTTTCGCAACCGATCGTCTCGCCGGAACTATCATCCGCACCATCTGGATGGCTGGCGTTCCACTACAAGGCGATTTAAAAACAGTTTTCTGCCACGTACAGTAAATCTCTGGAATTCGTTGCCATCAGCGGTCTTCCCCAAAAACTGCGACATTGAGGTTTTCAAGAAAAGAGCATATTTTTACCTGAAGGGGCAACGAACTGGCGTCGCTGGTGACCGTGGGCGGCGGTGAATCACTTTCCATCAGGTGACCCGTCTTGCTCGTTTGCCTCTTAGCTGTTATAAAAAAAAAACATTGAGAAAGAAAGAAAAAAAAAAGTATAATAAATACCTAATAAAAATAAGTAGGTAGTACCTAGTTAGTTTTACATGTTTACATGTTATGTCAGTCCTTGTTTTCTATTTCGTCTATCATTTTCTTGCTAATCTTACTCCCTTCTGTTCAACTTTAAGCATTTATGCTTGTATGAGCTTTTGTAAGTAGCCTAGTTTGGCATATGTAAGGATAGGTAGTATGGATGTAGGTTTCTTACATGAAACCACGGGCTACCATCCTATACAATCTATGTTAAATACAAAAAAATTGCAAAAGATGTCACTACTATTACCGTTAGTAAATTATAAAACGTAAATATACCGAATTAAGTACAAATATTGACATTAAAATAAAGATAAGCATATTTTTTAAGCATAACATCACAATAAGCTAAATTTAACTCATTAATAAAGAAGAAGATACGAAACTAAATTAGTAATTAGTATTTTCCAATAATGGCGCTAGATGGTGGTTTCCGGAATGTGACTGGAAATCGAAGAAAAGAAAAATAGCCAGTCAAATTGCCAGTATTAGGGTGATACCATTTTCTAGTACTATGTCGTGTCTCTGTTATATATATCTACTTTGTTACGATACCCATGTTTATACTTTTATTTGCCCTCCAACGGAACAAAGAAGGTATATGCGTTTGTAGTGAGATGTGGTGTTTTGCAATTTCCTTGAACAATCACAAACTTTGTTGCTAAATCATCCTGTTGTCCTAGGACCTAGTTGCGCCGCAAAAAGATTGGAAATCTAAATGAGTGCCATAGTGAATATATATTTAGAGGAACAAAATAACATTATGTTCATAATGTTATTTTGTTCTTCTATCTAGTATTAAACCCTATTTATTTGCTTTATTTAGATCTTAAAGTAGGTTGGATTTGATTTGGCCAGTTTTCATTTCGTTTTATAAAGTATATTGTATAAATCAATTTCACTCACTACTAATTGGGCTTTTTTTTGAGTTACAAAGAGTTTGCACTAAAAAATAGACCTTATTTTCAAAAGAAATCATAGTAACGAACCTTGGACATTGATTTATAAAGTATTATTTATTATTATTTATTAATTGAATCTCAAGTATGTACTTCACTTGTATACTGTTATTGGTCTAAGCACGAATAACGTTTGTGGTTATAGTATGACAGTAATTTAATTTATCAAGTTTCAAATGTTTCCTTGTAACGTTGTAACGGTTCCAACGCTACAATTAAAAAAAAGGCATAGGGATAAAATAGGGCTGTCCACGCCTATTTAAAAAAAATGTTTTTAGGCTTATGATGAAGATAAAAATAGATTTTCCTACACAATAGCCGATCTGGATTCCAAAATTCATCTTTCTAGGATATCTGGAAGTATGTTAGGTTTAGGTACTATAATATGTCAGTCAGTGCTAAAATTTACGACTTTTTGACTTTCATATCTTTATAACCGTTTGACTAGCTCAAACTGTTCTAGAGAATTTAATGAAATGTGGGCTTCTAGGTGTTCTTATGGATATAATTAAACACACGTAGTTTCATGTGTTTACGTTAAAGAGGTTTTGAGTTAGGGTTTATATGGCCAAAGTGGCACTAAGTTGTTGGTGTAATATTACACTCGGCGCTGGCCATCCAGTTCCTTTGCTTGAACTTGGCTTGATTCTAATTTGATTATAGTTAAAATCTTAGTTGTTGCAAAGGGGCGTGTCATGGACATTGATCAAGGACGTTTATTGTACGTGAATACCGTCTTTGCGCAATAGATTCTTTGATTCTTTAGCTATCCAGTGGTGTAATTGAAATTTCAATGGGGTGAATAAATATTTAACTGCAATACTTAACTGTATCACACTATGATTTTGTTGTAATTACTTTGCCTCCTTCTGAAATCAATTTTAAGGAGTATTCAAAATTACATAACTTTATTTTGTTAGGTGCGCTTGGTTCAAGCGGGCGGGTCGGGCGGCACGTCCCGCCGGCGCATCGCTGCGCACTCGCGCGCCGCACACAAACTGCACGTGAGCGCCGCCGAGCCGCACGTCGTGCTGTCGGCCGGCGAGGACGGCTTGGTGCTGCGGGCTGATGTTCGCCACGACAGACCAAGCAAGTGAGTGATTGGTTTAAGGAATATTATACCAGATGTTGCGTCTTTGTTCACGATATTGAAATCCCTTAGTCTCCGGAGTCTTAGGCTTTAGCCTCGAATTTTGCGAGCAGCGGGACGGCACGGGAGCTTTTGCGTAAAATCAAATGGACCGGTTTTCGAAAACAGCGGCGTGGCAGCGGCGCGTGAGCGGGTGTGTAATGAGTACTGCACCCGCGCCGCCGCCGCTCCCGCCCCGCTTCCCGCAAAATTCGAGGCTGAGGCCTTAAGACTATCATACCGATTTTTATCAAAATACGTTTCGGTAGTTATTGCGTGAAACAAACATTCTTGTGTTTATAACACAGTGAAACCAGATTAGTGTTTTAGGGGACTAAAGATTTTGTAATATTTGAAGCGGTTTTTATTTATCAATTTTATAATTAGATCGGTTTAATATTATAGTTGTCTCATTTACAGAGGTCCCCGTTTGTAGAGGTTGTCCATTTTTTGCAAACAAATGTGTTATGTGTAAAACTCCGTGAAAGTGAAGTTATTGAATGTAAATTGTATTAAAATCTTGACATCGCCTGACAGATTTCCAATGCAGCAACTTGGTCTGTACTACAGAGTTACAATTATAGAGGTAAACATCGAAAAATAACAGATTGTTCGATACTATTTTCAGGTGTTTTTTTACCGTTTGAGCACTCATCTCTATGAAGTAGGTCACAAGTTATACAAACAACTAGATTCGTTCTTAATCACGTGAAGATGCAAAACAACATACATTTGCCGTCACTTTTTCTCTTACAAACTTTTTTATCTTTGATTTTTGTATGACAGATCGCGGTTTTTAGGTTTTCTTTCAGCAACCTTTATGTATAATACATGGATACCATTCCAGATTGATCCACGTGCGACAGTCTGGCGGTTTCATTCCGCTATACAGCGTGGCCGGGCACCCGCTGTGCCAGCACGAACTGCTGCTGGCCGGCCGCGACCGCTTCCTGCGGGTCTACGACACGCGCCACCCGCTCAAGCCCCTCGCCAAGTACTGCCCCGGCGAGTTCCTGGACTCCACGGTAATAACTGAAGACACGAATGGATGAAGGTGATATGAAGCAAATTTCTGATTTCGAGAAAATTGAGGTCTAACTGTCACTTAAACATTTCAGAATATGTCGAAAAGTATTAAGCACATTAGTCTAAAGATCCGTCTCTAGAATTAATGTACTTACTTTACTATAGTACGTCCGAGATGAGTTTAACCTAAACGTAAACAAACTCGTCTATGACACAACCAAAGACTGGTCAGTGATGCCAATTGGCCAATAATAATACAATGATTTTTGTTTGCTATGAATCCATAGACTATAGGCTTATATTATACAATCTGCAGTGTCAAAATGGCGTATTTTTTCTGTGAAAGATTTTCATTTGATTTTTAAACATATTCATTATTGTTTAATTGTTATAAAATGTTTTGGATAATGAAGTGTAATCCTTTAATATACCTGTGAAAGTGTTGATAAGTGTGCACAATAAGTGGATAAGGGAAATTTTTGATGTTTTCGATTTGTTTACCTTCAGGTTAAATTTATCAGGGACGAACTATACCCTAAAATGTTTAAGTGCCAGTTTAAACTCAATTTTCTGGGTAATTTTTTTGCGACATATCGCTTTCATCCATTCATGTCTTCAATTGTCTATGTATACTTGGTCTAGAAAAGTGATCACTATTTGTCATTATTACATAGTATAAAACGAAGTCGCATTTCGATGTATTTCTTTATGTGTTTGCTTAGATCTTTTAAAATGCTCAACGGATTTCGATGCGGGGTTTTTAAATAGATGGGGTGATCCTCGAGGAAGGTTTATATGTATAATACATGCATAATATAGTAGAGGAATGCTGATAATTTTACGAGATTTTAAATGTGGGCTCTATGAAAATAATTTGTAGTTAGTATCAACATTGCACCCCTGGGAAGTCGGGGCGTTGTCATTGTATCGTTTCGGAGTATATAGGATGAATTGTTCAACTTGGCATGGCAATTTCCCATACTACGAGAAGTCAAAATGCTGCATAATGATGGCAAGCTAATGAGATTAGATTGCCATCATTATGATCAGTCAGGGATTGAACGTATGATTATGAAAAAAAATACATACGCACTAAATTATCACATCATTCAATTTAATATCTTTTTCAGATTTTTTTATTAGCAATATATTAAAAAAATATTGCTAATAAAAAAATCTGAAAAAGATATTACATAGTTACAACATAACCTTTACAGGGCAAAAAGAAGAAGCCAATGCATTTGACATGCGCTATATACAACCACGACGGCACGGAAATACTGGGTTCCTACAATGATGAAGACATATATTTATTCGATGCTAAAAAGGATGTTTACGATGAGTAAGTTACCAATAAATGAAGACATCAATGGATGAAGGTGATATGTCGCAAAAAAGTTTTAAACAGTAAATTGAGTTTAAACGGTCATTTAAACATTTTCAGCATATGTAGAAACATATTAAGTACATTCTAGAGATGGATTTATAGATTAATGGAGTTAATTTACGCTACGACGTATTCTAAAATGTTTATGTGACAGTTTGAACTCAATTTTCTCAAAATCAGAATTTTGCTACACATCACCTTCATCCATTCATTGCTTCAAATGTATTTGAATGAAAATTTATAACACCCTACTAATAAAAATAAGTTCGTCACTGATTAGCTATTCCACATTGCCTTGTCTGATACGTAAGAAAAGTCACTTGATAGAAAAATATAGCAATACTGAATAGCTAATCAATTGTATATATTATTATTAGTGAGTGGAAAGGCTGAACATAATAGGGATATTGCGTGAATTGTTCAAAATTAGAGTGTTGAGTTAGTAGAAAAAAATCTTCTGCTAGCTATTCAAGTGTGAGTTACTCGTAAAATAGGTAGATTTCTCTTAAATAACCTTACAATAAACTCCGAAATATCATAATATCATATTATATTATGTCTATCTTTTAAGGATAGCATGGGTATAGCCATTCGTAAGTTATCATAGACCTGACGATAAATATTGTGATACATTTAAGATTAATATTTTCAGAGATTCAAACGACGGCAAAGACGGTTACACGCATCGCTACAGCGGTCACCGCAACAGCGCCACGTACAAGGGCGTCGCATTCTTCGGACCGAAGAGCGAGTACATCGTCTCCGGCTCAGACTGCTCCAATATCTACATCTGGGAGAAGAAATCGGAGGCGATAGTGCAATGGATGGAGGGCGATGTACACGGTGTGGTGAGCATCTTGCTGTTACAATATTTACCCCCAGTTTCCCGAACGCTATTCAAATGAATGATCAACTAACTTGGCATTCAAGTCAACGACCCATATTGAACGCTGTTTGGTGGAAGCAATGGACAGATATTTTATAAAATTTCTACTTGCGTCAGAGTATAAAGGTTGATTTTTTGGTATTACCTTCCGAATGTTATTAAAAATCACGACACTAACTGCCAGACACTTTACATGGTGACAACCCCTGCCAGACCAGACCCTTAATGTTCAATAAATTATAATTCTACTTAGGTACGTTATAGTAGCATATACAGTAAGTAATAGAAGCTGATTATACCCGATTTCGGTGAAGCCAAAAGTAAGGACAGATTTTGGCAAGTCTATGTTTGTTTGTATGTGAGTGTGTATATATGTATGTATGAATGTTCCTTTGTAGCGTTTGAACTACTTGTCCGATTTTAATAAATAAGGTGTCAATCGATCGGTAATGATGCCGCGAGTAACATTGACTATATAATTTTTAGATATTTTTAGTTTTTTGAACATTAAACCTCAGAAACAAACTTAAAAAAAAAGTACTGCGAATATGTAATTAAATTATTTTATTGTTTACAGAAATGAATAGGCATAAAACTGATTACTTACTGAAAAAAATGATTTACTGTCTTGTTTTAACGTTTTAACCCCTTTTTGCGAAGTCGAGTTATAGTTTTTTTTATTTCATATTTTTCTGTTTCCACGTGAAACAACATAATATTTTTATTAAATTGACCATTACATAGAAAGTAACTAAACATCTCCTACATAATATTAGTACAACAGCATTTGAAACATTTAGTTTGAAAATTAATGTTTAAAATGCTGTAAACAATAAAAAAAAAAAAATATTAATAAATTTATAAAATGTTTTGCACGGCGCTGATTCATTCTCATTTTAGTAACTAATGTTAAATTGTTACTCGATGTTTGTGATTATAACCTTGTGAGAATGTCTGTTATATTGTTGCAGGTCAACTGTATCGAGTCGCATCCCAGGTTCCCCGTGATGGCAACCAGTGGTCTGGACAAGGATGTCAAAATGTGGATCCCGAAGCGACAGCAGGATCCCGATTACGTCGGACTAGAAAAAGTAAGTTAAACTTGCATTTTGTATATATATACACATGTTATTTGTATATATAGTTATAATCTATGAACGACTTAATGAAGACACATATCACACACAATATCGAATGTTAAAATTGAATGATACTGCAAATCTACCTTTAAAATCTACCTTGAATGATACTGCAAATCTAGAAAGACCTTTTGAAGTTTAAACCTACCTATAAAAAGTTAAATAATAATAATAATACATTTTATTTCACACACATAAGCTTCTGTTAACAATATTGCCTTAAAATAAACAACAAAAATATTAATGAGATATGTATGTAACAGCGTCATATAAAGCATTATAATTGGCGCTTGCACTAAAAGCGCCTAAAACTTTAAAATAATTACGTTGTCAAGTTAATACTCGTACGGCGACCATTAGACGGACAGTCAAGCGTCAGTAATTGACTGACGCTTGACTGAATTTATACCATAAATTGTTTCCGACTGAAAATCAACTATAAAGTTATTCCGACTGATCGTGAGTCAAACCGTCATTGAATTAGTACATGATAGGCTGACAGCAAAATATTATGTGTAGTGGGACCCCTATACGTCTTTGACTATCGATATCGTTGTTCGTGCACGCAGAATGTCCGGGTCGCGACGCATTGACGGACGGATTTTCCGGCGGCGGCGGCGAATTCATAAGCGATAGCCATCATTGTACGATACGTACTACGAAGAATTATGTTTTTTGTGTGTTGTTAGAACATAATGCATACCTTTTACGAAAAATGTTTCTTATATTACTTTGCTGCTGCTTTCTATAGCGCGTCAGGCCGTAGCGGGCGGGTCGCAACCGCAATAACCTGGATGCGGCCCGCTGCGGGCCAGCGATAGTTTATATTGTGCATTTTTTTCCTATGCGCGCACCGTAAATAGTAATCGCCATATTATATACATCGTGTAACGGAAATGAGTGATAAAATTTTACCGGCATATTTCTTGAGTAGTTCAGCAATTGCAAACAATTGTAAACCATACGATTTTGGAGAAAATCGAACTATTTAAATTTCAGCCAGTATGGTAATCTGCACGTGGAATTTTCATTCAAATAATTCGTTAGCCTTTTTTAACCGCTCCAATCAGAAAAATAAAAAATAGACCCAACTACGCTGCCAACTAACAGTTGGCAGCGTGTCTCTGATATAGACTTCGATGGTCCTTACGTTGAAAGAGTTACGTTTGTTTATTCATGTCATAAACAAAAGTAACTCTTTCAGCGTTGCTACTTTCACAGTGATACACTTATACGCATTCTTAAATTTTATCACTAATTTGTTTTAATTTATTTTACACGCTGTACACATAATTCGCTTGCAATGGTCTTAAAATGGCAGCGCTTCCTTCTCCTTTCTATTACCTACCACACGCAAGAACGTCACTGTCCTCACTTTACGTAATGTTTTTTAATCCAAGCTATATTTAATTATAATAGAGATGATAGATATATTTCCGTTTAAATATTCATGTTTTATGCCTCACACTATGGAAGCAAATTGAAAATGTTCCAAAACATTTTTTTCAGGTGGTACGTGAAAACAGCGTCAAACCAACACCTCTGTTCAACGATTTTTTACCTACGTTCTATAGCGCGTTCCCGAATGATCGAGACGACGACCCACCGTACGGAGGAAATATTGAGTTTGAAGGAAATGTGTGCACGGCCTTCTAGCACCGCCTTACACCCTGAACATCGATATAAAATCGATTTAATTATACATAATACTTATATCGATTTTTGTCTTATCTACAAGAAGTTAACTTATTCATATTATTCTATTTTGTCTCGGCTACTCGAATTTTTTTATCAATTGAAAACATTGAATGGATGAAGATGATAGGTAGCAATATTATGACTTTTAGAAAATTAAGTTCAAACTGTCACTTAAACATTAGAATAGGTCGTAACATAATAAGTACGTTAATCTAAAGATCCGTCTCTAGAATCAATGTTACGTTACTACATATCCTAAAATGTGATCCTAAAATAAAAGTCACTGTTTAAACTCAATTTTTTGGGTATTTATTTGCGACATATCACCTTCATCGATTCATGTCTTCATTTTCAATCGCATTTGTTAATAAATTTCGAACTTAAATATATCTTGACAGGATCTTAACCTAGTACAATGGATAAGTAACAATATTTAATATTTTTAAATATTAAAATTGTAATGATTAAAAATCTAAATTATTATTTAAAATGCCACTTTGATTCAAATCAATATTTTCTGTTTTATATATGTAAAGTTTTTGTTTTATCAACAAGTAAGTCAGCATTTTATTCTATTCTTGAACAATATACCTAATATTGTTCTGGAATAGAATAACGCGACATCCGTTGTTTTTCTTAATTTTTTTAGTTTAATATATTATAACTTAGCTTCATTTATAATAATATAATTATATTTTTATCTCATGTATCATGTATGTAAATATCTGTGTAACATTGTAGATTTACTTATATAATATTATGCCTTCTCATATAATAGATACATAAATAATTATTATTTAAGCACCTCTATTAGTTTTTTTTTAAATATATCTAGCATTTTCGAAAATAAACGGGATAGAAGACAATACAAACTTAATATTTTTTTCAAGGTTTCATAATTATTATTAAACTTATTAAAAATATTGTTAGTTGTAAATACAACGAGATGAAAATAAGACATATTGTGTGCCTGAGCCTCACGTAGGATTTGAAGAAGTTTGCGATTTGTTTATTAATTATAAAAACATAATAATATGATTGCCCTATGCCCAGTTTCTGATATAAATTTTTAGTAGTTTACTATACTGGTATTATTTTAAAACTCCAACTATTCCAGTATTTTGCAATTTATTTACTTAAAAGTCGATGATATTTTTGAATAAATACTATTCCTTACTGAATAATTCACAATAAGTAAAAGATAAAAAATATAAATATAGCTTGAAGTTATAATATAAATGAGATAATCATTATGGGTAATTTGCACGTTTTTTGCTAACAAGCATAATGTTTATAAACAAGAATTGAATATTTACAGCTTTTGTGTCAGTGGTTTTGTTATAATCGTCTCAACATATTTCAAATACTTTTGTCTACTTGTCATTAATTTAATATTGTATTTCGTTATTATATTTGCATGCATTATTCATCTACATGTACTTTATATTAGTCTTCAAGTGAGTTGAACACTTCAATAAAGAGCTATTAGATACCGCCATTCCACTAGAGTAGCAAATAACATAATCTTAAAGTGCGGACATTTTGTTTTAGCAAATATAAGTTATAATTCCAGGTGAATAGTTAGTGGAAAATAATCATCATTCATATTCGAAAAAGACCTTTATGCATATTATGCTACGCAAACACTTGATGATTTTGTCGCACTGCTTGATGTGCCTACATATCCGTTTTACTAGAAAATAAGTAACATAAATTAGTGTCGCCATTATAATGTTTGTTTTGAATAATTTAAAATAAAAAACTTGAGTAATGCTAACAAACAAGTTGCCTTAATAATTATTACATTCATATAACAAATTAAATTCGATACAGAGTGCCAGTGAAATGTGGCTCTAAAGTTGTGTACAAGATTTGATAGTAGAGTAGGTAATTTACACGACCTGTTGAGCATGCGTATGACCATCTTAAAAATGGTTTCTACGGTAGAATAGACAAAATGTTAGTTTGATAAGGAAATCTGTTAGTATTTCTATTCTTAGATTTGTCCAAGAATAGAAATACTAACAGATTTCTATGGTAAAGCTTTTTTATGGTGGTCATACTAAACGCACTAGAATATTCTTAGAAGGCTAAAGTCTTGCGCCTGTGATACGTTAATTTGATTTGTATTGTGTCCTGAAGTCATAGTAGTGTTATTAATGTGCGGTAGTTGTTAAGTTACTGTTATTGTAATAAAGGAAGCTGAATAAATACTTTTCATTTTAATATTTTATACTTATTACTTACCAATATTATTTTCTTTAAAAATCTTAGGAGTCTGTTATAAACAATAATTAACATTAGAGAACACCTTTGCGATATAATTTTTGGTCAACACTACGCGGTGTCTCATTCACTCTCATACAAACACTCAAGCTAGACGGCACAAGTAAGACAGCGCGCCAACCGAAACAGGATTATATCACAAATAGTTATGATAATTATTGAAATTTGTATTTTGGTACAATAATAAGATAAAATACATACTATACAATACTAAATTAGTATTGAATGTTTCAATAGGTTCCGAATAATGAATATTAGAAAGTTGCGGTGGTTAAATATTTTGACTAAATAGTAATGCCTAAATCATTTGTGACAATGAAACTTACTTTTTTTTAATTTAATTTAACTTATAATAATAACCTTACCTATTATATGCACAATATTTAAAATGAAAATGAATAAATTTAAAATGATAATTTAAACTATGCTTGTATTACCTATAGGCTATATAATATTATTATCAACGCGCCTATTTAAAATTTGAATTAAACAGCGCCGCGTAGTAACTAAGCATGGAACTAATTTTAACCAATAAGAGCTGTTGGTAAAATTAGTTGATAATTTTTGATTTCATAATATTGATTATTTTTATAATAAATAATATTTATTAAAATTCTGACAATTTATTGTAGTTATTAAGTCATTATAAAAGGTTATTATTATTTATATCTGCTAATGTTTACTGTACAGTGTACCGATATGATTCTAGAGTCGACCAATCAGAGACCACTATTTATTTTAAAGTCCGCGCCTCGTCCGCGCCATCTTCGTTTTTAACACGTTTGACGTCTACAATCTCGCTGGCTCGTAGTTCCGAGTTTGTCACGCTCACTCGATCAGTCACCAGCAAACCGCGCGTCCGTCTGGAGTGCAGTATACACTTTGAAATAACAATAGTAATTAATTAAAAAACAGAACAATCATGAGCACCAACGAAAATAACAGTGAAGTGGCCGTAGACAAGGTCGGAGATGAGAAAACCGGAGACGCAAAAAGTGATCTAAAAGGAGCGAAAAGGGCAGCCGAGGTGAGTGCACATGTCAAGTTGTATGTAATCATTAAAGACGCTCGCCATTTTATGAAACATAAAAATATAGAACGTTAAAATAATGCCTTTGTAATTATTGCACCACGTGCTGTTAGGTGCCGCAATTTGCCGGTTTACTTCCGTTTCGGTAACCGGTATGAAAAACGTATATTAATGACGCCAGCATGTACATATTCTTGAAACATAAAATATATCACGAGCTTGTTAAAGACAGAACTCCAATCCTATTTGAATAAATGAAACATTGTTTACTCATTTTCGAAACAGGCATGACCTTGGGAGGAAAAAAAAACATGGCGCGCCAAGACCAAATTCTATAAGGACCTACCTAAAATGAGGTTATTTTATATAATTTCACCATAATCCAATTAAATTTCAAGCGTGGTGTTTTATTATTGATTTGCGCATCGTAGGCTATTTTTGAATATCTAAATTAGCCGAGCTGTACAATCGTGGTAGCGTGACGCTAGATAGTAACATGGCCGGCGTAAGATGTCAATAATAAAGATACTTTGCTTCCTACCAATAATAATTATTTTTAAACACTTTATTTGCAATTTTTTCTTTCATTTATTTTTGTGCTGCTTTGTTAAAATTCTAATGTACAACTTAATGACATGTTCGACGATTTAAATTAAATGTCTTTAAGTTATGCACTTAACTTACATTTAAAACTATACTCCTTTCATTGTTTCATTCTTAAATCAATTTAAACATTAGGAAGGCAAATGTGTGTACATATTAGTACCTATATTGTCTAATTTAATTTAAAACGGCGGGAATTCGTTGCATGATAACATGAACAAGCTCTATGTTGTATCTCGTTCGCACAGTTTCGAATTTAGGTTAACTGAACTCATTGCTTGGCTTGTCTAAAGCGCGCCTGATATCAATAATAGTTTAGTTTTACAATGTATTTTTATGTTACAAAATTAGTTTGAAGTTTTTTAATATTATTTAATGCCCAATTACTTTATGGACTTAGTTAGTTACTTTTGTTAAACGCGCAATTAAATAGTGAAACAATTTACCTAAGTATACAAAATGTTATAGGAAAGTAGGCCGTATGCCACCGGCTTATATCTTTCTTCTCTTTCCTTCTTACTAGTACTACGATTCTTTGATGCTACGGATCCTTGTCTCTTGTCACCTGCGTTTCATTATCTTGCACGCGAGCAAGCAAGCTGAATAAGCCATGTTTGTTTAAATTAACACGTGAGACATTTTTACATTTATCGCGTGCAATGAAATATTGGACATGAGCCAATTACGACGCGAGATATCAATGGGAAAACGTTAATTGGACTGTTTGTCGCACGGATTAAGATTATTCTGTTTGTATTTGCCTTTAGGAGAAAGTAACTGAAGCGAAAAAGGCGCGAAAGGAAGAAAATGGCGGCGGCGGAGAAGACGAGGGACACAGCGATGAAGACGATTTGGAGGGAGAGCTAGAGGGCGAGGAGGAGGACGACGAAGATGTCGAAGGCGAAGAGGGAGAGGAGGATGAAGAGGAACTAGGAGAGGGCGAAGATGACGACCTTGAAGGTAGGAGTATGATACTGATTATGCTGAGGCTACCTTGAATTGCAAGAACTGTAACTGTAATTAATGAATAGTCTTGCAAAAAAAAATAACACAACAAGTTTGGATACTCTTAAAGTACGCAAACCCCTCTCTTTTTAGGTAAGGTCAGGAATATATTAATTTTTATCAAACAATTGTTGTAGCAATATTAATAATTTTTGTGGTAGGGTAACAGTATTCTCAATATTAGTAACGTTAACATAAGGGTCCGAAATGTTTTACTTGAAACCCGCTAAGTTTGTTTTAAGGATTCTTAAAGGTCGCAGTCGTAGCAAGTCTTTGAAAGGGTGTTGCGTAATTACCGGTAAACTAATTTATTATTTAAAAACTTTAATTTTCCTCTTCCCAAAAAGTTGTTTTCGTTTCGAGTGGTTGGCACCGACAAAAATACTATTCAGTTTATTTGTAGCGTTGAACTTTTCCCTTTAAAATTAAACGAAGACACTTACTTCTTTTTGTATAGAGCCATAGTTTTCACAAAATAGCGTGATTTAATCGTATAGTAGCACAGCTTCATATTGTTGTAAATGTACCGCATTGTTTTAAAAATATACCTGACCACCAGAATAATAGCTGTACATTTTTAAGAATGAAGAAATGTCTGTCCTTAATGATTTTGAATACGCGCACGACGATCGTAATAAAAGTCTAATGAAATTGAATGGTATTTCAGTTGTGTTTTTGTTGTTGCAGACGAGGAGGTCGAGGACGATGAGTTAGTAGGCGAGGAAGAGGAGGACGACGCGTAATACGTCTCGTGCCTCATTTTTACGGACAATGTCACAGTGGTGTATTAGTGTTTGTGACGCCCGGACAGGCGGCCGCGCTTCGCCCCAACTGAACACACAGCCCTCCCGAAGCCGGCAGTTGGGAACACGCGTGGCCGGCGCTGCTCCCACCAAAAACGGGTGCACTTTCTAATGACAAACGTAATTTAAGTCGATACAATGCAGAAATAAATTAGTACGTTTATAAGTCTGGTACTTGTGTATCAACAACAATTCGCCGATCGCGGCGACAATTTTTATAATTAAGTCTTAGTAGAATACTGTTGAATTTTGTCATAAAATGTACAAATGTGTTTTCGAAAGTAAACTTTATTTTTAAGTAAAACCTCCTGTATTTAGGTTTACCTTCGTGTCCCTATGGTGAAGTTGTGATATTTTTCTCACGTCAATTCATTATCCATAATTCGCGTTTCTAAATCCGGCGGGGCTGTCTATTTTAACGTAATAGTGAGCACAGTCACAAGGCTCAATTCTTCATTTTACTTGTTGTTGATGCGAGTTTGTGTGTACATATTTAGCGTAAGTGGAGGCTGAAAGGTTTTATAAACAGTGATGTAAAATATTGGTTATGATTTAATAATATTGTCCTAGTTTCCTTTGATTTGTTAATAACTTCCGAAAGCTACTATGTAAATGTGTCTGTGTGGTGATACATTTAAATGCAGTTTTCGTTAGCTTGTCGATTTCACACTCCTACTAATTACGTACGTATATATTTTTTATTTGAATTGTCAACTGAGGGAGTTTGGTGCCGGCGAGAATGTTTTGTATGATGTAGGTTTTTTCTAAGGAGTCTTTGCTTTGTTAGAAAAACATCACAATTTTGCCATTATCTTTTGCGAATCGCGCGTCCGCCGCCCGCTCCCCTAACGACTGATAAAGAGAGCGCGACGGCCGCCGCGCTGCGATAGCGAGGCTAACCTCAGCCGGCCCGTAATTTGTCCATGTCGTTAATTAAGATGGAGCCCTCCGTTCGGTATTACAATTGTTTGATGTGTGGACTAAGAGATTCCTAGGCTTAACATTTTAGTGAGTAAGTTCGTACGTCAGATCGTTTGAAGGGGACGCGGCGCGGCGGGGCCGGCAGGGATGGCGAGAAGCGTGGGTCCCCCTCCCGCCGCGCGTGGCCTCGTTCGATTTGCCGCGCGCCCGGCGTGGGTCCCCCCGCGCCCCGCCGCCGCCGCCGCCGCCTGCCGCGTCTGACGCTACCGGCCTGTACCAAGCGATCGCAACGCGACAGCTCCTATGGAACACCACATTGCGCGTGTTCCATCGCTTCTATATCACGTGGTGTCAGGCCGGCGATGTATGACGAACGCCCGACTTACCGTTCTACGAGTTTCCATGAATACGTTCCCACACTACTATTTGTCACCGGGCTATGGTCAGCTTGAATAGTAAGAATCGTATTATACTTATTTTTATACAAGCGCTCGGTAGGTTGGCGGAGTTAATGAATTAATAAAAAATAAGAAATGAATTAAAAAGATTGTTAATTTATCTGAACTCGTAATACATTATATTAATTATTGACATTGAAAATAAATTCAGTAAAATGGTATGATCTTATTTATCTAATAAACCCGCCTTTGGTTTTAAAGTTAGAATGAGCTATCGCATAGGTACTGTGTACGATGTACGCCTAATGTGAACACCTTAGAACGACTTATTTATTTGTGATGTTGAACACTTATTGATTTTCTATGATGAAGGAAATGTAAATACAACCGATTTTAAGTAAAACGTTATTTTGTTTCCCGCTCTTCTTTATTTGACCCCTGGTATTGAATTTTTTCCCTTATTGCATAGCATTTAAGTTTCAAAATTGCGACATGTGGAAATGCGATGAATAATACGTTTCACGTGTAGGTTTGAATTCATGTGGTGCTTGCAGTTATCAAGTCAGACTATTGATTATGGGGCCTTGATAAGGTGTTGAATTTAGTGTTACACAAAGATGCATCTTTGCTCGAACTTTTTTATGCGATTAAATAAAGATAACCTCTGGTAAAGTAAGGTTAGTAAATTCATAGTTGGAGGCCAGACGTATCGAACGCCTAAAATTGCCATGGCTAAGCGACATCTAGTGTACGGAATTACGTTTTTATCTGTTGCGTATTAAACTAGATGGCAGGATAGGACTGTTTTTTTTGGTGCGTATGTTGTCGTTTTGAGCTTTAAGATTTATAAAAAATACAGTTTTTTAATCTCATTTTATAGAAGTGGTATTTTGAGAGAATATTTTTTCAAAATATTACCGCAATTCGAATAAATGTCAGATGAGACTTATTTATCTGTGGGGCAATTAACTTGAAGCTTGGTGGCGCTGATGTCGAACACTTTTGCGCGGCATTTTGCTTGTAGTTTAAATTAAAGATTAATACATTTAATATTATAACTACATTTACTGTAACAATATGAATATTAAAAATTATTATTATTAGTCATGTGTTTAGACGTAATTTTTGGCCTTATTTTTTCTTTTTATTATTACAAAATTTGTAAGTATGTCTGAAACTTGCAAGTCCTGTTTTCATATAGGTACCTAGGTAATTTTAATACTTAATTATGCCATTTTTTAATATTTTGGTAGGTACCTTTAATAAAGAGGATTTTGTTTTCTCTGATAATTTTACTGGCTCTGGGTCTCTGCGTAGATGTCGCAGAGTAGGCCTGGGCGTTTCTACCATCTGAAATTTAAAATATTTGGTTTATCTATCTCTATCTTAAACAATGTATAATATGCAAAGTTTACTAATAAATAGTGTATTAGACAGGTACTTCGTAAGAGTAAGTGAGTACCTAACGCATGTACAAAGCCCGTGACTCGTGAGCCGTGACACACTTATGTACTTCGCTCGGGAAAGCAATGGCAGGTGTCTAAGCTTCTCCAAACTACCTAAACACGGACATAAACAACCCCACATTTTTTAATTAGATTTCTGGAACGGGGTGAAGAGGAACGGTATGTAGGTAATAAATGTGCATTCTTTAGACCTTGCGCATGCCATGCTTAATTCCTATATTATCCTATACTCCTTAGCGTCCGCTTTAAATATAACATGCTAGCAGACAATAAAATGCTAGTCAGAATTGATTTGAAGCACGTAGAATGTTCGTCGTAGTATTCGGTCGTAGAAAGTACATAGTACCTATAGCACAATGTAAAAGTTTAAAGTGATCATTGTTAAACGCAGAAAGTCAAAGGGGCTTAACCAGTGGCGTAGCGTGGCTTGGCGGGGCCCCGTATAAAAATTTGTTTTGGGGCCCCATAAGAAGGTTAATTGTTTCTCACAAATGAACAAAGAAATGTTTTCGCAATAAATATTTATTTGTCATAATTATCTGCAGCTTTTTCCAAAAAACAATTAAAATTAAACATACATACGGGGCCCCCTTGCGGCCTTGCCAACGGGGGCCCCGTATAATTGATACGGCTGATACGGCGGTAGCTACGCCCCTGGGCTTAACTCATGTACCTACTTATTGTTCTGCCAAATATTATTGAGCCTAACGTTAGCGCAGGATTAGCGAATGTGTTATCCGAGACATTCCAAGTAGGTAGGTATATCGTGTATCACGGTCGCAAGTGTTCGTTGTCGCTGTCGGGCAATGATTCAACGAACAAGTCGGCTGCAATCGACAGTCAGTTACAATAAACCGCCGGGGTCGGTGTCTCCGTATCGCTTGTAAACAAAACACATCGCGTGTGCACAACATCGATTTGATATCGAGTGTTATTCGTTTTATGTCGAAAAGCAACTATGCCGTTATATTGTCTAGTTTAAATAGATTTAAAAATCTGAGAATTAAGGTGTAGGTTTTTCCACTTGTCGAGATAAAAGGTAAGTAATGCTAATGAGTAGATATTATCCTTAGATTGTTTAATATCATAGTGTCAAAATTCTGTTGATTTTCAAACTGTTAATTTTAATACTAAGTAGGTAGTTACCTACGAGATAAAAATACCTATAAATAAACAAAGCTCCAATTTGTGCCTCTGAAAAATGACGTCATGAACAAGGACAAAATGAATAAGATTTTTCCTGATTTTGACTTTAAACGATAACAATTTTAAGTTTACCATGAGATGTCTGAAGAGGTTTTTGTGATCTGCATTTTTAGTGGAAATTTTATTTTAATAAAATAATAGTTATTTATTTCCCTCACAGTTACACAGCGTTGCATATTATTTATTATAGAAAATGTGAGAGCCTGGGTACAGCGCCAGATCCTCAGGTTCGTTACCTTTCATTACGATTACAATTTATGAAAAAAATTGTTGCAGATGTTTGTTGCTTGTAACTTTTTTCCTTCTACGTACGAAAAAAATGTAATTGTCAGCATTATATATTATATCTAAAATAGGAACAACAGGCTACGGAAGTACCTACCTTATTTTCAAATATTACCGAGACGTAGTAGGAACGTATCTACGGTATGACCACGACATCAATGTCTTTCGGCGTTCGTGGTTTTACATATATCGTCAAATTAACTTGGTTTAACATTAAGTAACGAAAAAACTTTAAAGGTTATTTGCGTAAGTAGGTAAGTACTTACTTAAATTGCGAGCAACGCAATATTAGCAGTACCTATTTAAAACTTTGTAATTTAAAATATATTCCAATAATGTAACGGTTTGTTAATTAACAAATACACGTTAGCTTAACGCTAGCTAAACTTTTACATAACAAACAACAATGATATTACCGACATTATTATTTTAATGAATATGATCTACTAACATAAAGTAGGTATAAAGATGACATATTATTAAGTAATGCTTAAAACTTTTTTTTTGATGTCGCTAGGGAAATGCGTTACGCATCCCCCAGGGAGTGTCCCCCAGGCAGGGCTTGATTAACCGAAAAATATCGGTAAAAACGGTTAACGGTATGACGTCATACCTTAAAATTATGGTAACCTTATATAACGGTACCGCTATTATTTTGGTACCGCAAAATTATGGTATCAAAATTTTTTCAGATACCCAAATTTGTAAAATAACGGTTTTATTAGTAGGTACCCTGCTGCCCGCCAGAGTCACGCCGATTGCTTTGGTCGTAGAATCTTGAGTGTTAAAAATTACTGACAGTCGTGCGGAGTGCCCTGCCTGTAACGCAGCGTACTGCGTAGGTACTTAGTTAATAGTAAATTGCTAAATAGTTTTTAGTAAATAGGTAATAGTAAATTACTAAATAGTTTTTATTTAGACAGTTTTAGTTATAAAACTTGGGAAACAGTTAAGTTAAGGATACCATTAAATTACCTATATAACTACCTACTTATTTTAAAAAATTCATAGTGCGTAGCAATTATGTTTTATAATGTTTAATTATGTTTTATTGGTGCGTTAAGAGCGTGCATTCAATTTACGACGATGTTTCAGTTTTTCGGTGTTTTTGACTGCCCCTGACATGCATAAAATAACAAAATTAAATAAAACAATTAGAAATATATACAGATAAACTCTTTATTTTTGGAATAGTTTTATAAAATTAAAGTTTTATGTAGTACATTTGAGTAAATTTAAAGATTTCGGTACGCCGAATCGCAAAAATGCCGATTTTAGCTCACTTTGATAAAGAAAATAACAATTAAATCGTTTTAATATAGTTTAATTTCTATTTTCATAAAAGAGATTATAAAGTCCTTAAATGAAAAGTTGATAAAAAATTAAAAATATATGTATTGTTAACTGCATAAAAAATCTTTTAAAAATGTCATAATTTACGTTTTTCAGTGCAGTATTTCTACTGGAAAAACTAAATTTCTTCGATGATATTATTTTTATAATTAATAATCATACTGTTGGTAACTTGACACTATTTTTTATTTAATTAAAATCCGATGTTTATCCCATTTTTTTTTTTTAAATTACTTGTTTTCAACCAAGCGCACGCGTCATGTAAATCGCGATCTATTTAGTACCCGCTGAGAATTCGTGTGGGGAGGACGTGTCGCTCTGCGCTGGACCGTCAACGTATAAAGGTTCACCGACCTGGTCCGCTCATAGACATGTAGTGCGACTAAGCAGAATTGACGCTTTGACGAGCATTAATATTTTTATGAGAAATGGGGAAAATTTACAGAGAATATATTATGTCGATTACAATGTTCATAATATTATATATAAAAAAAAAACATTAAGAGGTTACCACAAAAAAGGTGTGTAATGTGTTCAGAGTTTATTTATAAAATATAAAATTTATATAATAATCATCATCAGCCCCTGTGTGTCTGTCTCTCATATCGTAGCTCCTAAATGCATTACAGATTTTGATGCGGTTTTCTTTAGCAGAAAGCTGGTGTGGTTTATATATTTAAAAATTATATTAATCATCATCAGTCCCTGTGTGTCTGTCTGTAATATCGCAGCCCCTAAATTAATCAAAAGATTTTGATGTCAATTTCTTTTGTTGAAAGCTGATGTGGTTTACATATTTAAAAATAATACTAATCATCATCAGGCCCTGTGTGTCTGTCTGTAATATCGCAGCCCCTAAATTAATCAAAAGATTTTGATGTCAATTTCTTTTGTTGAAAGCTGATGTGGTTTATATATTAAAAATTATACTAATCATCATCAGCCCCTGTGTGTCTGTCTGTAATATCACAGCCCCTAAATTAATCAAAAGATTTTGATGTCAATTTCTTTTGTTGAAAGCTGATGTGGTTTACATATTTAAAAATAATACTAATCATCATCAGGCCCCTAAATTAATCAAAAGATTTTGATGTCAATTTTTTTTGTTGAAAGCTGATGTGATTTATATATTTAAAAATTAAACTAATCATCATCAGCCCCTGTGAGTCTGTTTGTTATATCGCAGTTCCTAAATGATCGATGAATTTTGATGCGGTTTCTTTAGTTAAAAGGTGGTGTGGTTTATATATTAAAAATTATACTAATCATCATCAGCCCCTGTGTGTCTGTCTGTAATATCACAGCCCCTAAATTAATCACAAGATTTTGATGTCAATTTCTTTTGTTGAAAGCTGATGTGGTATATATATTTAAAAATTATACTAATCATCATCAGCCCTGTGTGTCTGTCTGTAATATCACAGCCCCTAAATTAATCAAAACATTTTGATGTCAATTTTTTTTGTTGAAAGCTGATGTGGTTTATATATTAAAAATTATACTAATCATCATCAGCCCCTGTGTGTCTGTCTGTAATATCACAGCCCCTAAATTAATCAAAAGATTTTGATGTCAATTTCTTTTGTTGAAAGCTGATGTGGTTTACATATTTAAAAATAATACTAATCATCATCAGCCCTGTGTGTCTGTCTGCAATATCACAGCCCCTAAATTAATCAAAACATTTTGATGTCAATTTTTTTTGTTGAAAGCTGATGTGGTTTATATATTTAAAAATTATACTAATCATCATCAGCCCCTGTGAGTCTGTTTGTTATATCGCAGTTCCTAAATGATCGATGAATTTTGATGCGGTTTCTTTAGTTAAAAGGTGGTGTGGTTTATATATTTAAAAATTATACTAATCATCATCAGCCCCTGTGTGTATGTCTGCTTTAATGTAACTGTCATCAATATAACCGAGTATCTGGGGGCATGGCAGTGCTTCTGTCAACTTGAGCATGGCCGTACCATCAATTTCTCGAAGCAGTTTAGGCCACTTTCAACTCCCTATAACTTTGTTGTGGATTAAAAGAAGCCTGCATTTTTAGTTACTAGGAAAGCATTGTATAAACATAGTATATTTCAAAGGTTATTCAATTTGAAACAGAAGTTAAATAATTTTATCTTGTCAAACTTTTTAGTTTTGTCACTGACTCAATCACTCACTGACCGATCATCAAAAGTATTAGGCACTTCTAGCAGACATAGAAGCTTCAAATTTGGAATACAAGTAGTGTTTAGTGTATAAATAAAGGAAAAACCTAAAAAAAATATTTCTGTAGAATTATCTAGACTAACTAACTGCATAATTAACTTTGTAATGTCATATAAATGTATAGGATAACAAAGCTATATTTGCCCTTTTCACAAAAACACGCGTTTAGTAAATCTTCTACAAAAAGAACTGAGATCCCATCAAAAACATATCTTGTAAAAATTGCCAAGTCTCGCTACTTAGTTCCTCTACAGTAAAAACTTGTGAGATACATTAACATGACCTAACTACTAACCCCTACTTGGCATAACATGCCAAGTAGGGGTTAGTCGGTCGGTCTAACAACATCTTATAGTGATCACAATCAATATTATTTGGAAAGGATTGGCACTTTTTACAATTTTTTTTTATATGGGTTATCCTTTTCATTTCCAATAACAAAATATAGCATGCGCACTGTCTTTCTTGAAATGGTCAGACTTCAAACAGCTGCTATGCTCTGTCCTGCTCTATTGCATGGGATGGTTGGTTGGGACCTTTCAGTCGCACACAAGTTGCACCAATATTTTATTTTTCAAATTTCGCAGGTAATCCTAAACCACCGTGTTTTTAATAAAATAATCTTTAATTTTATTTAATTTTCATTCAATAATCAGACGGTTGCAAAATGCTAGTATAGCTTACCTGTTTGTGCCTGGCTACCTAATAGTTGTGACAGGAAACAATTTTTCAGTGACAACATTTTTGTCACTGAAAAAAGCATGTCCATTCCGACTACCCACTAAAATTAGTATTTTAGTACATTTTAGTGGGTAGTCGGAAGTGGGTCAGTAAAATATTTAGGGACAAACATTTCTGGACATCAAAGATGAAAAATAAATAACTTGGTATATTTTTATAAAAATTAGGTTGTTGAATTTTTCATTCTCATTACTTACTTATCCTAAATTATAAATGTCAAAGTTGGTTTGTTTGTTCGTGTGTTTGTTTGTTACTTCTTCACGTCTCATCTACTGAACCAACCACCATGAAACTCTTTTCACACAATCATCGCGCGAAAGTTGTTCCCGACGGTTCGACAGTAACGCGGACTGAGCCGCGGGCGATTACTAGCATGTCGAGTATGTATAATTTGTATTTTATAACTTAAATACAATTTAATTTTATAGAAGTATTGAAATGGTAGCTAATATTAAATATAATTAATTATAGGTAATTCATTAGAATTAAAGTATCAATATTACTTGCACGCTCTACCTACGCTCGACCTAGCGTTAACCCACACATGCGTGTTGTTTTGCGTCTGTGTGAGTCGATATCGGCTCTCGCGGCGATTTCGAGTTGATGAAATTTGATTGCGCGCTCTTAAAATACTATCTACGTTAGTTAGTAGACGACTTGTAACATACCTTAACATTTGTTTCACAACCAGGAATTAAACATTTGGAATATTTAGTTTCTTTATCATACGTAAAGTATGCGTAAACTGCGTTCTTACGCTTCCTTCCCATGACTGTGAATTAGTTAATAATATATTATAAATAAGTTAGCAACGTAACACGACGTGTAAACTGCAACGAAATTAGCGAGCGAATGAAAGATCAAGGAATAGCAAATTGCAACGAATACCACTAATCCCGTATTGTGCGACATGTAAACTGTAAAGTTTCGAATTGACAACGCCGCGCCGCGTGCGACGTTGCCGCGTTGCTCTGAAAATTTTTTCGGTACCGAAATGATTTCGGTTACGGTAGTGATAAAATATAATGATAATGAGGTATAACCATACCGTAAAATAATAAAGGTATATATCGTTATTTTGCGATACCGCAATGGTGAATTTCAACCGTTTTGACCAAACCTTTAAATTATAGCGATATCGTAATTTAGTACCGGTATAATACCTTTATATCTGTACCGCTTTCAAGCCCTGCCCCCAGGGGTATGTGGGACTCCCGGCTCAATACGGCCGATTTACCCACTAAAACCACTTGCGGATTGCCAACAGCCGTTGAGATGGGAGGAGTGCCCTGGATCTTTCAACACACAGGCCACGCCCCCCCGACCGGCCGGTCTACCTCATAAGGGACCGGACTTCCATCAAATTAAGAGAGCACTCCGACAAACTGGAGCGCTCCCATCGGCGCCGAGACTGACTTAGCCGGGGAGGTTACCCATCCCTCTCCCGGAGCCCCGTACTAGACATGAGATGGAAGGGCCGCAAAGCGACGCCTCCGCACCCCCGTCCTACGCCGGCGAAGCGGAACAGAGGATGAATCCATCTCTCTATCCCGCTCCGAGGCCTCCTTCTGCGAAATGACGTATTCGCAGAAGGAGGCCGCCGCCAGGCCTCATCGCTCTCGAGCATGCAACGCACCATGTTCGAAAGCGAGAGGTCCCGCCCAATCACTGCCATAAGATCATGGCGCTGCACGGCCCAACGATCGCACACCTCAAGGGTATGCTGGGCCGTGTCCTCCACAGCGCCACACTCATGGCAGGCTGGCGTAGGCAACCTTAAACAAATACGCACCGAAGTAACCATGTCCAGTGTTAAACAATAGTTATATCGTTTTACGTTGTTTTAATTCCTTTAATGAAATTTTAATTGAGGACAATGTTTACGTAGTAATATATTTTTAGAATAGCTGCAATCATTCCAACCATCAGCCACTTATCTAGATATAAACAAAATTTGATCAGCTAACCTTTCTTTGTTCTTTATCGTTTATCCAACAATGTAGGTGCTTGAAATATGTCGTTGGTAAGACATAGTAGATATCTAATGCTGATAGTTGATAGTGTTGATACTTATTCTAATAACAATCAGTAAAGAATCTTATTGCTTCCTGATGGCCACTGCAGTTGATACGTCTACACGCATGTGTGAAATACCTAATATAAATTTTCGTGTACAAAGAAATAACTTCAGATTAAAACGGTTATAGTTCTGTCATCGACTTAAAAACATTGATTGACTTGACCACAAGTCCATCATAAATTATACATATTGATCCAAGTCTTTATTTTTTGCAGGTAAAGAAGCCTAATGGATATATAATATGTATAGCACTCTGTACCTGTACAGATTGTTTTCTGAAGAGTATTTTGTTTATACTTATCTACTCATATTAAGAGAAAATTGAGCAAAGTAGAGTAAAGTTACGAAATTGCTGAGTAGTGATTATTTGGAGGAATCGAAACAAATGTTTTGTCAAAACTATTCATTGTTTGTATGCCTTCAATTCCATATCTTGGCTTTCTTATTTAAAATTTTTAACAATAGCAATTCAAGTAATATAAAATACTGTCAAGTAGGTAACAAAGTACTAAGGTAGGTTTTCGCAATATAACTTATAAACTTCTAGTTGTGAACTTTCGATAGAGCTGCCCATCTAACCACTAACTTACAAAGACTGATAGACGCTCAAAATACAAACTCTGGGTATGCTTGTTGACATGATTAACATTTGCATACCAATAGTAGTCGGGACCGTGATTCGTCACTTACGAAGTTCCAAACCAAAATGTATGGGATTTGACATAAGGTTCGCTAAGTGGCAAGCGAATTCGTATGTCACTAAGCGAAGCTTATGTCAACAATATAGGTTGCTAAATTATAATTTATTTAAACATACCTACATATTATAAGTCATAATAACTTTATTGGTTTTACTAGATAGTCTTTATATCTGCTCCTCATAATCTTAAAATTTATTTTGTAAACTTTCTTATTTTACAGAACATTACTTATATTTTTATGAAATAAATTACAACCAATTTTTGTAAATAATAATTAGATACCATAATAACTAGTCAACTACTTATTTAGGTACTTCTACACAATTCTTATAGCCTAAAATATAATTTGTTATATTCTGGCTCTGCAGATACATAGTAGGTACACTACGCTTCTTTCTTCTACAATTTTACCCTTATTTGCTGACATGAGATGAGTTACATCGTCAGTCCGGACACTGTTTCAAAAGCGAACATCATTTCATAGTGTCGCAAAACGATTTCTAACTGGAATAACCACTTTCGATGCAATACGAGTTATTTAGGTTTATCTTGTCTAGAATTTTATGTTTAAGGTTCGCACTTCGTAGTGTCAAGTGCTAACTGTTTTATGTAACCATTTTTTTAACCAATCATTTTTCATCATTTGCGTATAAAATTTTAGCTGTAGGCAATAGTAGGAACATATTTTGACAGCTACGTATTCAAAATTTTATAAAGAGAATTAATTGTATGGAAATTATGACGCTGTACCTAAATATTTTTACACGCATGTTCCATAATAAATATGTTTACTTACTTTTAATCAGTTTAAAATAACTATTCAACCGTTCTAATTTTAGGAGAGTAAAACTTTAATCCTTCTCATATTTTTATCTATTGATTTACTTATTTAAACATCATGCACATTTTGTACATAGGAGGACTTAATGCCTCACAAGGCATTATCTACCTGTCAACCTTTAGGAGATTTGGAGACAAAAACCAAACAAGACATAATAGGAATCATCTTGCTTGGTGCCTCATTTCTTTATCTTTAATATAAGTAAGTATACTTTACAAGAATACTTATTGGTCTATGATCTATGGCCTATTTGAGGCCATGAAATCAAGGTTCCAAATTCCAGTAAATGAAGAGCCATATCATAAATATTAATACTTCACTAAAGTTTAAATTTTATAATTTTTAAGCAGCGGCGAAAGCAACTTGTCTCGGTCGCCTTGGAGCTTGCACGAACTACGAAGGCCATGTTTGCATATTATTTTATAACTATTTATGTTACTCGCAACATGATAATTGTAATAGAATTTAAGTTAAGTAGGTATGTTAGGTGCAAAAAATTGTTTCGTAATGGGACATTTCTAGATTGTTCAAAGATATATGCATTGCGTGTTGCACATTGTTGAATTCTACTTTGTGATTCTGCACTTCACTAATACCATAAAACATGCAATTGTGATTTATGGTACTCGTGAAGATTTGACAACATTTGGTACAGTTAAATATTTGCATTAAAAAAATGTTAATGCGTTCTTTTACGACCTGAAACATGAGAAATCTGATTGATAAACGTCGCGTCGGTATAAAATAATAATAGGTATTCATATTTTTTTTATAATACATGCTAACATGAACAATGTTGCATTGATGCAAGTAAAATTGCATGTTATCTCAAAAAATTGAAGGTTTCTTTAACATCGTATAAGTAACATAATAATTGTTTGGAAGGTCAGGGTTTATTTCATAACGCGATTTCATAAATTCGGTCTAATAACGATTATATTATTGATACATATCTAATAATATAGTCAGTACCTTCACACTTATTTAAATAACTGATGAATGTATCCAGATTCCGGAGATGCATTGGATCTTTTGTAAAAGACAAGAAACCTAGAAAATATTGCTCAGGTATCTAACTAGGTAATTGCATTTCATTGCGTTTCAGTTAGAATGAATTGAATCTTCGCCTTTTAATCAAGTTTCTTCCTTGCCCATTTTGAGCGCTATATCAAAACGAATGTTAAAAGTAGATATTTGTTTCAAATGAAAACAAAGAGATGATATTGTAAGGTCTTTAAACCTGATGATACATAATATTGCTTGCGATTTCACAAATGCACTTTCATCAGCTAAGTAATCTGAGAGATATACAGTCTTCATTGAAACTGTACTGAATGTTTCGCTTCTATTATAAGATACTTATAATAGAAGCGAAACATTCAGTACAGTTTCAATGAAGACTGTATAGGAATCATCGAGATATACAGTCTTCATTGAAACTGTACTGAATGTTTCGCTTCTATTATAAGATACTTATAATAGAAGCGAAACATTCAGTACAGTTTCAATGAAGACTGTATATCTCTCAGATTACTTAGCTGATGAAAGTGCATTTGTGAAATCGCAAGCAATATTATGTATCATCAGGTTTAAAGACCTTACAATATCATCTCTTTGTTTTCATTTGAAACAAATATCTACTTTTAACATTCGTTTTGATATAGCGCTCAAAATGGGCAAGGAAGAAACTTGATTAAAAGGCGAAGATTCAATTCATTCTAACTGAAACGCAATGAAATGCAATTACCTACAATACGTAATAATAATAACAAGGGCACGCGGATCCCTAACACCTGGAAGTGGATACCTGGGACGCACCTGGTGGTTTTTTTACAAAATCCATTTCTAATGTACCCCTCGCGCTTACGAAATGCAACGGAAACCGTTACTTGGCCTTTACACTGAATAATAAAAACGTGCGTACTGAGTACTGACACTATAAACAATGGTCAATGGAGGATTAATTGCTCAGTGTATAAACTTCTATTACACCTGCCCTGGAAACTTGAAAGTGGTGAATGAATGTGCAACCGTTAAAATAATATGAAACTACTCGTACTTTGTGTTTTACATCTGAAGAGTATCTTCTAAAAATTTCTGGAAGTTTGCCAGAGCAGTAAGTACAACCTAATCCTCTCCATATTAGAGGAACCTTATTAGAGGAACAAAAAGAAAAAAAAATTCGTCGTCGTCGTTTCAGCCTTTTATTTTGTCCACTGCTGGATATAGGCCTCTCCAATACATTTCCAGTGCGACCGGTCCATTGCCACCTGCATCCAACGTGACCCGGCAGTTTTCACCAGGTCGTCGGTCCATCTGGTAGGTGGCCGTCCCACACTGCGCTTGCCAGTACGTGGCCTCCACTCTAGGATCTTTTTGCCCCATCGACCGTCCAATCTTCGTGCTATGTGGCCGGCCCATTGCCACTTCAGCTGACTGATCCTACGGGCAATGTCAGCAACCTTAGTTCTTCTACGGATCTCCTCATTTCTGATTCGATCACGTAGAGAAATACCGAGCATTGCCCTCTCCATAGCACGCTGAGCGACATTGAGCCTTTTGAAAAGATCCTTCGTGAAGCACCACGTCTCAGAACCGTAAGTCATCACTGGTAACACACATTGGTTGTAAACCTTTGTCTTAAGGCACTGAGGTATTTTGGACGAGAAGACGTTGCGTAATTTACCGAACGCTGCCCAGCCGAGCTGGATCCGTCTACTGACCTCTCTCTTAAAGTTGGACCTACCTAATCGGACAGCCTGCCCTAGGTATATATATTCGTCAACCACTTCAAGAGTAGAGCTCCCAACAGTTAGTGCGGTGGGTGCAACATGGACATTGTGCATGATCTTTGTTTTGTCCATGTTCATTTTAAGACCCACTTGTTGAGAAACTCTATTGAGGCCACCGAGCATGCGCCCCAAATCTTCCAGCGATTCTGCCATGACTACTATGTCGTCGGCAAATCGAAGGTGAGTGATGTATTCGCCATTGATGTTGATGCCAAGTCCTTGCCATTCCAGGAGCTTGAAGGAATCCTCCAGAGCAGCGGTAAACAGTTTCGGGGATATGATATCCCCCTGTCTTACTCCTCTCTTTAAAGGGATATCCTTCGTGCAGTGCTCCTGTACTCGGACTGACATGGTGGCGTTATTATACAAACACTTCAACACTTCGATATACCGAAAGTCAATACGGCAACGCTGGAGAGATCTAAGGACCGCCCATATTTCGACGGAATCAAAGGCTTTCTCATAGTCCACAAACGCCAAGCATAATGGCCGATTATACTCTTCGGTCTTCTGTATAATATGCCGCAGCGTATGTATGTGGTCTATGGTACTATAGCCTTTTCGAAAACCGGCTTGTTCGGTAGGCTGAAAGTCATCCAGCCTGCGTTCGAGACGCATCGTGATAACTCTCGAAAACAGCTTGTAGACATGGCTCAGCAGTGTTATGGGCCTATAGTTCTTCAGTAAGGTTTTGTCGCCTTTTTTGAAGAACAGGACCACAACACCCCTGTTCCATGCCTCTGGCGTTTTCCCATCGAGTAAGGAGGAATTGAAGAGTTTCTGAAGGACTTTTAGTACCGGCGTGCCGCCCGCTTTCAGAAGCTCTGTAGTGATTCCATCCTCGCCCGGAGCCTTGTTGTTCTTAAGCTGTTTGAGAGCTACCCTAATCTCGTACAGGCTGATGTCCGGGATGTCTTCGGTATAGTGTCGTGTTAGCCTCGCTCTTGGGTCTGCAGCTAAACTAGCAGGTTCAGCTGAGACCGAGGTATACAGCTGTCCATAGAACCTTTCTATCTCCCGTAGTACCTCGGACTTATTTGACGTTACGCGTCCATCTTCGGTCTTCAGCTTTGTCAACTGGCTTTGCCCAATAGATACGTCTCTTGCAAACACTTTGGAGCCTTGGTTCCGCTCTATTGTCTCTTTAATACGCTGGGTATTAAAAGAACGGATATCGTGTCGCAAGGACTTCGTAATCTGTCTATTGAGCTGCCTATATGACTCAGCGTCACTCGAAGTTTGGAGCGTCATTGAACGTCGACTAGCCATGAGGTTCCGGGTTTGGTCGGATAGTTTCTGAGGTCTATTTGTACGGTGGGTCTTGAAAAATTTTGACCCCACCGTATGGACAGTTTCTACCAGCCTGCTATTTATATCGTCCACTGATGCGCAGCTGTCTAGCCATTGGAAGCGATTTGACAAAAAAAAATTAATGGATTAATTTTTTTACTTTATCATTAACTGCATGAAATAAATTCGAATTCACATAAAAATTATTATATGAAACCTAACCTGAGATGTTTGTCGATTTGCCATCGCTAATTGACGAGGAAGTTCAAAAATAAAAATGTATAGAATTAGACATAAGCATCGCTATGTTAGTTAGCAATGTGCAAAGTAGAAATTGAGGAAGATTCATCATCCAAGTAGGTAGTTAGGTACTAATAGACTACTGTGCTGCAATGAGTTTTGCATTCCAATGAGGTTTTCAAACACGGTAAATAGACAAATGAGTATTAAGGCTTTGAGAGTTTCTACCGCAGTTCTAAGCAGATCACGCCACGCGGAAGACTCCGCGGTCAATGTCACCGGACAGCGCGCACTGAATTACGAATTATTTTTTGTACTTATTGTCAGAGATTTAGCTTCAGCTGGATCTGGTTTTTAGTGCTGATACACGTTCTATGTTCTTAAAACGCTTGTTGGAGTTTGCCCGATGTGTACTTATCCCTTGCCCATGCTTCAATAACTAAGGAAAAGCTTATTGAACTGAAACTGTCTCCCTAAATATGATCTAGATTCTGGGGCCTCTAGGCACTAGACACTCTTTTTCAAGTCTTCATTTACTTCCGTAACTAGAAATCAAAATAGACTGCTGAAAATAAGAAACTAAACGTCCAACGTTTATTGTAGGCATCTCGAATTCGCGTTGAGTCAACACTTAACACCTTCTATAATTATAATGGTTAAGTGTTAGTTCGTAGTTGGTCTGTGTAAATGATATCCTTTAATGATATCTCATCGTGCATCTTAATTAAACCACGCGTCATCGTGTTATGGCGGGATACACGAGGCTAGTTTTTGACGATAGGATAACGATAAAAATAGAATACGGTTATGTACTTTAAACATTAGTGACGGCCCCCATCCATTCCTGACGTTACTATCCTGGCTTCGAGACCAGCAGTGCTATTCTCCAAGCATGTTTCTCAGCTTCCGTTCTGTTGTAGCCGGCGAAGGTAGTTTTCAGTTGAGCAGTAAACAGAAATCAGGCTTTTCGTTTCATTTTTGTGTCCGTAACGTATTTTCCAATATTTAAGATGCCTAAATAAATGTCTGCTCCTTGATTCATTACTTCAAAAATAAATGTCGGGTAAAAAAGAGGGTTTGTATTTGTACCTAGTAGATAGATTTAGATACCATAAACGTAAAAAACAGGCAGTTTAAGGGTTTTTAGGGTGATGCATAACAATTGTATGTACGTTTTAAGAAAAAAAAAATAGAAACTAGCTGGTTAATCCTAGCTTGAACTAGCCTCATGTATCCTGAACATTAGCTGAGTAGGTATCGCGCCCGATGAGGCTTATCAATAGATAAACACTCATGGTCCTCACAAATTGTATTGATTAAATAAAATATTATCAGATATTGTTATTGTATGCGAATATGATTCATTGAAAAGATGTTAGTGCATTTGTCGCTCATAATACTGGAAAAAATACTGTGTGGAATGAATGAAGGCCTTTTATAAAAGATACTATGTATTAGCCTGTTCTGATGACGTAGTCTTTTGACATTGACCCAAGGCACTTGGATGTCTTCAGAACTGTTGCGTTTAGTTAGGTAATTTTGTGGTAATTCTTAATTAATTGTTAATATACACTGAGTTTAAAGGTAGACAATTAAATAAAAAATTTAAAAAAGGCATAGGTTGACTGTGACAACTGAGAAATGACAATACAGAAAATGTTACTAAATAAACTTATTATTTAACTAGCTGACCCTTGCCCACTTCGTTGAGCATAAAAAGAGTTTATGATGAAATTCAACTAAAAAAAAAACAACGTGGAACCCGCAACGCGGGAACCCGAAACCCGAAACGCAGGAACCCGCAACGCGGGAACCCGGAACCCGCAACGCGAGAACCCGGACCCGCAACGCGGGAACCCGGAACCCGCAACGCGGGAACCCGAAACCTGCAATGCGGAACCCGCAACGCGGGAACCCGGACCCGCAACGCGGGAACCCGGAACCCGCAACGCGGGAACCCTGAACCCACAACGCGGAACCCGGAACCCGCAACGCGGGAACCCGGAATCCGCAACGCGGGAACCCGGAACCCGCAACGCGGGAACCCGGAACCCGCAACGCGGGAACCCGGAACCCGCAACGCGGGAACCCGGAACCCGCAACGCGAGAACCCGAAACCCGCAACGCGGGAACCCGAAACCCGAAACGCGGGAACCCGGAACCCGCAACGCGAGAACCCGGACCCGCAACGTGGGAACCCGGAACCCGCAACGCGGGAACCCGAAACCCGCAACGCGGAACCCGCAACGCGGGAACCCGGACCAGCAACGCGGGAACCCGGAACCCGCAACGCGGGAACCCGGAACCCGCAACGCGGAACCCGCGGCATAGGAACCTAAAACCCGCAACGCGGGAACCCGGAACCCGCAACGCGGGAACCCGGAACCCGCAACGCGGGAACCCGGAACCCGCAACGCGGGAACCCGGAACCCGCAACGCGGGAACCCGGAACCCGGAACCCCCAACGCGGAACCCGCAACGCGTGAACCCGGAACCCGCAACGCGGAACCCGGAACCCGCAACGCGAGAACCCGGAACCCGCAACGCGGAACCCGGAACCCGCAACGCGGGAACCCGGAACCCGCAACGCGGAACCCGGAACCCGCAACGCGGGAACCCGGAATCCGCAACGCGGGAACCCGGAACCCGCAACGCGGGAACCCGGAACCCGCAACGCGGGAACCCGGAACCCGCAACGCGAGAACCCGAAACCCGCAATGCGGGAACCCGGAACCCGCAACGCGAGAACCCGGACCCGCAACGTGGGAACCCGGAACCCGCAACGCGGGAACCCGAAACCCGCAACGCGGGAACCCGGAACCCGCAACGCGGGAACCCGGAACCCGCAACGCGGGAACCCGGAACTCGCAACGCGGAACCCGCAGCATGGGAACCCGAAACCCGCAACACGAAACCAGCAGCATGGGAACCCGAAACCTGCAACGCGGAACCCGGAACCCGCAACACGGAAACCCGGAACCCGCAACGCGGAACCCACAACGCGAAACCCTAACGCAGAACCCGCAACGTTCACGGAAACGCTGTCAAATGGAGTAAATAGTATCCTATGTCCGTCTACTTGCGCTACTTCCTCACCAATTTTCAGCCATATCGATAAAGCCGTTCTTGAGTTATAAATAATTTAACTAACACGACTTACTTTTATACATATAGATGTATAGATTACTCCTACTAACATAAGCTAAGCCCGGTGAATGCTCCTGTCGGTGAATGCGCTGTCCGCCTCGCCCCGCGTCAATGGAAACGCAGCCAAACGTCTATAACGTCTAACGGTCGTCATGGTAACGAAGTTGTTTACAAATGGAAAACAAAAATTATGAAATATTTATACCGTATTTATATCAGCTTAAACTATTTGGATTCATGTTTTTGTTAATCCTAATAATTTTATTAATCCAAATAGTTTAAGCTGATATAAAAACGGTATTTATAGCATTTCATAATTTTTATTTTCCATTTGTAAACAATGTTTGTTACCATGTCACCCGTGTCATATAAACTGGCAACGACGTGAATCGATCGAGCCCAGGTTCAAACCCCGCGTGACCATCACGTATTTTCTTCTTTTTTCTAATTTTCTGCTTATTTTTTTCAACATTTTCTTTCATAATAACCTTTTCGTGACAATAACGAACATACCGTAAAAAAAAATTGCGAAATTGGTCAAGCCGTTGTCGAAGCGCACACGATGTAAGAAATTTTGGAGGTCGTTTTTTTACACTTTGGGCTACATTTTTGGGGTTTTAGTAAGGAACCCTACTTTTTTTAAACATATAATATAGCCTATGTTCAGCGCTAGGAAAGTAGCTTTCCAACGGTGAAAGAATTTTTCATATTGGTTCAGTGGTTTCAGAGCCTATTCCATTCAAACAAACAAACAAACAATCAAACGTTACCTCTTTATAATATTAGTATAGATGAGCACACTAATAAACTAAAGGCCTAACTCGACATCTTGTAATCTACACTAATATTATAAAGATGAAAGATTTGTATTTTTGTATGTAACGACTTAACTCAAAAAGTACCTAAGTACTGGACCGATTTTAATATATTTTTTTTCATTTTTATCACTCAGTAACATAGGCTATATAAAAATCAATTGCTGTTCGTTAGTCTCGCTAAAACTCGAGATCAGCTGAACTGATTCGGCCCTTTTTTGGTCTTGAAATATTCGTGGAAGCTCAACGAAGTGGGCACGGGTCAGCTAGTATATTATAATTTGAATTGTACCTACTATGTACTTACGTCAAGTTTCTAAAGTCTAATTCCTTACAAAGAAGAAGTTTAACCTTAAAGACAACGACAACAACAAACACCTCTTCTAGAGCTAAAGAGGTCAAATAATACTATACCTATTCAAACAAGATCTTACACAATAAATACCAAAATACAATGTTACATTTAGACGAACTGGATAAAACTGCTGTAGAATTAAATATTCACAATTAACCTAAAAATCTAAATGTCTGAGTCTAATGGTTTGCTATATCGTAACGCAATTAAAATTCGAACCGCGATTAATGAATTATTAATGAGAGGCACATTTAGATAGCTGTCGTTTCCTATGATACTTTAGTGAACGGAAGATGACTTGTTAGAGACGGCATAGATGCGGAAAACGCAGAAAAGCAAAGCTAAATTGACCTTTGAGAAGGGAACAATAAACCTAAATCATAATATATCAACAAGAACATTGGCAAAACATTCGACATCTACCCGTCATGTCATACAGACGAGCAATCAACTTTTGCAAATATATCGAGTCACGCATGTGTACCAAATCATTGTTCTCATTTTATTTACAAAATAAATATTTTATGCTGAACGATCCTTAATCGTGCTACTTTGCACTGTTAGCTCTTTAAGCTAATTATAATAATGATGAATTAAAAATAAATGCATTTGTGTTTCAGATGCTGCGGTTATTAGCGTGCATGATGGCGTGCGTCACCGCGGCCCACGCTCTGCAAGTAGGCGTGGGCATCGCTGACGTCACGGGACCCCCGGCTGAAGTCGGATTTGTAGGTTTAATTAAATCTATACTAATATTACATAGATGAAGAAATTGCTAGAAATGTATACAAATATTATAAAGCTAAAGAATTTGTTAATTGGAGCGCACTAATCCCAGGCACTGGTCGAAATTGAAAAAAAATGATGGGTGGCCTTTATCGAGTAAGCAATACAGGTTATAAAAAGACAGTCACTATTTAATAATCACTTTGGGATATGAATATACTATCTACCTTTTTATATATATTCCTGCAAATAAAAAAATTAAAACACATAAAATGTAAAGGTAATTTTTTTTTTAAATTTGTCGAAATAAATACATTTCTAGAATGAGAAGAGGTAGTATAATCATATCCTAAAGTTATAGTGACTATTGTTTTTACATCCTGTAAGTATAGATATTATTTTCGTCACACTAAAACCCATAGGAGCTGAATATTAATGTGGAATGTTTTAAAGGTTTTATTTCACTATTTCACATGGACAGTGCACCGCGGGTACAGCTAGTTATATCATATCTTTACATCTGGCTGCATCGGCCTGGGGTAAAAGGCGGTCAATGAGAAAAAGAAAGAAAAGCTAACGGCTAACGTATATAATTACCATAAGCATTATTTCCCTACTTTAATTTTAAATAAGTACTAACCAAACATTATAATGGTCGCTAGTTATTTATTCGTGAGATGAAAAAGTCCGTTCTTAATAGTAATCGAATGTTATCGAATCTATCTAAGTAGCTTTTTGGATTATGAGTATCGATATTCTAAGCAATAATCGTAATGATCTAACATGAATATTTTATCAATTTTAGATGGGCTACGCGAATTTCGAGCAAAGCGGCAGGGGGATTCACTTACGTCAGTTTTCAAGAGCTTTCGTTCTGGATGATGGAAAACAAAGATTTGTCTTTGTCTCTGTTGATGCTGCCATGATGGGAATTGGCGTTAGAAGAGAGGTAAATTGGAGAAGCAAATACACCTATTTTTAGATCTTTCCTTGCAAATATATAAAGTATCTATAGACTTTTATGAAAACTGTACATTCTATATTATATTCTTCTTACCAAATTTTTCTGATGATTAAGTACAGCGTGTAAAAAGAACAATTCACTAAGTATAACTTTGAGATGAGATGAGATGAGATGAGAGATGAGAAAAAAATACATTTCCAAAATGAAATGTAGTATAATCATTATACTACATTTCATTTTGGAAATGTATTTTTTTTATCAAAATCTAAATTTCTTTTACTTTTTAACATTTCTTATTTTTTTGTCGCAATATATCGAAAAAGCAAAAAAAAACTTTGTTAAACTTTTGTAAAAAAATATATTTATATATATATTTTTACCTAGTAGTATTAGAGGTAGTATAATGATATCTCAAAGTTATAGCGACTGTTCTATGTACACCTATTTCAGGTTATTAAACGTCTTCAAAAACGCTACGGTGACATATACAACGACAGCAATGTCATATTGAGCGGCACGCACACACATTCCACCCCTGGGGGTTTCCTGCTGGACTTCCTCTTCGACCTGCCCATTCTAGGATTCGTCAAAGAGACATACGTCTCGTACATTGCTGGCATACTGAAGGTTAAATGATTTTACCTAATATGACGAAAATATAAAATAAGTTAAATATTACTGAGACAGTCCTATGAGCACTGAACTAGGTGTTTCATCGGCGATTGGTGAATCCAGATAAATCGCAATCATACCAATATTTGTCCTTTGATTTACAGAGCATAATAATGGCGCATAATAATGTGACACCAGCACGCTTAGAATACAGTGAAGCAGAACTTCTGGAAGCCAACATCAACCGCTCCCCAACTTCATACCTGCGCAACCCGCAAGAGGAAAGAGATAAGTATGTTCCATGAACTCGTGGATTTATTATTAATTTTAGTTTTGATACGACTTGACATATAAAACTATTCCATATAACCATGGCCTACCATCCCATACAATCTATCTTTGATACAAAAAATTGCAATAGATGTCACTACTATTAACGTTTGTAAATTATAAAATGTAAGCCGAATTAGGTACAAATATTGACATTAAAATAAAGGTGTGCATATTTTTTGCATAATATCACATTAAGCTAAATTCAACTCCTTAATTAAGAAGAAGATAGGAAACGAAATTAGTAATTAGTATTTTCCAATAGTGGCGCTAGATGGCGGTTTCCGGAATGTGTCTGGAAATCGAAGAAAACAAAAATAGCCAGTGGAATTGCCAGTATTAGGGGGACACCATTTTCTAGTACTAGGTCTTGACTCTGTTGTATATCTACTTTGTGATATAACTAATTAAATGTGCTAAATATTTACTGATTGTGATAGTAGGATATATGATCAATGTGCCTAATAAAGCAACATAATGCAAGTTACAAAAAAATCGAACAAAGTTCATTAGCCTTGTTAATAATGTTTTAAAATTGTTAACCTAAATTCAGAGTAGTTGTAGGCCAGTAGCGTGGAGTTCCTATAACTGCATTCCTATAGCCTATATTTACCCCTTAGCCTAAAGACCTACTTTTGAAGACCCTAAAATTCATACCAACCCTAGCCTCAGAATAGGCACCAGTCTTCACTACTGGTACTCCTACTACCTACATTTTACAATGAGACAACAAAGGAACACAAAGGCACCAACAATTTTTTTCTTTATCTAATTTACAGATACAAATACGACGTTGATAAGAACATGGCGCAAATTCGTTTTGTCACGCCAACTGACAAAATTATCGGCGTGATAAACTGGTTCGCGGTCCACCCCACGAGCATGAACAACACCAATCGATTGATTTCTTCCGACAATGTGGGGTACGCCTCAATACTTATGGAAAAGGCAATGAATGGAAATAGCACTTTCCCTGGGAAAGTAAGTATAATGAATTACTTTGGAGGATTTTGATGAGCTTGAAAAGAAGTAATTTAGACTTATGAATACTTCGACGTGTATCAATACTACCAGTCAAGTATTTATATGTTGGAAGTTTGGAACACGACGAAGAGAATGTGTAATATTAATCCGATTAAATTCAAATTTTCAGGGTCGTGTAGTCTGTGCATTCGCTTCAACTAACTTGGGAGATGTGTCGCCAAACACGAAAGGCCCAAAGTGTGAGTTTAGTGGCAAGCCGTGCGATCAGGAAAAATTGCAGTGTAAATTGCCCAAGGAAAGATGTTTCGCATCTGGTCCCGGGAGAGACATGTTTGAGAGCACGAAAATAATAGCAACAAAACTGTTTGAAACTTCTATGGTAAGTGTATTTTTGTAATGATAATCTCATACTTATTTTGCTATGAGTTTCAATTAAACGTTATAAGAAATATAATAAATCATGTACTGTATTATTTACAGAAAATTCTAAAACAACCCGGCGAAGAGTTAACAGGAGAAATCGGCATCGTCCACCAGTTTGTGGAAATGCCGAAAGAAGAAGTTCAACCTTACGATCCTATATCAGAAACATTCAATGCAGTAGGTATTATCAATTATCATTATGAAATAATGGTATTATAAACGTTCTCTGAAAATATTTAAATATTTGCAGATTTTCTTAGGCCATTTCGTCTAAATCTTTGAATATTATGTGCCGTCCGCCCAGACTTCCTGTGTGTTTTAACCCCCACACAAAAACGACGGGGTGTTATAAGTTGACGTGTATGTCTGTGGCATCGTAGGTTCCAAACGGATGACCCGATTTTAATGCAGTTTTTTTGTTCGAAAGGTATATCAGTCAAGACTCAAGAGTGTTCTTAGCTATGGAATGTAACACGCTAAGTCGGGGTTTTTTTTTAATTTTTAATTTAGTTTATGTTGTTCAGGTATATCGCTTGTATTTCAATTGTGTAACAACTCATTATTACTGCCATTAATATTGATTCCAGAGCGCTAGTGTGAAGGGTTGCCTACCAGCTATGGGCTACAGTTTTGCGGCGGGAACCACTGATGGACCTGGTGCCTTCGATTTCTCCCAGGGCACCACAACCGGGAACCCACTGTGGAATGCCGTCAGAGACTTCATTGCTCAACCGACCGCGGAAGACATTGCGTGCCAAGCGCCCAAACCCATTCTTTTAGCTACGGGACGAGTAAGTTGTTTATAAAATCTATATCTACTGATAAAACGCCTCCTCGCTCTCGACCCGGAGGTCGTGGGTTCGATTCTCGCGTTGGAACAACAAAAAATGTTGTTTACAACGGTAGGACAATGCAGGCCGATCACTTGATTGTCTGACAAAAAAGATGATCCATGCGTCGGATGGGCATGTAAATGTATCGGTTATCCGTCCCACTGGGCTACGAGAGTGAAGGAAGAGGAAGTGCTTTAGTGTATTGCGCACACACTTGGGAACTATACACAAGCTAATAAATCCTGCGTAGCTGGTCTGGTTTCAATGAAACCGGCCAATTTCACCAAAATCGGCGTGGGAGGCATTATTATTATTATTATGTACTGATTATGGTCAACAGCCCGATACCCAGATCTTATTTGCAAATGAATAATGTCCATTTAGCTGTCTTAAGAGTAAAGTAATCTCGTGATACCGGAAGTCTTACTTATGCAAACTTTAATACGATGAATAAGATGACCTCATGCGTATGTTAGTGTGAGTCAAGGAAAACTTGGATCCCATTGTACCTACGAGTTTTGTTACCTATTCATTTCACAATAACGATTTGTTTTGCGCATATAAGTTAGATTTCGACAAGATATCTGTAACCCTTAGGGCGTGTTTCACCAAGCTATGTTAAAGTTAATCCTTCGTTAAATAGCATGTTGTTCCTCTCATAATTCCTATCAATGAATGAGAAGGCATGGTAATTAAAGCTGTTAACATGCGTTGGTGAATCGGGACTTGATATACTTTTTTCTATTTTCAGGCCACCTTTCCATATCAATGGCAGCCACACGTAGTGTCCTGTTCGCTCGCCCGGATAGGTGGTTTTGTGATGGCGGCTGTGCCCGGAGAATTCACAACAATGTCAGGCAGACGGTTGAGAAGCGTGGTGGGCAAGGCCACGGGAGCAAAACGTGTCGTGATAGCTGGACTGTCTAATATATACTCTGATTATATCGCTACTCCTGAAGAGTATCAGGTAATGGTCGTAGGGCTAGGGTTTTTCGTGCACACACTCACATATACACATAGAAACACGCAAAAAAGTTTAATTAGGTATCAATCAGTGTTATATGTATGGTCATATTATTTTGTTTGTGATGGAGATTGTTACTATTTACGATGTTTTTCTAAGTACTTAATTACATGTAGCAATTGATAGAATATGAGCGTTTTGTCTTCTACTATTAAGACGACCTCCGTACCGCAGTGGTTGAGCGCGTTGGTGCTAGAGCGAGAGGTCGCGGGTTCGAATCCCGCCGAGGGAACAAAAATGTTTTAATGTTCCCGGGTCATGGATGTGTATTAAATTTGTGTACCGGGATGTAAAAGATAATATAATAAAAATATAAATATGTGTATAGTATAAAAGTATTAAATATTCCTATATTTCCGTTGTCTGGTACCTGTAACACAAGTTCTTCGGATACGCAGCCAGATTGACGTAGTGTGAAGCGTCCATAGATATTATTATTATTATTATTGCTTATAAATTCATAAAATCCACATTTTATTTCCAGGCCCAGAGATACGAGGCAGCTTCTACTATTTTCGGCCCGCACACTCTGGACATTTACCTCAACAAGTATCAACAACTATCTGAAGCCTTGATTCACGTAATTTTTCTACAGTGACAAATCTTTTTGTCGCTTTAGTTAAATATTCAGTTATATTATTGAATATTTCTATATCATAATACATTGGCTATGAGACCATAATCATATCATTTAGAATAAAAAAAAAGTATCAACAATTATTATATGAAGCCCTGATTCATGTAATTTCTCTACAGTGACACCTCTTATTGTAGCTTTAGTTAAATATTCAGATCTATTATTAAATATTTCTATAGCATTCTACATTGGCTACGAGACCATAATCATATCATTTAGAATTAAAATAAAAGTATCAACAACTATCTGAAGCTCTGATTCATGTAATTTCTCCACAGTGACACATCTTCTTATCGCTTTTAGTTAAATATTCAGTTCTACCATTTACTATTTCTATATCATAATACATTTACTATGAGACCATAATCATATCATTTAGAATAAAAAAAAAAAGTTTAATATATAATTTCAGTACAGTGACACCTCTTCTTGTCGCTTTAGTTAAATAATATTCAGTTCTACTATTGATTTTTTCTATATTGGCTATAAGACCATAATCATATCATTTAGAATTGTATCTCTTATTCTTCTATATCTCATCTATAGCACGATACTTTTATTGATTAGGAAGAAAGTAAGGCAACGGATTATATTACGGCTACGCTAGCTTTCTGATATAGCCAGCTATTTTTTACCCACTTTTTATATGTTCATATTATATATTATGCCTTTATCTTCCAGGGTCAAAAGGTAGATCCCGGTCCACAACCCCCGGACTTCACGGACCAGCTGATAACCCTAGTGCCACCGGTTCTTTGGGACACTGCCCCATGGGGTAAAGAGTTCGGTGACTGTACGAAGCAACCACAAAAACAGTACAGCTGGGGAGACGTCGTCACTGCCAGTTTTGTAAGCAAGCTCTCTTTCTCCTCAATATTGAAGTCAGCTGTTATAAACTATCTCAGATAACTTGATTTATTTTGTATAGTTAATTTTAATTTATCTTAATTTTTCACTAACGTCATGGCCTACCATCCCATACAAGCTATCTTTAATACAAAAAAATTGCAATAGATGTCACTACTATTAACGTTTGTGAATTATAAAATGTAAATATGCCGAATTTGATACAAATATTGACATTAAAATAAAGATAAGTATATTTTTTAAGCAGAACATCACATAAAGCTAAATTCCACTCCTTAAATTAAGAAGAAGATACGAAACGAAATTAGTAATTTCCAATAGTGGGGCTAGATGGCGGTTTTCGGATTGTGCCTGGAAATCGAAAAAAACAATAATAGCCAGTCGAATTGCCAGTATTAGGGTGATACCATTTTCTAGTACTAGGTCGTGTCTCTGTTATATAACTATTTGTGATAACGTCAAAGATTTTTTTTCTTAAAAGTAAGATCACCTGCATTATCTGCATAACGATCCTTAAGTCCCAGATAAGATGACGCTAAGTCGTGGCAGATACTAAGATAGATTTCATTACAATTAACTTTGACATTTAATAATTTGGTTAATGGTTAATCAATAGTTAATGATATCAAGCGGAAATCCCGCGAAAATATTATAACCACAACCTGCTAGCAGATGAGTGAGTGTATGCATAGGAATGCGTTTAATGCACCTCCTTTTTTCCCACACCGCTTATGCGTACACTCGCAAGCAAAAACGTGAAAACATTGAATAATTTTCTGAACTATTTCTAGGTGTCCGGTCACCCTCGTAATGGCATACGCCATGGCCGCTGGTACGCAACCGTGGAGAAGCTAGTTTCCGAACAGGATGAAGCCTGGGTAGTTGTCGCTACTGATGCTGACTGGGAGACCAAGTGAGTTTGTAGGCTAGATAAAGCTAGTAAGGCGACATAATAAAGGCACTACGATATATAGAGTGTAGAAATATTATACACTAGCTGTGCCCGCGACTTCGTACGCGTGGAAAAGTGATTTAGGGCACTTTAGTATTTTTAAATATATTTTTAGTTTATTGGCGCAACCGCTGAGAACTTTCGCTAATAGGTACTTCCCAGTGCATCCCAGTGTTGATCCCGATCCAGCAAGACACGTACCCGGCAAGCCTCTTGGTATGCAGGGTATAATAATAATATATTACTATCCTTTCGGAGCTCGGCAAAAGAAGTAGGCCTTCGAACAATATGTAGAAGTCAGCAAAGGTATTCGAAGTTAGGATAATATTATTCGAATGCACCGTATAGACCCAGACAATTTTTCACGTTAATTTAGTAAAGTATTTAACTTCGATGTCCGTCTGTCTGTCTGGGTGTCAAAACTTTAACACGTGTAGGTATCAAGCTAAAAATCATATTAAAAACTCAGCTCTACTGTCCCTTCTGGCTGTGAAAAGAAACAGGCATCTTGGCCACATCTACCCAAAGATTCAGCCGTTTATATCGCTAATTTTCGCAATTTTCGACACGCCAAAGGGAACCAAAACCTAAAGGGTACTTCCCGGGAATAGAAATTTGATATGAAGCAACATCTTAATGCACTATTAAAATGTTGCTTCATATCAAATTTAAACGACATAGGATAAATTGCGAAACCATAAAAATATTTTCAATTTTTTCAACTTATTACCGTTTTTGTCATTAATGTTTTGAAGTATTATTAAATTTAAACTTATATTGCAATTACTAAGGTCTTTAAAACGGAACTCTCGGTTAGACATGGGCGCAGCGGCACGCCCCGCCGAGGATCCAGCAGGCTTACTCTCGACACAACTGAGAATCGAATCAGTTCGATCTTAACGGTTTTTGGTGTTTTATTTGGTAGATTACTTTGAAATTAATTAGGTTAAAGAAAACCGTTAGAACGTAACTTTTTGTACACCAGACCATATCAATCGACAGAGAATAAAAATAAACAAACGTCAATTTCTTCGGGAGTATGCGGCACGATTGACTCTGAATTAAAATCGAATCAGTTTGGAGAGTTAGGCCCCAGCTCGGCGCGCCGCGCCGATCGGCTTTAGTAGCGTTTTTTATAACCTACCCTAAGATTAAAAATAATAATAATATAAATAAATGAAATTTTGTTTTAAACAAAATATAAAAAAAAAAAAAAATTTGAATGCTTGAAGCAGCGCGGTTCCCGCCGCGCTTCATACAAACGTCCAGTATTTTTTTTATTGTCATATATCTTCAAATCAAAGCGACATCTATATAAATTCATACTACCGGTACTGCCTGTTAGCACATTTTAATAGTATTTTTTACCCAGCAGTGGGGTGGAGTTCCTTTGGTTGACCTTCGCCAAAATTCCTACCTACCAGCATCTGATACCTACACTACACCCCGACTCGGATGTAAGACGTCACGCATCAGCCTGTATCGCGCGGCGCCGCGGCCCGCGATGCGGCGCGGCGGTCGAATCACGGCGAAACGATTTTAATTTTGCTATATTATCTCCTAAACTATTAATTATACTTGCTAGGTATAAAGGGCAAATATAGTCTTCATGAAATTCTTAAGCCAACTAACGTATTAAAAATGATGAGGATTAATACCGTGATGGTATAAATAGTTTACCAAAAACCGCTTAACTGCCCGTTTTTTTAGATTATCGCGAAAGGCTTTCTTTTAATAATACAGTTAATTAAGTTGATTTATACAATAAATGATAATTTATTTCAATTTGTGAAGCAAGTTCAAAAATACAATTTTTATATTATTATGACACTGTGGAAACACTCTTCTCAGAAAAAAAAATCTGTTAGGTACTTATTTCAAGTTCTAATCTACTTTAGTGCCACATTCTATTGCTTCGCGTCACTGTGTAAGCGATCCCCCCGCGCCCCCCGCATGAACCGTTCGTCCGCAGCCCGCGCGCGCGAAATTCCTCCGACTTGCTTCCAATTTATCGTCACTGCTCGGCTCCTATGTATCGTAGCGTTATGTTATATAGCCTATAACCTGCCCAGGAATATGGGCTACAATCGTACCAAGTTTGGTTAAAATCCCTTCAGTAGTTTTTGTTCCTATCTCGCACATACAGACAGACAGACAGACAGACAGACAGACAGACAGACAAAAATTTTACTAATTGCATTTTTGGCATCAGTATCGATCGCCAATCATCCTCCAATATGTATTTTGAAAAAATATTCAATGTACAGAATTGACCTCTCTACAGTTTTATTATAAGTATAGATAGATATATTTTCAAAAAATTATTTCTAGTCTGTGAAGTAACACTAAGTAGTGCTTACAAAAATTATTTGTAATTAAAATTAGGTCCATATAAAGTATCAGCTTATATTTAAAAATCCGATAAATTAATTCGAAAAAAAGAACAACAAAACTTCTATAAATGAATCTTCTACCATAGGACCTACACCTCTAATACTTTTCTGAACTTTCTCCCATCAGGTACATTTGGCTGCGGAACTCTAAGGTCCTCGGCACCAGCTACTCTGAGTTGGAGTGGGAGATACCTGAAGGTACACCACCCGGCACCTACAGGCTTCATCACTATGGCAGTTATAAGTACATTCTGGGAGGAATCTACCCGTACCATGGATTCAGCGATCCTTTCGAAGTTACGTAATATACAAATGTTGAAAGTTTTGTAAATATATTAGAGATTAAAATATTGGCCATAGGCGATATAATTTAGCCAATTTTGTTACTAGTGCTAAAGGTTTGCTATCGTACCCTTTGGTACGTACTCGGTACTATCAACAATATGCGATCACAACTATTGTATAGTTTTAAGTGAGTAATTAGATTTTTTCTATTGTTTTATTTATCCAAAGAAGTTGTTAGAGGAAGATTGATTTTGATTTTATTGTCTACTAGCTGTGCCCGCGACTTCGTACGCGTGGAAAAGTGATTTAGGGCAGTGTTATAATAAATCTGTTTTAAAAATATTTTTAGTTCTAAAAACTGTCGTTAAGGTTTTTAAAAAACTACTTTATGTTGACAATTCCTACTACCAGCTTGACAAACGACCGTGTACAATTACTATAATGCGAACGGGACTACTTGATAGTACGCTCACATACACGACGAACATCTAGTACTAAGATTTGTATGGATTTTGCGCCGCAGCGACTGCAGACGATGATCGTTTCCACGCCGACTCTGCTGGTGTGGCGACAATGATATTATGACAGCGCGCCGCAAAATTTTGCGGTCTTTTCGGTGCGTAAGTCCGACTCGCACTTGCCCGGTTTTTTTATTTATTAATAACCAAACATGTAGGTACTGATTATAAATCACTTCACTGTTAAAGTACTAACTGATTTTATACAGAAAAGTAGCAAAATATAGAAAGTCCCAAAAGAAAGAAAACAAACCTAAGTTGTACCTAACATAAAAACCATTCGGTCCAAGATAAAAACTAAGAAATAAAAATATCAAGAAAAATATAAATCTAACTTATACTGACATAACTTTTTTAGTTTAACTGTAAACACAATACTTATGTTAATCAAAATTCTATATATTATGCAGTTATCGAATACATAATTTGGACAAAGAAAACTATAAAAATGTAATAGTAGGCTGTAGTATGAATTTTAACGGACGGAATGAGAACTATAATATAGAATGCAAAATAATATTATACATTGCTAATGATGCACGCTGAGTATAACTCTCTGATAACGTATTGTACTTATATAAATGTAGGTACCTACTCAACTTTGCTATAATTGTATTAAAAGTACGGCATTTGGCGTATAGATAGATTTGTATAAGAGAGATATAAGAGATACTCTATCAATATTATGATATTTGACAAAAAAAACCCATAATAATCACACTGTTAACACATATCCAGGGCAGGCCGCAAAAGGCTAGAATTTCAAAAGGTATCTTGATTGGAATCGAGTTGTATCAACAGTTTTCCCCTGTAACACAGTTTAGTAACTATCGAGATGTTTTTAACGTCTATCTTAAATAGAAAAAACAAAAAAAAGAGCAATATATTTATGAAAATCTTAAAACTGTTTTTACGATTCCGTACCTCAAAAGGAAAAAACGAAACACATATATATATACGATCATTGGAAATGTCCGTCTGTCTGTCAAGACCCTTTTACTCAGAAACGCGTGTTGTGATGAAAATTATATAAAATACTCAGGAACTACTGTTCCTTGAAGCAGTGAAAAAATCAGACTTCTTAGCCAATGCAATGAAAAGCAGTCGCTTATGTCGCTAAATTTCGTCATTTTCGACACTCGTAAGGGAATCAAAACCTAAAGGGTACTTCCCGTGAACTCAAAATCATAAAATTTGAAACCAAGCAACGTCTAAAACCATACGTTTTTAGTAACATTATATAGATGGTAAAAAAAAAATGATTTTTTTAAATTTAGTACCGTTTGTCATAAATGTGTTTAATTGAAACTTATAACAAATACTTAGGTCTCTAATATATTCAAGCTGTAACCAAATCAAAATTCTATGTCAATCAGGTTTGTATGGAACTCTCGGTGTGCAAGTCCAACTCGCACTTGGCCGGTTTTTATTTATTTACTTAAGTTAGTAAAACCTACGCTAACAAATATGTATAATACAGTACCTACTTATCACAAAGGACTGTACAGTAAAAGTACTAACTATTTTTATACAAATAACTTTCGTAATAAACTTAAAGAAAAAAATCTTAGATTGTTCCTACCTAGCAAGCCTAAAACTAACAAATAAAAGTCAGCCCCGCGGCCCCGGTGCGTTTGCTGCTAATACAATTTGAAGCAGCGCGCGCGCGGCGGCGCACGGCTCCCGGGCCCGGCGCGCGCTTCCTACAAACGTCCAGCAAAAACGACATGATCTTTTAATATTGTCATAACTTTTTTATTTATGAACCGATTTACATAAAACAAACACTAAATGTTAAGTGAAGCTTGCCGCAATATATTAGTGAAAAGTACATCTTAATCGGATAAGCCGTTTCTGAGATTAGCGTGCACAAACCCACAGACAAACAGACAAACAGATAAACAGACAAACAGACAAACAGACAAAAATTTTAAAAATCATAGTTTTGGGTACTATTGCGTAAATAAAGGCCCCCTATCAAATTTTTTTCAAATATCTTCAATGTACAGACTCGACTCCTCTACAGATTTATTATATGTATAGATAACCTAAGATTATGTTTAAATTGTTTCTTTAGAAAATCTTTACGTTAAAAAATCTTGTTCGTATTTAAAATTCAGGTTCAATTGTCCTGTACCTATATAGCCATTTTATTATACAAATTTTTCACAAACATCTAGTCAAACCAGATACGTACAAGTTAATTATATTATTAGAAAACACACTTTTACGTTTGACGTCAAACATTTATAAAAATGTGTTACATATTGCTGGAGGTTTAATTTTAGATATCTATCTAGGTATGTTACTTGCCTTTGAATAAAGATTTTATTTATATTTACTCATTGTTTTATTTAATTAGAGTACCTACCTAATATTACCTTGTGTTAGCGTAGAATCAGTTATTAACAGTAGGTACATATAATGCAATAAAATTATTTATATTTAAAATTCTGACATAATTTAGATAATAGTAGTCTAAATGTTCATAATGACTTCAAAACAATAATAGTACCTAATTACTTTAATCAGTGGTTGGTATTTATTATCAATAAATTTTAATAACTATTTAATACATAAAATACATGTGTGTGGTAATTTATCTCAAGATAATACTAAGATAAACCCCTATAATCTAAAAAGCACTGATTGGAGGTCAATTTGGTATGTTAATTTGGTTGTCAAAGAAATAAGGCTTTAATCGTACTAAGCGGTTCGCAGGCGCAGCTCGATCATAATATTTATTACAACGCAAAACGATAGGTTAAAAGACAGTATTCCGCATTCGAAAGAACCAATGAGAAATCTAAAATTTTAGGACTCCTATATGCGTCGAAACGTACTATGTATTTGAAAATTCAGAATAATATGTACAAAATATGTCCTCAATCTGTTCGCTATAAACTCAAAGACAACTGCACTGATCTTCATACTGTTTACACCAATGGATATGGTGGTTCTCTAGGAGCGTGTTAGTATATTATCTGACTGGACCGGTAGGTGGCGCTGCTTTCATTGAATTTTAAGGCGTAGTTCACCAGGACAGGTTGTTGTCCTTATGTTATATAGCTTTAAAAAAGAAAACCTCCGAAGAGATTAGAAATAAGTATCTTTAGGAACATGTCTATTGACTGATAAGGGTGTAATATCGTTATATCTTTACTATTGCAATTCAAACTGCGAATGTTTTATCCTCGGTATTCCTATGAGAAAACATTTTCAACTTGGCTTGGCTACTAATAAACATAATAATCACAGCATTATCAAAGCTGGTAGATAGAAGGAGATTAGTATTTAATCGCTAATTATTTATGAATTATCGAACCTTGAACTGCCATTTCAATTTCGGTCGTTATCCTTTTAAAATGTGCGACTGATAAATTTATTTTAAGTGAATTTCAAGTGAGGTTTTAAACAGTGGGTATTACAGTTCTATTAAGTTGGTTTGCCTGAAAACACAGAATCATCATTGACGATTACGTGCCCACTAGTGGGTATAAGAATCTCATAAAATTATTATTCAAAATCTTCAATTAAAAAGTTTAAAAGAAAATCCGTGAAGTAAATGAACAAGAACGAGTAGCTTACACCAAAACTAATATATATACACTATATATACACTAAAATATCGTTTCCTTTCCAGAAGCAACAATGATTTCACTAACAGGAAAGCTTGTGATACTACTACTTACACTAGCCGTGACAGGGGGTATGATAACGACTATTGTGATGCTGGTCAACTATGAAAGTGATAGCGACAATATTAATTCAGAGACTTCGTCTACAGCCTCTCCGAACGGCGACCCTGATCTGCTGTATGATGTCGGTGTTGGTATTGCGGACATGACAGGACCATGTGTAGAAATCACCTTTGTACGTAAATATTGGATAGTAACAAACTAGGAAAATTATATGAAATGCTTGAAAAATTATTAAAATTTGTTTTCAATGTATTATTAGGTGCAAATGAACTTCTGAATACTTTAAAACTTTGATAGATAAGGAAGAACACTCGTACTCAATGATATCAATGCTTAATTTGATTTAGTTACTAGATGAACTCAAACCTAGTCGCTTTTTCCAAAGAATTCGCTTTCAAATTACAGTATATTTATTTAAACCGGCACATTCTAGATGGGTTACGCAGAGTTGGGACAATCTGGAAGTGGTATACACTTGAGACAGTTCTCCAGAGCGTTTATCTTCAACAAGGGAGATGAGAGAGTGGTCGTCGTAACAGCAGAGATTCAATCCGTTGGCATCGCAGTGAGGAGACAGGTAGGAAGTGGAACATAATTAAAAAAGTATGTAAAGATTTTAAAGCAATATACTCAAGAAGACGATAAATTGCATTACACTAAACTTCATAAATTGGATAATTTTACACTTTTATTCAACGCAGGTTGTGAAAAACCTGCAAGAGTTATATGGAGACATGTACAACCTGCGAAATGTGATCATCATGGGTACTCATACGCACAGCACTCCTGGAGGATACCTTGTAGATTTCATATTTGACGTCACCATTCTAGGCTTTTCTCAAGAGACTTATGACGCCTATGTTGATGGTATTACAAGGGTAAGTCAAATCAAAATTTAAAGAACCAACCTACCAAAGTTTGTAAGGAATAGTTTTAGCAGTATTTATAAATTTATGATAACTCTAATTAAAGAAGACTTTAAATTTTAGAGTATTATTAGAGCTCACGAAAATATGGAGCCAGCTAGATTATTCTTTGGCAAAACTCGTGTATGGAATGCGCACATGAACCGATCTCCTTACTCCTACGAATACAATCCACAAGAAGAGAGGGACAGGTAATAAATCCTATTTCTGGTTTAACCGACGATACCGTAAAGAAAACACTCTTGTTATTATGTATTATAAGTAAGGAGTAATTTGTTACAGATACGATACTAACGTTGACAATGAGTTGACTCAAGTTCGTATAGTCAAGTCTGATGGTACTCTTCACGGTGTGATGAACTGGTTCGCGGTACACACAACCAGTATGAACATGACTAACACTCTAATTTCATCAGATAACTTGGGATATGCTGCCTTGAAAATGGAATCCGTGTTGAACCCAAACAGTTTGGTTGGAAAGGTAACTGATATTTTTTGGCAAAATATCTGGTAAAATGATTAGGTTTTTAAGAGAGAGTGTCTTGTACTATGTTTCTAGCCAGACATCGTGGCTGGGTTCTTCTCAGCAAATTTGGGAGATGTATCTCCTAATTTGCGAGGTGCTCGATGTGAGTTCAGCGACAATGAGTGTGACAATCAGTTCCTCTTGTGTGAACAAGGAGAACGCTGCTATTCCCTGGGACCGGGAGACGACATGTTTGAAAGCACTAAGATCATCGGGGAGACTGTGTGTGAAGAAGCCTTGGTAAGAACTGACTGAATTTAGAAACTTTTCATCAGTGATTTTCGTTCCGGTAGTCTCGAGTCTCAAAGTCCCTGAAATCTCGGTCGTTTTACGTACCTACCTTATATTATAGTACTAATACTCGAGACTCAATATTTTGTTAGAAAACTGAATTGGACTGGACTTGTGTGGCCAAGGCTAAAACTATCAGTGTTAGCAAAAAGCACAAACAGTGATTAAAGTAGTCATGAGTCCTGAGACTTGATATATTATGTATCTGGTAAAGTAAGGTAAATTAATAAACTAATTGAACACTGATGTCATGAATTTTCTTCAGAAAGTTCTTAATACTCCCGGAGAGGAGTTGCGAGGTGAAATAGCAGTTATACACCAGTTTATTCAAATGTCGGAAGAAGTGGTGCCACGATATGATCCAATTGAGAGGCGGTTTGATACGGTACTATTTTAGAATTTAATTTGTATAATTATTATAATAATATTTAAATCTAATATATGCCCACACCGATTTTGGTGCTGGTGGCCGGTTTCATTAAAACCAGACCAGCTACGCAGGAGTTATTTTTATCGTGACCAAGTGTGTGCGCAATACACAGAAGCACTCTACTCTTCCTTCACTCTCGTAGCCAGTTGGGAAGGTTACACTGCTCGACCAGCGAGAGAACAGACACAGGACCGGACTTTTTACATGCCCATCCGACGCATGGATCATCTATGTGATCAAGCTGCATTGACCTAACCAAACTTTAAAACATTTTTTTACAACGCGGGACTAAATACCATGACCATGTCAAGAGCTAAGCCATGAACCTCGAGATCACGTTGTGACCAACTTTGAAAAAGGCCTTGACTATATTATGTAAATATTTCAGGACAATCCTGTTCACGGATGTTATCCAGCTTTAGGTTACAGTTTCGCATCCGGAACTATTGACGGTGCCAATACTCTTAACATTACTCAGGTAAACTTTTAGATTAGAGTACTTTATCACTTTGAGAATTTTATGCTCCTTTTTATTAAATCCTTTTTTTGTCTGATAAATTAATTTTCCTTTTTTGTATCTACAATATCTTATAAATATAAATATTATTTATTTATAAGAGATTGTAGATACAAAAAAGGATAAATAATTTATCAGACGTTTTATATTATATTTCTTTTTGTTTTAGGGAACATTAACAAACAATCCACTTTTGGATCTTGTTGCTGGAGTCGTCGCAAAACCGACTCAAGAAGACAGTGATTGCCACGCACCAAAGCCTATCCTTTTGGGCACAGGAAGGGTAATAAAGTATTATTTTTTAAACGAAAGTTCTAAATAGATTACATTTGATTATTATTAATCTACGATATTGAAATATGAATTGATTAATTTCCTCCGACTGCTTTTTTCAGGCCAATTTCCCTCTACCCTGGCACCCACATGTAGTATCCGCTTCCCTAATTTGGTTAGGAGACTTCGTAATTGCAGGCGTCCCCGGTGAACCAACTACAATGACTGGCAGACGCATAAAGGATGTGGTTGGATCCGTCATGCGGGAACATGGTTTCGATGCCAAAGTGGCTGTGTCTGGCCTTACGAATGAATATACGCATTATGTAGCTACAAGTGAGGAATACCAGGTACATTCTGTGTTTAAAAATCTGTTTTAATATCTAAAAAAATCTTTTCTGGATAATATTTTTTTATCTTTATTTCATTGGAGACTTTGGACGCAGCGTTAGTCAGTTCAATCGTAACCATACAAACAAAATTGAATATTATGCGCATATTATGTTAATTATTATGGACCAAGTAATTGAGCATTATACGTAATGCCCGGTAATTATGTAATATTTCCAATATGAGAGTGCAATTTCATAAATTACTAGCTGTCCCGGCAAACTTCGTATTGCCTTATTAATTAATTGCTTGACATACTGACTGCAGCGCCACCTATCGGTTCCAATTGTAAATCTAAACCATTCTCGAATCTCCACGAACACACACAAAAAATTTCATCAAAATTGGTCCAGTCGTTTAGGAGGAGTTCAGTCACATACACACGCACACAAGAAATATATATATTATTAAGACTAAGACTTAATTAAAAGCGTCCATCACCTTTTGGGTAAAGTGATAAAACATTTTTTTATAACAATTCTCATTTTACTTAAAATCAGCCCGATAGATATAGATATTATATATGTATACTGCCCGCATTAATCATCTGGGCGGCGATTCTCAGGCCTCGAACTTAGTTCCGAATATTAGTATATCCTGCTCGCACGCGCGGTAAATCTCGTCTGCATGAGCGGGACAGACTGATAGTAAAAACTAAGTTCGAGGCCTGAGAATCGCCGCCCTGGGCCCTAATTCTCAGTCCTCGTACTTAGTTTTTACTATCGGTCTGTCCCGCTCATGCAAATGAGATTTACCGCGCGTGCGAGCGGGATATACTAATATTCGGAAGTAAGTTCGAGGCCTGAGAATTGCCGCCCTGGTCCATAACACATATTATATTTAATTTATTATGTTTTACTTTAGGTGCAACGATACGAAGCCGCTTCCACGTTATACGGTCCTCACACACTGGATATCTATCTGAACAAGTTCCATCAGTTTACTAAGTTAGCGATCGAGGTAAAATATCGTTACCATCTTTCTACCTTTAAAATTTTGTATATCTTTCAGTTTAGTCTTTGGTTTTCTAAAATGAGTGTTACTTTTTGCTTTCGTTACTTTTCAGGGCGGCGATGTACCACCAGGCCCAGAACCAGCAGACAACAGAAATCGCACAATCTCTCTCATATTGCCGGTTATTTTGGACTCCTCTCCTATTGGAAGAAGTTTTGGAGACGTAATTCAACAGCCTCCAACTGTTGCTCAACCAGGGGACACAATCCAAGTCAAATTCGTAAGTATTACGACTCTGATTGAAATTTGTTATCATTCTGATTGATATAATTGATTCATGTTGAATGCAGAATATTTCACCCGAATAAGCTATTTTTAATCTGCTTTTAACGTGTTCCATTTTCAAATTTGAGGTCGTAATCATAATATATTTTATTGTGATTATTTCCAGGTTGGTGCTAATCCAAGAAACGATTTACGCCAGGAATCAAGTTACGCTTACGTTGAGAGATTAGAATTAGGACAATGGCATGTGGTTGCAACCGATGCTGATTGGGAAACAAAGTAAGACTCGAACTATAGTTTATTGTTAGCAAAATACGTGTGAATAGAATTGTCATTGTTTTTAATCGATGCTTAATTACGACGTTGTTCAGATAAGAGTGTCTTTATCGCTTGTACACAAACACATAATTAATTAATAAACAAATTACCTGACTTCGCAAAAAAGGGGTCGGACTTTTTAGAATCCTGACACAAGAAAATAATTCAATTTCAAATCCAGTGATGCATAGGTACAAAAACGGTTAACGTGATTGCACCCGCTATTGGCATCGAATATTGTAATAGCTGATGAACATTATGCGTTCAAATTCAAATCTAACCCAATTTTTTTTTTCGCCGAGAAAATTCTTTTGAGCATACCACAGGGGATGGGGATCCTATCTGTGGGTATGCGAGTCTCTGCTGCTCCCTAAGAATGGGCGCAGCAGCCCCTACTCACTAAAACTCGGCGGTACTCTTTGTACCAGCCTTGCGAGCCACGGGATCGCGTGAGCACACATTGCCACAAATCTAACCCAACCTAATCATTTTTTTTCACAGATTCCACTGGCAGAGACTGTCAACCATTCTTGGCACGAGTGAAGTGACTTTTGAATGGGAGATACCTTTGACGACGACAGGCAGACACCTCACACATCGTATTGTGTACAACGGAACTTCACGAAGCGTTATTGGTGGCGCACTTAGCCAATTCCAAGGAGTTACTAACAGTTTTCTGATTGTGTAGATGCTTTATATAGGTCATATCAATAAATTATAATTAATATATTGTATTTTATATAAATATACGATTGTGATGAGATATTTTTTTGATTGGATAATATTTGGTAAATTCATCATTATCATCATTTAAGCTATGACGTCCACTCCTGAATAGGTATATATATGCCTTCCCAAAATATTTCATGGGTGGTATTTGCCTATAATCGCCACGGACAGTATTAATACCACGGATACTGGGTATGTACTAAAAATTAATAGGTTACTGAATCTGGGGGCACGGGAGTGCCCCCGTCAAGACGAGCCAAGCGAAGCGCAAGGGCACTAACCTACCTTTTCTCGAAAGGTTTCGTCGTTTTTTTGAACTCTCATAACTTTGCTTTGGATGATGCTACATAGTTGAAAATTTCAACATATAATGACACCAGTAAAAACATGAAACATACAAAGTTTCAATGTTGTAGCTATTATACTTTAGATTTTATCAATGTCTAAAAATCCCAGATTTCGTCACTGACTCATTTATAGATCATCAAAATTCATAAGGTACTTCCTGACGTCCTAGTAAGCTGATATTATTTATGTAAGCTGTTATTGCTACAAAACCAACAAAAAAATTATTAAAATATAACTTCCGCCATTTTGAATCCAATATGGTGGACAGTACAAAATGGATGTTTAATATGTTTAATATACGGATATGATCTTTAATACATAAAAGAAATACTATATTACACAATATTATATAAGTACATAAAAAAAATAAGACCTACTTTTTGTAGGACCGATAATCGGTCAGATTTTTGCTCCACATTATTTCTATCCCACTTTATTTATTTGAGTGTGTTGCACTACTACAATCAGTATGTTCTATTTTATTCCGATTATTAATCGGTGACCGACTTTTTGTAAATGAAAAATATATCTATGAGAAAATTAGTTTTTTATCCACTTATTTAAAATTAGTTATTATATATTTGGTAAGTAAAAATTAGGTAAGAATTAACAGGCAGCAAGTAGTAAATTGTTGTCAGTGAAAAATGTGAATATAAACAAAATATTACGTCGATCACTTGAAATCGGTCCGGCATAAGCTCCCGCTGATTTATCAATAACGTAATTATAGAGTTTAGAGGGAATCTTATGTAAAAACCGTTCGACACTTCATAGCGCGATGCAGATAGCTTACAGCGCAATCTATGTTTGGAACTGTGAAACATCTTAACACACATTTACCAATACATTTAACAGTCGGTAACGTTATAATGATAACAATAAACGAAAATATTACACGATCAATGTATAAATAATTTTAGTGTTTAATCTTATGACTATTAACATAATAACAATATGATTTTTAACACGTCACGTCATGACGTTTAAAGATGGCCATAATTAAAAGAAAACCTTAAAGCTATTTTTCAAAAATAAAAATAAATTCATTTTTTTTCCTTCAAAAATGCTAAGTTGCACTTAGATGTATGCACTTAGCATAAGTTTATAAGAGCCGTACAAGAATTAGTGCCACTAGTGACCAACAGATGGCGGTGACCGTCGTCTACATACGATATTATTATAAACTTACTGTATTATTTTAATAAGTATCAACATGCTTTATTAAAGGCAATCTCCCTCGTATATACAAGTAATTCTCAAATTCTCGTATTATTAGTGTTGAATTTATACTAGTGGCATCCTAGGATATCCAAATAAGAAGTTTCACTCCAGCAATAAAATAATGTATATTTTATAATTTATATTTATATATAATATAATTATAATACAATAATATAACAAATAAAGAAATATGGACGAGACATTTAATTGAAAATCCGCCTCTACCTCTTAAAAATTGCGGTGAAAGTTTATTAAGTACACGGTATAATATTGACGGTGACATCAGTCGACGTCACTAGGCGTCACTAGGCTAAGGCGCTGACTGTTCTATTTTCCGTAAGTAAAGGCCCGGGGTCAAAATAGTTTATCTTTAAATTAAAAAAAAGTCCATTAACCAGCTTACAAAAATAAATGAAATCCCACCAAAAACATTTTTATGTAAAAATGTTGTCAAGACGAGCTTACACAGCTTACCCTGTGAAAAAGTTATCAGATATCGTATAAAGCCAAGCTCTACACTACACCTTAATCAAAATCTATCAAAAAGTGGTTAGATCTCATGTAGAACCAAAATTCTTGATCTATGCGATACCACTTTTTGATAGATTTTGATTAAGGTGTAGTGTAGAGCTTGGCTTTATACGATATCTGATAACTTTTTCACAGGGTAAGCTGTGTAAGCTCGTCTTGACAACATTTTTACATGAAAATGTTTTTGGTGGGATAATACGTTACTGAATAAATGTTTTTATTTTTATTATTTTGTAAATTGAGTATGAAAAATACAGTTTTTATGGACTCTTGCAATGAAACGTGCATTTTTTGTAAATCATATAGAGCTCAATTTTCAATCGCTATCTTAATAAGGTCAAAATAACTAAAACCCGACCACTAAAACGCTCTCTAATAAATTCTTGCAACTATCAGATCAGGTGATTGCCAGCAAAGCTTCATAGCTGTTGTTCATACAACAGCTAATAATATTTACATATTTGAAATGTTCAGCAAATCAAAGCTCATCACTTTAATTTTATACCCTATATGGCGACCTCAAGAAAATATTTTTTTTACTTCTTTACTTTGTGTCACCTAGGTGTCATTTTAAAGTGACGTCATGTAGCCTATAACCAGCGGACGGTCATGGGCTTTCCAACGACACCTCATTTGTCTAATTATATTAACAAATTTACAAGTTATGAAAGAACAGATGAAAATCCGTAGCCACATACATACATAGTACATACAGGTCAAAATCATAATCCACCTTTTTACTTCGCCGTAGTCGGGTTAAAATGACGCGTCGTATCGCGTCTCGGTGTGAGCTGACCCTAAGTTTTATTAGAAGTTTTGCAGAGGCTGGTCGTCAAACATTTAGATACATAATGCTTACCATAGTCAACGACTTGTTCGTAACTACAAAATTGATCAGAATGTCTCACATCCTGTTAGAACATTTGAATCAACTCTTATATCCATACGTTAAAGGCTGAATTTGTTCTGACAGTGTACTAACCACAGATAGAACTAGATACATAAATTCTCTTCTAATTTAGTTCTTCCTTCTTTAAAAGTAACTAATTTTCAGTTTTAATGAGAAGGGATAAAGTTGAAATCGGCTTGGACATATTATACAAGAGCAGAGAACACATAAGTAGCTTAGGCATATTATATAGATATTCAGACGTAGGTATCCTTATTCATGTTTTATTGTTGTGGTTTAATACCATACTTATTGTACAATTACGCGCTGTGAGAACATTTTTAACGCATAACATTTTATCCTCCAGTAATATTCATGAAAGTTTGTCGTCCTTACTTTGTTTATTACGAAATGAGTGCTAGTGAGAGGTGAGAAATGTTTCGTATTGGGTAAAATAAATCTTAAGTCTTACGACATTTTAAAAGTGTTGTTCGGGGACCTAAAAATGAACTGTAAGTATTTAAACTGTAGGTAAGTCACTTATTAAACGAAAAATAAAGATAATACATAAACTAACATAGCGTTGTTTACATATTGTAGTTATGTGATAATAAAGTTCGGTATGATATTGACAGGTCGTCGAAGCAATGTTGATTGCCCTAAAACTACAAGTGGTGTTTATTCAGAATTAACCAATGTTGTCCAACTGCGATCAAGAAGTAAAAAAGATAATGATATAGCTGTCTACATCGTAGAAGCAATTTTGATTGCCCTAAAACTACAGTGTTATTTTTTGAGGATTAACCAATATTGTTCAACTGGGATAAATAAGTAAAATAGATATGTAACAATAAAAATATATCAAAGATGACGAAATTGAAATAAAATAAATATATTGTACAAATCACATTGACTATAATCAATGACGTGATTTCTTTTAAATTATTGGTTGTTGGTAAATAAAAACAAACCAAGTTATGAACAGTGCCAAGTGCCAACAGAAGAAACAACGCCTTTATTATCGGATTATCAGTGTACAGGGGTCGTAAACTTTGTCGAGATAAAATTAGAGTTCCTTACATAACACGATAAGTTTGTATAATCACACTATCAATTCAAAACAGCATCATTTGCGTTTGGGACAAGAGTTCACGTATTGGGTCCATTAAAGTAAACGCTATATAAGTTAGTCAAAGAACCATAATATTTTAAGTTTTGCAACTGTAAAGTTTGATTGTAAGTACGTATTAGATTAATATAGGTTAAATAAAAAAATGCAGAGGAGTTAGTAATATAATCTTGAACATAATAATTATGCTAGATAATTTTAAAATTTACTTTTACCATTGCTTTCTGTGTTTGTGAATGTTAAGTTAAGTGTAGTTTTATGTGTAGGTACAACGTAGGTATAACGTGAGGTTTGAAATTGTAAAGATGTAAATGATATTTACAGATAAAACATGTCAGGCAAAACCATAACGAAGAAAGTAATAAACTCCCCCGAAACATGTGTGGACGACAATCTTCGAGGAGTAGTAGCATTGTATCCGAACCTACAATTGTATCCGATGCACAGGGTTGTGACTATGAAAACTGTAAGTAGACCCTAGGGGATTCCCTGATCACTGATTTAAAAAAATGGAAATAATATTTTGTTCGCATTGCTATCCATTTTAATTCAAAGAGTATAATACACGTATTTTAAGCCATCTCAACTAATTATTTATGTTGTGAATTGTAAAGCCTAGTATTACTTTAAAATTAAAGGACAACACAGTCTCAAAGAAGGTTGCCATCTTGGGTGGAGGAGGCTCTGGACATGAACCATTTGCTGCAGGTATGCGATAATATAAGAGTTTTAATAAACTTATTGAAAAAACATAGCATAGGAAATTATTTGAACCAGGGATGAAATGGATACGGAATTTCGGATACGGATATTAAATTATTTCGGATTATCCGTTTGTTTCGGATAATTTCGGTTACGGATATAAAATTTTTGATTAAATTTTTGCCTTTTTACAGTAGATAGGATTCGGTTACGGTTACGGATAATATTCTATATCGGATATCCGATAGTTTCGGTTACGGTTACGGAGGTCCTAACATCCCTGATTTGAACATCCATGGGTGACGTTTTTCGAAATATTCGTGATCAATACGCCCTTGACACCTCCAACGTCTACGTTTTTTTTCAGGTTTAATTGGCAACGGTATGTTAAATGGTTCGGTTGCTGGTGGTGTGTTTGCTTCACCGCCCACGGGACATGTTCACTATGCTATCACACAGCTGTATAAGAGATACTCAGGTAAATTATCTTCAGCTTTATACAGATGATTCATGGTTCATATATCAAGCCCCAGCATATTGAGAGTCACTACTTGTGGTCATTTTAGACCTTTGAATTGTTATTTTTTTGAGTTATATTAAGTAATGGTGCCAAAACAAAAAATGCTTTCAGACTATATTAGGCTTAATATGTGAACCATAAATTACCGTGTATGGCAATGTTATTAAATAAATTTATTTTAGGTACAAAAAAAAGGATTTAATAAAACATTTATCTTTTACAGGTGGAGTATTAGTCGTCCTTGGTAATTACACTGGCGATAGACTGAATTTTGGAAAAGCGATAGAAAAGGCTAAAATAGACGGAATTAAGGTATCCTTTACTTTGAGATAAGTAAAAGCTTCAACAATCTTATATGTAAAAATTAATTGCTGTTCGTTAGTCTCGCTGAAACTCGAGAACAGCTGAACCGATTCGTCTATTTTTAGTCTTAAAATATTCTTGGAAATCCCGAGAAGACCCGGTTCAAACTGTTTCTATGTTCAACGAAATGGGCACGGGTCAGCTAGTAAATAATAATTCTTACTTAACTGGCAGTAAACAAATGCTTCTATTATACTATTTGATTTCAGGTAGAAGGATTCATAGTAGGAGAAGATGTCGCATCGAGTCACAACAAAACTGGCGGAAGGAGTATGTGTGGTGAAGTTTTTGTGTTCAAGGTAATATTTTACCAATTATTTCCTTTTGAAAGCTACTAGCTTTATATAAACATATCTCGACGTAAATAAAAAACGGACCAAGGCGAAGGATTCCTTATAAAATGAGCAAAAAATAACGTTTGTTGTATGGGAGGCCCCTTACAATGTTTGCAGACAGCTGCTGTACTTACGCAAGCTAAGCGGCCTGAAACGACAAGATTGTAACTAGGAAATTATAATTGCAGATGTGTGGCGCCATGTCAGCTAAGGAATACAGTTTAGAATCAATCCGCGATATGGCCGCTGTGATCAACAAAAGTATGGCGACACTTGGAATATGCTTGAGTGCGTGCTCATTGCCTGGTAAGAGCATTTTACACTCGGAAAAAATAATACTATAAGTAACGATATTTAAAATAACAATATTAGTCAGGGTCGCCCCATAAATTGTTTTCATTTGATTAGTAGTAAGCAAATTTTTCGTGAGTACCTTCATTTTGATGAGTCGCCCAAGAATTTCTTGGACGGCACTCTTGTCTGT